>CM060966.1:173869357-174206857 GCA_030765045.1 Tenodera sinensis
TTCTATCTCACCCTGTACTTCCATTGAATGTGAATCACTTATCAATAGTTTTACTCTATATGCTGAACTTAGGTGACAAAAACCACACATCTACAGCTGGTGAACTGCATAAGAATAGCAATTTGCATGCGAAATAAAAGACTACGATGCAAAATGCAAAGCTGCGACATAAACAAGGCAAATTAAGTATTTTCTCTGTGTATAAACGCGATGCTCACTTAGCTTTGTTATAAAGGTGCTTTCTGAAACTTGTTATAACAGCAAAGGAACACTAAAAGGAAAGGATATGTATGCCCTTTACCAATAAATCAAGACTCTACAAATTAGAAAGAAGCAGCAGCAAGCTGTATTTTATATAAATAAGGATGTATGTTTTGTACAAAATAAATTATATAAATAATTTTCTTTACAGGTTATCACCTCCTCACAACAAATGTAGGACCTGCTCTGACAATGTTCCACGCTCACGGGTGACTGGGCTCGTTTGTTTTTTTCACATACATTCTACACATAGCAACAGAGACAGATTATTTTTGTTAGGTAGAGGAAAATATGTTTACACAGCATCACAACTTGCTACTGTAGGTGCAGTACTTAAATTTTGGTAAGTAAATCAATCACAAATAAGAGAGACACAATAGGAAATGTCTGGAAAGATCTGAGAGATAATATTATGTGAGTAGTCAGTGCAGAGTAAATGCATTTGGCAATACACGAGTCCTTTCTTTTGGAATTCTCTGTCATAAATAATCTTCTTTTTCTACATACCTATCCACAAAGTGTGGGACGTTCTTTGTCTTCTTCACCCTCCATCAGCTCTCTTCGCCGATTGCACTGTCTTTACTTTTATTGTCCATTTTTTCTTTTCATTCTTTGTTGCAAACTTCCAGTTCACTCTTCTAGCTCAATCTACATTTTTGGCTTTACACAAGTATTTACACACAACGCGCGCGTGCCAAGATAAAAAATCAATAATTTAAAAAAATGTATCTTCGCATAATCCTAATTTGTTGTGAGTTGGATGGAAGTTATTTGTTCTGGTCAATAATATTAACAATAAATAATCTCTTTGTATAAAAAGCTAAAGGCTCAACTGAAAAAAATGGTTTTGTTTGTGACAACAGTAGCAAGAGAAACTTGAGGAATCATCAGCGCCGCGAGTATCTTTGGTATTTTATTTTCACTTGATGGTTTTTTAGCAGTAAAACGAGGAAGAAATTCCTAATTTACAGAAAATTGGCCTATACATACTCCCACGGTTGTAGACGTCTTTATTCTCGCAGCGTTGGCCCTTGTAGCCGTCCGCGCATCTGCAAAAGATAAACACAGAAAGAAATAGGAAACAGCACGATCTTGTCCACAACATCTTTCTACAACATAGCAACATCGAAATTTTGTGGATACCTTAACTCTTTCCCTTCCGTTTAATCTGATACATAGCTGTTCGTTTGTATTTGAACACATTCTAAATCATGAGATACCTCAAGCAGTTGGAGGCAAGGCAGTGGAGATTTCTCATGGGACGTGATAATGACCCTCACACACGTTGGAGTCTTCCGCCTGCTACTGAAGGTAACTGGCATTTTTATTTCAGTTTACTTTTCGATATACATCTTAATGTATTTGTGTTCAATTTGACGATTAATGTGTCATATTAAATGATTATGACTGCCATCGTCCTAATATTCGCTAACTGGTTATTAAATAACTGAAAACAAATACTCACATTCACATGCCAGACTCTCGACCTGTGGAGAAATTCTCTTTATTATCACAGAAACATTTCTTGAGAGCCGGGACTTGAACCCAAGATCCTTTGAAAAGCGCGTACAGACTCTATCAAATGAGCCACAAGGCCAATTTAGGGATTTTATACCGATTTATAAGCCTCAGATCACATAATTAGGCGTTGTAATCAAGAAAACTGAAACGGACTAATGTTATTCGTTTTTGGATGGCATCTATCAGGCGCCATTAAGTGCTGTGTCTGTCATAGCTACAAAACGGACATGAATTCTACAACAGCTTATAAAAGTTGTCCAGGTGTACAGAGCCTTTTTATTTATGGAACCTGTGTTCTGGGGCAATTAAATCATCCTGTCAGATTAACTAATCAACTAACTTTATATTTTCATTTCTATAATATAATTTCTATAGGTGTAAGTAACCGAAAATTATAAACAAATGTTATGACTATTATTTGACAGTAAAACAATTAGTATTACGTTCAATTTCACTGGTTCTCTATTGCTATTGCAGAGAACAACTGTTTTTTAAAGCAGCTGTTCTACAAATCTTGTTTACGATAACTGAGAAAGACCAGAAGGTCAGGTTGGCCGAACGCTTTGTTTACGATCCAGACATTTTGGCTGATATTCTGTGACACTGCGACAACTTACAGCACAGAGACAGCTTTAAATACTATAAATTCGGAGTTGTTAGCGCGTTCAAATACAACTGAACAGCATGTAACAAGGGACACTGTTGTTAACTCACATTTCTGTAAACATCTAACCCATTTACCTACACTTTTCAGGAAAAACTACATTTTAAATTTAAGAAAAGATGAAATGTTACATAACAGGCCATTTTTCTGTAGAACAATTTATATTTCTTTCCACGTTAAGTTCATACTATGTACATTTAGAAGTAACACACATAATTGTTGGTTTTTGGAAACAAATATACATTAGGAACCTTATGTAAATACTTGTAAATCCCATTAAAATTGTTCTAAATTACATCATGAAATTTGAGGGAAGGAACTTGATTTAATTAGATCATATCTGATGTGTACAAATAATTAATTTTCTAAACAAGTGTATACTGTTCCTAGGGTTCCACAAGGATCTATTGTGGGTCCTTTTTAATTTTTATAATTATACATGATTTTCCCTTTAATCTTGACTGTGAATCCATTTTATTTGCTGATGACACGTCACTTCTGTCCTCTAGACACGATTTAAGTAGTCATTCTCAGGTTAGGATTCTTTAGAAAAAGCTGCCAAATGGTTTGAAGACAATGGTTTTGAACTGAATAAATAAAACTCTCCATATTATGTTCTCTTTAAGCAAGTTCATGACTCATAAGTCTGAGGTTAAATGACTTAGCATTATATTGAATTCTAAGTTACCTGGGCAAGTGAAATTAATCCAGTTTGCAGTAGACATCCCGTGTAATATATCTGCTCAAAGCCTTAGCTTCAAAGCATTGCGTATTATCTATTTGTATAGTATAATAACGTGCGGAATGCATTTATGTGCTGCAGTGGTGCACACATGAATTTTTTTTTCATAAAAAAGGCTATAAAGATTATTACTAGCTCTGCTTATGCCCTTCATTACTGTTCTATTTTTCGAAATCTAGGTGTTCTTACAGTTAGTAATGAGTACATTTCAACAAGCACATTTGGCATACTCCACAAGCTCAAAACCAGCACCATAGTTATTGGACTAGATAAAATGATCTGTTGGTTACACTTTGCTAAAAGCAAACTATGTTTCACTAACATTGCAATAGAACTGTTACTTAACGTTACGTATAGAGGGTCCCAGTCAGCCGAATCATCGGCGGAGAAAGCCGAAGTGATGGCGTCACGTGACTAGCTGCTGGAACACATGATTCGACATGTACCAGTTCCAAGTGCTCATGTAGGTACACTATTTTCCATTGTTCCTTCATAACCACACAAGCTGCACTCCGGTAATTTTTTTAGGAGAGGTGCAATTGCATTTAATTTTTCGGTATGAGATTTAGAAACACGTTGCTACAAATGCTTATGAAATTTGTAGGTTTTCCTACACCGTCCGCTTTTCACGCTCAACTTTTCAACTAGTAACGAATCACGTGACTCCATCGGTTCGGCTTTCTCCGCCGATGATCTTCGGCTTTGTCCGCTCACATTCGGCTGACTGGGGCTCACTATATGTAACATTATGTGAAGTGTTCAATAGACTACCAAGAGATGCCCATTCAAATAGATTTGGATTTATTTTGAAACTGTGGCTTGAGTAAAAATCTCTTTTGCAATGTCAAGGAGTTTTTCATTGTAATCTGAAAAATGGTTTTCTACTGTGTATCTCTTTATCTACTATAGTGATTCGTTTATTACTACGATATGTCTTTGATATAGTGTCAAGGTGTAATTTTATTGTAACATGATTGTCTTTCAGTGCATGCACTAAATAACATTTTATTGTTCTTTTGATTATTTGTCATGCTGTTAGGCATGTATTGATGTAAGTGACTATAGGTACAATAATATGCAGTTTGTATGACACAGAAATTGTAGAATAAGAAATATAGAAAAATAAATCGGAAAAGTAGGCATAACATTTTTGAAACACTTAATTTTATAAACGTCATGTCCAAAAAATATTTGTAAGTTCATGGAAGCTTTTCCTCAGATACATGAGGTGAGACATTCTCCATAGAAAGAGAACATAGATCATTTTTTGTGTGTGATATTAGAGTAATTCTAATGTAGTTTTTAAATACAGAAGCATTATAGTGTTTTCATTTTTACCAGTCCACTGAAGCGTATTTTTCCCGCTTTGCAGCCGTCTTTACACTCCACTCGGTTCTCCCTGGTACTGAGTGGAGTAGGAAAATGACCTTGAGTGGACTGGTGAAAATGAAAACAATACAGAAGCAATACAGCCCCTAATCTTAAGTGGCTAAGTCACTTACGGTTGTATTATAGGTATTTTGTTTGTTTGCTAAAAATAAGATACATATAAACTGTTAAATTTCTGGTATACTTGGTTTCATATATGACATCCTTAAAGGTTCAGGTGGCATTTTACCAACCTTCTGAGACGGCACGTACTTAGCAGAGACGGGGGTGTGTGTGGAGGAGCCTTGTGCTTTTATTCTTCGATCAAGCAGCGGTGTGTGGGAGTGAGTTTTTAGCTAAAAATGACAAACTTTTCGGTTTTTGCATTACATCACATAAATATTCCTTTGTGCAAAGATTTTTCTTCTCCCGCCATTTTTAAAAGCCCAGAACATGTTTAAGTATCCCGTGCGCTAGCTTTAAACCACACTGAGCCAGCACATTTTTGCCTTCTCTATATCCCCTCTACCCCCCCCCCCCCCCTCAGTTTTGCATGTTTGGTTATGAAATGCATTCTCTATATTTCAGTATTCCTCTGATTTCCATGCACAATCTTAAATGTTCTATCTAAAGATTCAAATATGCATTTGATGATTCGTGGGTTCACAAAAATTAATGCTAACACAAACAACTCTATAAAAATATTTCTCTGCAAGTAATAACATCAGATTCAAACACTTCCATTTATTTTTACTTAACTCAAATATTACAAACTGTCACTATCATGCTTCACCGAAATACGTTAATTCACAAAACAGTTTTTTTCAGTAATTAAAACACTTATCAGAGGAACTATTTAAACTAGACCTCTGAGTTTCTGCACAGTAGTTTCTTTGTTTACTCATATTATGTGTGCCGATTTTCAAGTAAATATCTTTAAAATTAACAAAAAAGCTGATTCACTAAATAGGTAGGTTAGTTGGCCCCTCTGACGGTGTTCACTCACCGAGTGGGGTTGCAAAGTGGGGAAGAAGTGTTTGAGATTCTGTTGTTGTATTTGCACACTTAACATAACAACGATGATCCATTTCACGAAAGTTCTAAGTTTTCCGAAACACACACACAGAACTAGGAATATCTCCGAAATGGTTCACCCTACAAGAAAATTTATTCAGACATAAATTGTGTATTTTAGCAAGATCTACATTTTTTGTATAGTATAATTTGATCTATCTCTAACGGTTTACCAGTTATGCAAAAGTCGTCCAGAGTAAATACAACTACATAGGCTATAGTCAGAAAATTCAAGATATGCACTTCATTTGCCATCAAAATATCTCAAACATATGACATTTTAATCAAAATCGTTAGAGCCATTTTCAAGAAAATCAAAATTTTCGAAAAATTTTCCATGTAAAGGGTAGTTTAGGGTGGGGCTATTTTCTTCAAAATCTTCGTGTCGCATGCTTTAAAGACATTAAACTTAAATACCAACTTTGGTTTTTAACCGACTTTTCGTTTTTGAGCTATGCTGTCCACAGACTGACACAGACACACACACGGACCTTTTTCTAAAAATGCTTTTTTTGGATTCAGGGGGCCTCAAAACATATATTTCCGGTGAAATATTGACATCGAATTTTTGGGTGGAATGCAATACTTGCCCTACTTACGAGTAGAGAAAGTAAAAAGGATGCAGATACAAAACGCTTGTTCAACTCTCAGGCACGAACCTAGACAAAAGAGGGCAGGTGTGACAAACAGGTAATCTGATGCATGATCATGATTTAGGTATGTATGTATAAAATTGGTTTTTCTTGACTTTACATTTTTAATACACTATCTGCTCCATGCGCATTAAATTTTGTGTTGTGCTCCTAGAATTTTTCCAGCATGTGCTCCATATATGTGACTTGAACTTCAGGCTTTGATTTCAAAACCTGAGAATTTGTTTAGCTTAAGAAAAATTAAACAAACAAAAGAATTTAAAACAATATTTTCAATGCCCATTAAAAACAAAGAAATTGATTACTTTAAAAGTAAATTGTGCTTTCTTCCTATCAGAGATTGATGGTGTTTGTTCGACAATTACAGTTTATAACATAAGTCTATTGTGATATTTTAGTTTTTGATACACGTGGAATATTGTGAATATTAAGGAATTTTTGTATTGTGATTAAATTGGTTAATTCCCTCAAAACTATAAAACATATTGTGCTGGTGCTTCATATGGTAGTTTATGAGATAAACACCTTAAAGTATTGATGTCATATCTATAAAAATATTTAAAAAATCCAAATTTCAGCTCCAGGTCCCTTAAACGCACAATAGACAAATAAAATCAAAGTACAATTAATTCTAAGGATTGATTACTGTTAAGTATTGGTAGGTATAGCCTAGTTAACCTGGTCGGGTTCATCTCCCAGTGCCCACCCTAAGATCTTTGCTTATCCGCCGTTCTGTGCTGAGATTGCCTTGGAAGAGGTTTTCCCGTTACTGCATTTCATCCAGAATAAGGCGTCTGAGCTACTTTTCTTTGTGAAATAGAGGATCTAGTCTAAATTTTACTCAAGGAGCAGAATTTGTTTAAGATTTACTACCACGCTCCCCAAGTTTGTTTAGTTTGTCTGACAACACGCTTGAGCGCGTGTGCTGGTGTTTTGATTCCTGGAATTACATCCACTAGCCTGCTCTGTTAGCACATAGCGCTGCCAACTTTTCTTCTATTGTTTCTTCTTTTTTCCCACCAAAATACGCTCATCTTTAATATTGCCGAACTTTCACCAAAAGCAGTGCAACATACTTGGTTTCTTCGCCCGGTTTCTAGTGTTCTCCTTAGTACTATAACAGCGCCGTTTGAGGCGAAGAGTTTTCACATTATTTTACGTTTCTTCATGTTTATACGCCATAAAATCAAAGCTTCACATCATCTTGGGAAAGCTCTATTGCAGGGGCGGCTAGCCTGTTTTGAGTTTGGGCAACTTAATACTTTTTTTTTTTTGAAGAGCCATCTAAATAAATTTATAAAGCTGAACCTGCGTTATACGTAACCCACTTCTACGTAACTCGTGTTTATACGTACCTAAATTTTTGTAGGTCCTGACAAAATGTCACTTAGAAACGTATTAAAAGAACCTTATTTATACGTATTAAATTTCAGTGAAATACAACCGAGTTTTGTGTAATTATAATGAACATACGGCATACGCTATCTTAAAAGAAACTCCAGGAGTATTTTCTTTATCTCTCTTGACAAAGACGCAAGCTGAGCGGGCGGCTTTCGGCCGCGGAAACAAAAGACAAAGACGTTTGCTGGTAGAGCCAACGGCAATCTCTTAGCAACAAACGAGAAGTAAAGATAAAATTTGTCGGTACCTGGTGTTTATTGTCTTTCAGTTCTCAATTGATTTTATGAGCCATGGAGAACAGAAAAAGGAAATGCTAAAAAGTAAAATCCATACGAGAGATAGAACTTAAACCACACAAAATCAAAACCAAAATTGCTCAGACTTAGGAATGGTTTATACCACGCTACGTACAGTGATCAGCAACAAAATGAAGTGTATGCACTTAGTGCAAGAAAAGTGAAACAAGCCAAATTAAACGACTTCTTTAAAGCAGGACCAAGTTCAAAATAATGTTTTCTTCGTGCATATCTTTGTAAAATGTTACACATGTAGGCCCACTGTATTGCATTATCAAAATCTTATTTGTAATTCTGAGTTAAAAGAAATCTTCCCTCTTTTTCTTGATATACGCATAAATCAGGTCCAACTGTATTAACAACTATGTTTAATGTCAACTAAAGTACAGGGTCTTTCATAAGTAACTGGACATTCGGAAAATTAAGCGATGTTAATTATTTTTGGATATGTTGTACATATTTATTAATAAAAGCACTTCCCGTTGCTGTAACATAACCACACAGGTAACAAATGCAATAAATGTCCATAATTTTCAATGTGTCCACTATTCTGAACAATGTACAAGTACAGGCGAGGTTCCAGTCTCATCGTGCACTTCTGACAACATTCAGGAGAGACCATCTGTGCTGTAGTTACAATTCTGCCCATCATTTCAGGAACAGTTGCATACACTCTGTCCTTAAGGAATCTCCACAGGAAAAAGTGTGAGGGAGTCAGATCAGGAGATCGCGGAGGCCAAGAAATTGAGCCTAAAGAATTTGTATCCGATATGCCCGGAAATTTACCGTTTTCCGTAAGATACAGAAATAGGAGAAATGGAGCAGCTTTGGAGATTGATTTTTTGGGCTGTTAATGAAACACCATGGATATTCGCTATGTTTTCTTCACATGTTGCAGAAAGACTTTGACCTGATCTTCTGTTTTACAGATCTTGTTTTCTGAAACGTTTCACTAACTGAAAGGATGGTCTTCCTTTTAGGCACCTGGCATCATAGACCAAACTATTGTCGGAATAACCACTGAATTTCAGTCCCGATTTCCTGATTTTAAAACAGACAGCGATTTTTCTTCGTTGTAAAGTTAATCGAGTACGCGGCATCAAGGTATGTTGAGTGAAACGGCAGGTTTCTTTGTAGCACATGTTCTCCGTGACGTCATGCGGTATAGGTACTCAGCCGTGGTCATCGTTATCACTAGGGCTAGGAAGTTCATGCATTTGCACGTTTTTTTCATAGGGGTTAAAAATGTATGCTTTTGCATTATGTGCACGAATTATGGAATTTTCAGTTATTTGGACATGATTTTATGATGCATATAATTGCATATTTTCTTGATTTTGATAAATGCATTATATTTCAATATTATAGCCTCTATATTGCACATTTTAATGCTTTTTATGGTTTTTTATTATTTTTTTCCATCTGGATAATATTTTTCATATTGGTAGTATTGCCCATGATGATGCAACTCACGAAGATTTCAATATTATAGCTGCTATATTGCATATTTTTACGATTTTTATGATTTTTTAAATGCTTTTTTCCATGTGTATAATATTTTTACTTTCTCTGCTGATAAGCAGGGGAAGTATTGTATTCCACCCAGAAACTCGATGTCGAAATTTCACCGGAAATATACCCCGATACCCCCTGAATTAAAAAAAAAAAACATTTTTAGAAAAAGACTTGCGCGCACGTGTGTGTGTGTGTGTGTGTGTGTGTGTGTGTGTGTGTGTATGTGTGTGTGTGTGTGTGTGTGTATTAAATAATACAAGACTTGAAAGCGACGAAAGCCACTTGTGATCTAGTTGTTCAGTAAGATAACCAACAGCAAAAGAACTCATAATCGTCATATCCCTGCTGGTTTCTTATCTAAACTCCTCTCTTCTTCTCCTACTTCTTCTGCCTCCTTATTGTCACTTTCAATTTCGCTGATCATCGTGCACTTAATGTAACGCTAATATCCCCTGCATAATTGCCAAAACAATTGTGTCCAAGAAGCTAGTATTTTATTCTTTGATTTACGGTAGTTGGTAAGGGATGATCATGAAATCTATCTAGACCCGTGATTTGAGAAAAACTACTCTGTATTACGTCTTGATTACATTTTGATTCCAAAAGATATACTGCTACTGAGCGTAGCTTACTTATATTTAAATATTTCAGTGTTCTAAAACGATTCCGCGAGCTGTACTATCACTAGTCCTCATAAACACTGTCATTTCAATCAGAGCAAGCGCTAGCCGGCTACACCAGCTGACGTCACTAGCACAGAAGTCTACTGCGCATCTAGCTGCTGATACCTACCGTATTACTCAACATACCGTGATTAAACAAAACAAAAAACAAACACCAACAAAATCACAAGGTCTTCTATACAGCGGTGATTCTCATTGCAGAAAGACGCCCTCTAGCGAACTTTGATGGGCTCATTAGGAACTGAATCTACTGAAATGTTTTTATTAATAAATATGTACAATTCCAAAAATAATTAAAATCTGTCTAGTTACTTATGAAACACCGTGTATTACACAAATATTCGTAAACTATTCAGGTAAGTGCAGTTGTAGACCGATGTTTAAAATACAATGTTTTAAAGTTGTTCAGCTATTCTTATTATTCACTTTTTCATTTTGGAAGATCATATAATTTTACAAATTTTTAAAAAGTTTCATAAAATGAAGCTCATTGAAGTGTAATGAAAATACTCCTTACTACACTATTTAATAACATCCCGGAGTCTCTTGGAGACCTGTAACCTGGCTTTTGAACTTGCTTTTGATTTACCAATTTTCCAATAGCAGATACACTTTTTATGTGCTCAGAATAATTATATCAGCATAACGTCGTCTTGAATAGTTGAACGCAGTTTATTCTTAACAATATTCATCGCAGAAAAAGTTTTGTTGTGGAGCCGAATCGGCACACGAGTCGTAAATTTCAGGAGAGTGGTCTTTTCCAAAATTCAGTTAACCCTCTAATGCATAGTGTACCCATTTGGCAACAAAAAATGTTTAGTCACTGTTAGAACAATTCTTATATTATGTTAGCATTTAACAATAAAATAAAGGTATGATAGCTATTTATATAATAAATTTATTAGTTTATTTCAGGATTATTGAAGCCTCTTTTTGCCTTATCTTTTCCAAAAATAAAAACCGTTGCAATTGTAGTCTAATGTAACTCTGTCGTCATCCACGCGTACCGTTTCACTGGTTATTTTACGTGGGCCCTCCCCATCCTTTACCATAGCTAGATTGGATTTGTGTCCCTGTATTAAACTCACGAGTTCTACTTTGAATGGATGGCAATCACGCTTATTCGAATTACTTCCTTTACGACGCCTGTGACAGGGATACTTAAATCGGTTCAGGAATTAGAAGAAGAGTGGCATATGCAGCAAAATAATTCATGCAATAGAGTGTTAATTTACAAGAACTTAAACTCAGCTTAAAATTCTGAGTGGCTTTGTATTTGTATTTACTAGGGTGAACAATACGTATTTACAAGGTGCGTCTGAATGGTCCCATATGTTTTAAACCGCGCTGGTTAGGGTGAGAAACAAGTTAACAAGTGCTGCATTACTAAAGTGAAACTGGTGCGCGCTGCGTCCGAGCTAACGCAGTCAAAGTGAGAGCATTTTCCCAAGAGTAGGTAAACACTTTCACTTTCACTGTCGCTTCTTTTAGGGTACAGTTTGAATAATGTCGAAGTTTAACTTATTTACAAACTGTCTTAAACATTTTCTCACAAGATCACCTATGTCCGCCTGACTGTGTTACTTGCCTGCGGAATTCATTCCTCTCGGTTGTACAGCCGGCTCCAAATGTTTTCCGCGTCACGTGTTCCTAGCCGCGCTGGGAAGGCAAGGTAACTTATCGGTAGGTTATGCCAAGTGGTCTCAAAGGTCGACTTGCCAGCTCATACCTATCTACAAGGGTGAGGGGCATAATGTGTTTGTAAGTCTAAAGAAAATATCATTCCAACAGTTCTCTTACACTTGGTCGTAAGAAAATAATCTTAGTGTAGAGAATACAAAATTAATGTTACAAATCCAGGAGGAACTCGCAGCGAGGATGGAAACTAAATATTCGGCATTAGAGGCGTCATATCACTCCATAATGAAATTAAATGTAAAACGTTTAAATAATTTTAATATGCCACGTCTTTTTTTTTCCTCTCGTGGAGACCCACGCATACGCTCTGTAAAATTTCCAAATTATTATTATTATTCAGCGAACATGAAATCGTGTATTTGACCTGAAATTTCACATCCAGGTTTAAAACATTGAATGACTGTTCGTCAGAAATAGCAGGAAAACTGATCATCATCATCATCATCATCATCATCATCATCATCATCATCATCATCATCATCAGGAACAGGCTCTTGACTGCCTACGCCATGAAGTGGAGAAGATTATCATTATCATCATCATTATCAATTATTATTATTTATTATTAATTATTATTTATTATTAATATTATTATTATTATTATTATTATTATTATTATTATTATTATTATTATTATTATTATTATTATTATTATTATTATTATTATTATTATTATAACGAGAAATGTCTTTGTTTAAGGAATTGTTTAAACATATTTGTTAAACGTTGTTAATGCTACCACAAAAAGCAATGTCACTTGTTTAATACGTGCAGAAAAGAATGTGCTGATTTGTTTTAAGTAGCATAAAACTGATTATTTAGCTTGTCGTTTGCATCCCGCTGACTACATATCAAAGGAACACACACAAAAGTAAATAATTCTGGTGAAGCCGTCGTTGGGCCAGGCGGACCAGGGGCAACTAATTTATAACAAAAATTCTTCGTCCCTTTCCCCTACACCCTCTCGTCCATCGGAAAACATTTGGAGTCAGCTGTACCAATCTGCATTCCCAAAGGATGTGGTTTTTCCCCACAGTTGGGTCATCCAAATCTTAAACCTGTCGAAAATCTCCATGGTCTGTAATCATTACGGTGATATTATGTGTCAATTTGAGGTTTGACTGTAGTCTGCTTGAAACGCCAGGAAAGTATGTTGACAGTGGAGTTATGCATCAAATGTTTTGAACAATGTTCTCACATTGACTCTGTTAGCTCGGTCGCAGCGTGCTCCACTGCTTCACTTTGGCGATTTGTTGACTGACATGTCTCTCGTGTCTTCTGGAGGAGTCCGAATTCCTCCCTTTCTTGGGAACGTCTTCTATCCCAAGAGCTCCCTTATTCATGTTACCTGAATACCTCTTATGTTAGCACTTGGTTAATATAAAATGAACGAAGACTTCGAACATTGATCGGTTAACACACACCTCGAGTTTTACTTGAGTTTGGTACACTCTGGTTACACTGCCCGGTAACCAGAACTGCAACGAGAACGGGAAAGAAGACAGCACTCAACATTTTGGTTACAACAGCCCGGTAACTACATATTATCGATCAGCTTATCAATAGAAAGTGGAGATCGATATTGCGCATTGTGAATTCATGTTTCTAACTGGTTAGCTTTCTAGCCTACGACTAGAGAGAGCTCTAGCGGCAGTTTTATGGCGCGGCCACTTTGAATAATTTCTACAGCGAAAAGTCTAATAAGCACCATATGAATCTAACATGCTGTTCCGGTAACGGGAACGAGAAAGTTGAAACGTGGCGAAGCTTTCTTTCCCGTTCCCGGGGCGCGGGAAAGTTTCCCGTCGGTTGTGAACACTCCCATTTGAGCACATGTATTCCAAGTTTCTCGTTTTGGTTATCGTAGCAGTTGAGGACCAGCCTTTATACTTCCGCTCGTGAGCCAATATAAGAAGTGCTTTTCATACGCCCTTCATATTTCACTGACCTTGTGTAGCTTAATACAGAGGCAATTTGCAATGGGCAACAACTGAGAGAAAATATCAAAATAAACATCCTTGAGTGTTAGTAAGTTATTATTAATGTTTAAAAACTACTTTCTGAGATAACAGATACAGAATAGAACTGCTCATCCAAAATAATTTAATTCATGCTTTTCTTCTTGTAAGTCTAAAGTTGTAATGTCTAATGTCTAAAGCAGTAATGTTTCAAAAAGATTCTTCACGTTTTACTTTATCGTTTATCTACAGCAAGTATTCCACCAAAAATTATATCTAGAGATTTTACATAAAGTGCAAGTTTCGAGGTTCCTGAATCCAAAAGAAAAAGTTGAGAATCTTTCACCAATGTGGCATGAAAATTTCCAAGAGAATCCCTTATTCAAAAACTACCATTTACATAGAAAAGTTTTTTATTATTTTGTTAAATCGGTGCTAAGGACTTTGATTAAAACAGAGAAAGTAAGTGGTAAGGTATAGCACCAAGAAGGACTGGTTAAGTATAGTAAGGGAAAAGGGTATAGTGCGCTGCGAACTCCGCACAGAGGTATTGCGGCTAACACCCCCAGGTGCTGAGATCTCTTTATCCCAGTGCCAGGTCCCGCCAATTCTGTACAACAGCACAGCGACCGCTCGACACCACCTAGCACCGAGAATAACGGTTACAATGTGCAAGCCTCCGCGCCATCTGTCAGCACCACCACGAGTCCCCTCTGTAGTGTGGTGGTAGCGTATGTGCGTCACATTCAAGAGGTCCCGGGTTCAAATCTCGGCTAGGGTGCATTATCCGGATAAGGGTTTTCCCAAGAAGACGAATGTGAGAATGAATTGAAGGGAAATGATGATGTGGAATTGAGTACCCCAGGAAAAGTAACCTGCAGCATTTGATCTTATAATAAATGAACATAGAATCAAGAATCTCAAATGTGGCTACCAAAAGGCTAATATTAAAAGCATTAAAATCAATCAATGACATGTAGATTGAACAAGTTCATAAATATAAATATTTAGAAACAATACTAAATGGCAATAACTCCATAGAAGATTAAATCAAAGAACGAATTGGCAGTGGTAACAGATCCTATTTTGACAACCAAAGCCTAACTAAAAGTAAATTAATAACAAAGAAGCCAATTAAGAATATATCGGACTATAAATAAGGCCAGTTGTGAAGCTTGGGTACTGAAAGAACCCACTAAAGATAGAGTTGGCAACTGGAGAATACAAACTAGTAAAGACAAACTAATTAATACATAACCAAAGTATTGTACATTTGATTAGGGCAATGTGATTAAGCTGGTTTGGATCAAAGGCTAGTGAAAGCAATATACAAATGGAAACCTTTGGGAACTAGAGGAGTTGGTACACCGAAAATTCGTTGGAGAGATGATGCTATGAACGATTTGAGAAAATTAAAAATATCAAAATGGACAATGACCGCACAGAACAGAAATGCCAGGAAAAGAATTGCTGAAAAGGCCAAGACTTTGAAGTTATGGTGATGGAACCCAGGACCCCGTTGCCACAGCGTACCTCGTTCGGTAAGTGCGCACGCTCGGAAAGGGAACATCCGTTAAAAACTAAACTTTGTATTTAAAGTATTTAAGTTCAGGAATTAAATTTGGAAAATTTGCTTGGATAATTTTGGAATTTTAAGATTCTTTATTTTGGTTGATGACTTATGAATATTTTATTAAATTAAGTTAATATTTTTAAATGAAATTTATTGAAATATTTAAAGTATATATAACTTTAAATTAATAGGTAATTTTGTTTATATACTTTTGGTATTTTGGATAGAAGCTTTGTTGTTTTTTGGTTAGATGAATTATATTATTTTTGATGAAAAACTAATGAATTGAATAGAGTTAAAATTTATATATATATTAAATTACTTATGTATTACTGTGTGTATGTATGTGTGCGCGCGCGCGTGTAATTATAATTTTAGCATCCTTAGATTGTTGTGTATGTTGTATAAAATTTTGTTGTGTTTTTAGGTTTTTATAATCTGTAGAATTATGTTATAAATATTTTTGGAAAGTTAAATAAACGAATGTAAGTCCTGGTTTAAGTAATTTGGTGCAAGGGTTTATTATTGCACGTTTTTAAGTTCAGGACATTCCAAGAATATTTCAGTTAAGATTTTTAAGAAAATCCTCCCTCCACCTCAAATTACTCTTTACATTAATATTTTTCGAAACTTTTGATTTTTATGAAAAATGGTTCTTACGGTTTTGGTTAAAATACCACATGCTTATGCTATTTTGAGGAAAAATAAACGTATATATTGACTTTTATGGGAATAGTCTATGACATTCTCTTCATTCTAAATTATTTTTGTATAATTAGTAAACCGTAACAGAAACAGACTTATTTCTGAAAATATGTAGATATTGTTAAAGTAGACAATTTATGTCACATAAAATGTATTGTGACGCTGACTCAATGAGAACTTGTGGGGGGGGGGGGGGATTTAGCACCTCGACCGTGGGCGGGATCCTTTGTGCCTATGTTCCTGACGGGGCACCCCTCGGGAGGATGGGTGAGGCGAATGAATCTGAAGGGCGGCCGAAACTTTGAAATGACAGAATAGGTGGCAGGGTCCCGTACATTTAGAAGCACTCAGGTGGAGGCTGATTCAGACCGGTTCGTACTCTCAAGGGGCCCGCGGGACTAGGTAACACCCACCCCCCACCCACCTCCACCCACCCACATAGAACCCGCGACCTCTCGAATATGGGCCATACACGTTATCGTCTGAATCATCCCGCTCGGTTACTTTTCTGCAAGTAACAATAACTACAATTAAATAATTTCATTTATTTTCAGTGTACTTAAGTGTCTCAAAATGCCACAAGTATACTTCTCTGAAAAAATAAAGCCAGTCTTAGAAAAATACATTTCTTTCGGCAATTAGAAGTATTTAATTATATTATCTGAGGATCTATTTGAGCTAAAACATTAAGATTTTGCACTGTCATTTCTTTATTTATTCATATTAAGTGTGGCAATTTTCAAGCAAACTGATGTAAGATTGAAAAAACTGGAAAATGCAGTCCCAGTGTCCCTTAACTGCCGACGCTGGACATACAAATGTTACGGAGGTGCATATGCATGTATGGGAAGCGAATTTGCCATTTGAAGTTATACAGGGCGTTTTTAGACCGGTGTGCTCTCCGCCAGAGTTAGACGTAAAGGACCGGCAAGCAGCGGGTATAGAACACTAATTACTGCATCACATCAGATGTGAACACATTCCCTATATCTCCGAAAACAATCCTGGTTTACTCACAAAAGTTCATGTTGACTGATTGACTCTACATATTTCTCTTGGAATTTTGTCCTCCAATTCTTTTAACATGTGCGGATTTAAGGCGTGCGCTTTGTTCTTTAACATTCTCCATAAATAAAAATTCCCTGGAGATATGTAGGTTAGGGGAACGAGTAATTAGAGATGAATACAATTACCAGCAGCTGAATCCTGCTGAAACCAGCCACAAAATCTTTCAGTTCTCGTTAGTTGCAAAAAAAAAAAAAAAAAAAAAAAAAAAAAAAAAAATTAAAATAGAATTTACATAACCGTATGAATTAGCTTATGTATAAATATGAGACTGGCAATTCTACGCGTGAATAATATGGTCATTTTCTGTAGTCCAGTTTCAGTTGTTCTAAGTAGAAATGTGACCTTGAAGATAAACCACGCTTCATCAGTGAAGAACGTTATAGGTGGGGCCATGTCATTATAAACGGACCGCTAAAACCAATTGCAATAATTAATCCTATTTACATGATCTTGTGGTTGTAAAGCATACCTAGAGTTTTAAATTTAAAAACTTTCGTTGCCACGAAAGCTGTCTTGGAAATGTTAACCTCTTAAAGTTTCAGCGATTTTTATTTATGGGGAACGTTAAAGAATAAAGTGTACGCATTAAAGTCACACACGTTGCAAGAATTGAAGGACAGAATCACTAGAGAAATAGAGACATTCAGTCAACATGAACTTCTGCGAGTATGTAAATCAGAATTGTTTTTCGGAGATATAGGGAATACGTTCGTGTTATCTAGTGTTCCGTCCCCGTGACTTGCCGGTCCCTTGCGTGTAACACTGGCGCAGAACGCATCGGTCCTCGCCCGGTTTCTTGGCACCGCGGGGCGGTGCAGCCGATGTAAGAACGCACTGTATATCCATACGTGAACTGTACATGTAAAACTCGACACCGCTGCATGTGCGAGAATGTAAACAGATACACACACACACCTCCATCTTGCTGTACATACCCCACCTGTGAAGGCCAGTAGAATACCTTCCGAAGCTGCAGGGACGGCATAAATGGAAGCGAGTGTACATACAACGATGGATGTACAAACGTTCTGATGGGGCAGAAAAAATCGTAATCGTTCTATTTTATGGTGTTCACTATTAAAGAATAAGTGCTTCTGCAATTTTTGAACGCAATTGGTTTGTGAGAGAAATGAATTCATAGAAGGGAGGCATCAAACACTCTTCATGAAAAAGTTTTCATCCTGAATATTAATAATATTACTAATAATGATAATAAGAATAATACTTCCTGACCTTAATTTACGCAAGACAACAAATATACTGCAATAATGAGAGTCATTAAAAAAAGGGCGTGACACGAAACTTGTGTGTACACCAACCATATTTGAGAACAGCTGTTCTTTCACACTTATCACATTGTCCTTACAAATTTTTGAAACAATAGTCAGCTGTGTTTTGAAAATGCTCACAGTGTGTTTCAGCTGGCCCCGCCAGTGCCCGTGCGTATTGATGGAGAGGAACTGTTGATGTCCCAAGGAATATTGTATCTCAATCACGCAAACTAATGTCAAAGCTATTTTTAATTCTTCAAGAGCTATCTGAAATTAGCGAGAAAGTGGAAGAAAAAAATGTTCAAGGCGGACAATCTATTTGTAAAATGGAATTCCTCAGGAAAAATGACAAAGCTTGTTTAGTTTATTTTTACTTTCTCTACTGGTAAGTAGGGGAAGTATTGTATTCCACCCAAAAATTCGATGTCGAGATTTCACCCGAAATATATGTTTTGAGGCCCCCTGAATCCAAAAAAGCATTTTAGAAAAAGGTCCGTGTGTGTGTCTGTGTGTCAGTCTGTCAGTCTGTGTCAGTCTGCCAGTGTCTGTGGACAACATAACTCAAAAACGAAAAGTCGGTTAAAAACCAAAGTTGGTATTTAAGTTTAATGTCTTTCAAGGATGTGACACGAAGATTTTGAAGAACATAGCCCCACCCTAAACTACCCTTTACATGGAAGATTTTTCGAAAATTTTGATTTTCTTGAAAATGGCTCTAACGATTTTGATTAAAATGTGATATGTTTGAGATATTTTGATGGCAAATGAAATGTATATCTTGAATTTTCTGGCTATAGCCCCTGTAGTCGTATATACTCTGGACGACTTTTGCATAACTGGTAAACCGTTAGAGATAGACCAAATCATACTATACAAAAAATGTAGATCTTGCTAAAATACACAATTTATGTCTCAATAAATTTTCTTGTAGGGTGAACCATTTCGGAGATATTCCTTGTTATGTGTGTGAGTTTCGGAAAACTTAGAACCTTCGTGAAATGGATCATCGTTGTTCATTTTTTATATGTTAAGTGTGCAAAGAGAACGGAATCTCAAACATTTGACTATCGCACAAAGTCTACTGTATTCTAACATTCCCCTTGTACCTACAAGGAAATAAGCAATAAGATAGTTTGTACAAATGAACAAGAAAGAAGATATAGGAATAAGAGTTTGTAAGAATGGTTAGTACAAGAGTAGAGAAAGTCATGTGAGTGTAACACATCAGATTTTTTAAAGAGGCATTCCTTCCATATTCAAGCGCATATGGACTCTCATGGTGTTCAGAGCAATATGAGCTCATTCAGCAAGTCTTGGAAGAAGAGCATCACAGTAAACATGATACCAGCCAACTCAACGTTCGGATTGCAGCCACTCGATGATATACTCGTATCTTCCAGATCATGTGCAAATATATGAACTACCTGATAGTGTTGCATTTGTCAGGTTGCAGCAACGGACAATATCTTCGAAGTACAGTTCCTCACTCCAGCGTGCACATCAATACGGATGGCCACTGGTGGAGTCAACTGAAAGACATTGTGAGCATTTTCAGGAAACAGCTGAATATTGTCTCAAAATTTGGTAAGGACACTGTGATAAATCTGCAAGAACTGTTGTTCTCAAATATGGTTGGTGTACACAAAATATCTATTTCACGCCCATTTTTAATGACAATAATTATTGCAGTACATTTGTTGAAGGACAACAATATACCTTACCGTAAATTGAAGTCAGAAATTATTATTATTATTATTATTATTATTATTATTATTATTATTATTATTATTATTATTATTATTATCATCATTATTATTAAGGAGGAAAATAAGTTTCATGCCTCCCTTCTATGAATTCATTTCTCTCACAAACCAATTGCATTCAAGTAACCAAAATTTGCAGAAACGCTTATTACTCTCTCTATTATACAGTGGCGGCTCGCAGTCAAAATTTTAGGGTAGGCAAAGTGAAACAGTAACAAACAACAACAACAACAACAACAACAACAATAATAATAATAATAATAATAATAATAATAATAATAATAATAATAATAATAATAATAATAATAATAATAATAATAATAATAATAATAATAAACCCCGTTTATCCGAAATATAGGGGGCGAAGTCATTGCGGATAACGCAAACAATTTATTGTTTGGTTGTTTAATAAGAGCAGAGTGAATGAGTGTGACTTACGGACGAATTACCGACAAAACTAAAATCACGAGTGTCGGCAGACTTTTTTCCAGGAGGGGGGGGGGGCACATGTTGGAAATTTGCAATCATATAATATTAAATCATTATTTTACTGTCAAAATTTATAGTATTTGTTGCAGATAACCGTATTAATTTGTGCTAAACAAAAATTGTTCTTTACATCAAAATTAAAATAATAGTTTAAAAGTCAGCAACTGACTGCACATTAAGTTCACCAACTTCCAAGGGGGGGCCGTGGCCCCCCTTGCCCCCGTTTCGCTACGCCCATGACTAAAATAGATTAAGAAATTGAAAAATTGTCTGACTGCAGCTTTGTGTTAAATAGCTAAAACACTCCTCTTTTCATTGTCAGTGCGCCGCGAAAGCGAAACTTGTAATAGTTCACTAATTAAGTCGGTCATACTGGTATTACACAGAGATAACGACAGATGCAGATCTCTGAGATCTTCGTTCGTGGAGTATGGCTGTTCGGAAAATGTCGCATAATTTCGGATTTGGGCCGGCAAGTGTTCGGACTGCTGGCAGACGCGTCTACGCATGCTCGGAGTGCATATACAGATCGAATGTTTCCTTATCCCTGTTCAAGGGCCTCGTACTGAGGAAATGGGGCCGGGCAGGCAGAGGTTAAGCTAGCTGGCTCTCCACTACCCAGGTTCCATGCGTATCATTTCTGCCGCGCGTTTCAAACACGCAGCGCAGTTTTGATGAACCGGAGTTGAGATTAAAGGATTTGACCATGCGCTGGTCATTATAACCGAGAAAACTTTTCTTGAACTGCAATTTAGGGGAAAATGACGGTTCAAATGATAAAATGCAGAATCATAGTTAAACATTATTTGTTGATGTATTACGATAGGGTAGGCAGTGCCTACCCTGCCTACCCTGAGGAGCCGCGCCTGCTATTATACATAATAAGTAGAGGAAGTATTGCACCTAAAAATTCGATGTCGAGATTTCACCGGAGATATGTTGTATGGCACCTGAATCCAAAGAAGAGCATTTTTAGAAAAAGGTCCGTGAGTGTGTGGGTGTGAGCGTGTCTATGTGTGTCAGTCTGTGGGCAGCATAACTCAAAAACACTCAGTTAAAAACCAAAGTTGGTATTTAAGTTAAATGTCTTTCAAGGATGCGACACGAAGATTTTGAAGAAAAGTCTTCCACCCTAAACTACCGTTTAAATGGAAAATTTTTGAAACATTTTAATTTTCTTGAAAATGACTAACGATTTAGATTAAAATGACGTATGTTTGAGATATTTTATGACAAATGAAATTTATGTTTTGGATGTAGCTACAGCCTACTTATACTTATAAATAACTCGTAAACAGTAAGAGATAGACAAAATCTTGCTGTACAAAGATGTAGGTCTTGCTAAAATACACAATTTATGTCCAAATAAATTTTGTTGTGGACTGAACTATTTCGGAGATATTGCTTGTTATCTGTGTCAATTTTGGAAAATAAACTTTCGTCAAATGGAAGATTGCGATTCTTTTTTATATTATGTTAGCCGTGCTAAGAGAACGGAATCTCAAAGGTTTAAAAGATTTGACTATCGCTCAAAGCCTACTGTATTTCTATATTCTTCTTCAACCTACATGGGAATAAGCAATAACTTCTGGAAATGTTTATCTCAACTAACACGAAGAAGATATAGGAATAAGAGTTAGTACAAGAGCACAGAAAGTCATGTGGGTGCAACACATGAGATTTTTGTTAAACACTGAACACCATCAGATAGAATGATTACGATGTTTAGGAAGTTTGCTTGTAAGATATTATTTTGAAACATTACTGTAGATAGGAAGTGTGTGAGGTATACTTACTGACAGACTAGTTCTCCTACTGTATCGTAATACGAGCACGTGCCGCCGTTGAGGCAGTAGGAGTCGACAGGGCACGGTCCCCCGACCAACGGCCATAGTGTCGTTGCTGCAAACAAAACAAACACATTCTCAACTATAGCACACACAAAGTTTAATGGCGGCTATACAATGGAGAATAAAATCACCTGTCATCAACACCACTTTGACAAAATATGTGAAGTCTCATACCCAAAAATCTTGTTTTACCATGCTGTTCAAAGAATTGTGTGACACGTATGCCAATTTTGAGCCAATTTATACCGATGGTTCCCGGTGTGACAACAATAATGGTTGTGCGGTGGTTGCTCCTAACCACACCATGATGTATAGTCTACCAGACACTCTCACCATTTTCTCTAGTGAACTGTTTGCTATGGATTATATATCAAAGAATGGAGACTTCAAATCATTCATTATATACACAGATTCCCTTAGTGCATTAATGGCTATACAACAACGATCTCCTTGCCACACCTTGGTAAGGGAGATACGTGAATTATACAGTGAGCTTATTTCATCAAGTAAACAACTAATCTTGGCATGGATACCATCTCACTGTAACATACCAGGAAATGATCTTGCTGACACTGCCGCAAAAGAAGTTACCAAGCATCCTCCAAACTTACCAGATCTTAAGCTACCACATGAAGACTATTTACGGCATCTTAAAAGAACTATCCTACACCGATGGAAGACAGATTGGACAACTACATCTAACAGCATCATATCTGTCCAATACCTAACCTGTCCACAAGAATTAGACCACTAACCCGGCGAGACCAGGTACTAATAACCCGATTATGCATTGGCCACATTGCGCTTACTCATTCCTACATTCTGTCCCGTGAACTTCCTCCTAAATGTACTCTGTGTGATTCTACTCTCATCTGCTCACTGTTTGCCCAAGATACACTCCCCAGCGACTTCAGTATGGAGTTCCTGAGAACCTTCAGCTAGCTTTGGGTGATCAACAATATCACAAGAAAATCATCAAGTTCATCAAAGCATGCAAAGTTAATGTTTAAATTCAATGTAAACTTCATGATTTGTTTCCTCCTTTTTTTTTCTCAATGTTTAGTCGCGATATAACTTTTATGTTGAAGCGACTTCAAATAATAAATAAATTAAAAATAAATTAAATTATACTCTTTCCTCTCATGAAAATCAATTTTGTAATTGCAGATGATATTTAGGTATATCACCGGATTTACAGCGTGTTCATCCCTACTCTTGGAGGTTTCCAAAAGGCAATGCACCACTGCAAGGTGAAATTTCTAAATGTTGCAGTTTTCACTTAATGTTTTCAAAGGTTTGCCATGTGCTTGCCTACCAGAATTACAGTTGTGTTTTAAATTTCTGCAGATATCTTTATTATATATATGTGAGGTAATATCGTCTCCAACAAATACAAATTTACCACAAAACAGAATCATGCCACCGGAAAAGTAACAAGAATATCAAAGGGAAGTTCCTTGAAATAGGGAATTCAAAACAATAGGTGTAGTTTTAGTAAATTCACACCAACTGTTTCATTTGCAATATGTGTGGTCTTAATTTTAAGAATGTATTCAAATATAAAGTGTTTAATAGTTGTGCTAATGTTCTGTATGCAAATAATTGTAGATTCCATTAGGTTACATTTTTATTTTCTCTAC
Organism: Tenodera sinensis; assembly: GCA_030765045.1. NCBI lineage: Eukaryota > Metazoa > Arthropoda > Insecta > Mantodea > Mantidae > Tenodera > Tenodera sinensis. The sequence continues at coordinate 173,893,551 of CM060966.1, forward strand.
TACGTATAGTAAGTAGAGGAAGTATTATATTCCACACAAAAATTCCATGTCGAGATTTTACGAGTATATACGAGTATGTTTTGAGGCCTCCTGAATCTAAAAAAAGAGCGTTTTTAGAGAAAACGTTCACGTGTGCGCGCGTCTGTCTGTATGTCAGTCTGTGGACAGCATAACTCAAAAACGAAAAGTCGGCTAAAAGCCAAAGTTGGTACTTAAGTTTAATGTCTTTCAAGGATGCGACACGATTTTGAAGAAAATTGCTCCACCCTAAACTACCCTTTACATGGACATTTTTGATTCTCTTGAAAATTGTTCTAACGATTTTGATTAAAATGCCATATGTTTTAGATATTTTTATGACAAATGAAATGCATACTTTGAATTTTCTGGCTATAGTCCATGTAGTCCTGTTTACTCTGGATGACTTTTGCATAACTGTAAACCATATGAGATTGACCAAATCTTACTATACAAAAATGTGGATCTTGCTAAAACGCACAATTTATGTCTGAATAACTTTTTTTTTGTAGAGTGAACCATTTTAGAGATATTCGTTTTTATTTGTGTCAGTTTTAGAAAACAAGCTTTCGTCAAATTTTTTATGTTGACCGTGCAAAGAGAATGAAATCTGAAAGTTTTAAAAAATTTGACTATTGCGCAATGATAATGATGATAATAACAATATATCAGTAATTGTTAAAAAGGCAGAAATGGAATAAGTATCAAAGCATGTAATAAAATCAATGCGTGTATAAATAGTTATTTATGATACAAGGTTTAAAGAAAGATTTTATTTTGTGAGTAGATGTGATTCTGAAAGGAGGCCTTTACTATCAACTGCCTATAAAAGACATTTCGGCAGGAACATGAGGAAGGATGTTAGATTAAGTTATAGAATAGTAGGTACCCAAACCCTCGTTAAACGCTGCATGTGAGCCATGGGTAATTAAAAGCAAGGAACTGGAGGCGTCTCAAAGGTCGTTGTTGGGTGTTCGAGAAAATATCGACTCCGGAATGTAGATGTAAGACAACAAAATGTTGTGGAAGAAATTAAAAGGTATCAGAGCAATGGAAAGATGGAATCTTCTAGATTATCATGACAAAACTATTTTACAAGCCATACACAGGATGACCCCGAATGAGGTGTAGAGAGTCTGATCTATGTTGAGGGAGAAAAAAAAAATTAAAGAGGAAATTGGAATTAGACTACAAAAAGTAAAAAAATTGTTTTTGGCAATTTTTGGCATTTAATCTCCGCTGAAATATTCAATCATGCTGTCAAAATCTTTGTAAAGAATTGTAGACTTGTGTCGGTTGATCGGTTCCCACGAGTTGGAATCTTGCTGGTTTTCTGCAAGTTTATTAACTTTCGGTATGGACTGTCTGTCTGTCTGTCTATATTGAATATAAAAACTGGCCTAACTCAGTTGGCACGGATGTCAGACTGCCTGTTTGCTTGCTTGCTTGCTTGGTTTATTTTGGACTCCGTGCAGTCTCAGCCGGCAGCGACTCTAGGTAGCACGGCCTTCCTTCCACATGTGGCCTTTACATTCAATTATTCTAATGTCAAATGGCTACTAACTCTTCTTACCAAATCTTATTTTTATAGTTACTTCATCTTAACCCTTTCATGACTGACCACTAGGGCCCACGTGTTTATGGCCTAAACCCTGTTGAAATATACATGCATTTATGATGCAAACATTACCAAAACATGATCTCAAATCCTAAAAATCTGCTGTGTTGTACTCGCGTGACTTTCTCTACTCTTGTACTAACCATTCTTACAAACTCTTATTCCTATATCTTCTTCGTGTTAGTTGAGATAAACATTTGTACAAAATATCAGATTATTTCCTCGTGGGTACAAGGGCAATATTAGAATATTATGCAATTCTCATGGGTCATATAAAGTAATATTTTGAATTTTTTAACGTTTTTGTCTTTTTTCCACATTTTTCATATTACAGTTACATTTTCTCTTAAATGTTCGTATTTTTGTCACATTTTTATATTTCTACCCCAGTTTCGCATACGTGCTTACAGTCGTCCCAAAGACCGATTTTACACATCTTCTAATTCTTGTCTTTAAAATTTCTTACAATTATCTTCCTTAGAGTTAGAAATGTAACTTTACGCGAACTTGGAGGGTAAGCTGTATGTAATTTCCTGTTGTGATTCTTTCTGATTGCCCTTCAAAATGTGACATTTATTTAATTCTATGCAAAGTTGAGGATTAGCTCTGGATTGTACTATTAAATAAATTCAAAATACAACAGGAAAATTAATATTATTGGTTTATTATTGAGTATGCTTGATTTTTAATACTTACAATGTTAATTTCAACAGCATTAAACCTTTGAAGGTTTCGAAAATGCACTCAAAACGTTTTAGCTCATATTTAAAGTCATAAATTTTAATTTTTTCCGATCATAATTGCTTACATATTTCTAACATTTTTAGGTCATAAACATCCGGGACCTGGTGATTACACTGTCATTTGTTTAAGAATAATTGTGTGACTAAAAATAAAATGTGTATTTTAAATTTTATGTGAATAGCTTCTGAAGTCTCATTCATTCTGAATGAATTTTGTTTTGGGAAAGAGGGAGAGATAGAGAGAGACAGAGAGAAAGAGAGAGAGAGAGAGAGAGATATTGGGAAGGTAATATAGGGTGTCCCAAAATTAGACCGACAAACTTTGGGAGCTGATAGATAACATTATTTTAAACACTTTTTGTTAAGGAAAATTTTTTGCTCTAGTGCTACGTTGAAGCGCTAGACGAGTTAATGTCATAGATGACTGCCTCCCACCCAGTTTAAGCATTTACAGCAAAATCAACAATGCAACTTGGTATTGCATTTGTCTTAGTAAGGCACATAATCCAAGAAACAAATACAGAACACATAAACAAAACACAAACATCTCATTGTTTACAGTTAGTCACAGCTTTACTATTCAAAAGTAGACCGATAAACTTTTAAACCAGAGAAATGGCTGGTGTCTTTGCGAGAGTACGGCACAATAGGGCATGTCGATACACTCTGTGATAATCGCAATGGGCGTGCGTTCCAACATTTACTTTGAATAATAAAGCTTGATTAACTGTAAGCAATGATATGTTTGTGTTTTGTTTATGTGTTCTGTGTTTCTTCTTGGATTAACACTGTGTCCTTTACTGAGATAAATGCAATACTAATTGCCGTAAATACTTAAACTGGGTGGTAGGCAGTAATCTATGACATTAACTCGTCTAGCGCTTCAACGAAGCACCGCAACAAAAAACTTTCCTTAACAAAAAGTGTTTAAAATAATGTTGTCTATCAGCTCCCAAGGTTTGTCGGTCTAATTTTGGGACACCCTATATATGCAATTTTGTATACATGAAATAAGCGCAGGTTGCGGGTTGCGGGTTGCAGTGTGGCAAGATGAACGGAAATACTTGTCCAGCAGCATGGGATAAATTGCACTAGTGATGAACGGTAGAGTGCATGCGGGGTCTTCAAAGACATGACTGTTTGTTTTCATAGTACCAATGTTGCTAGTTTAGGTAATGGTGTGGGTGCCTTCCTGCAAATATTTGCACTAGCTTGCTTCTTCTGAACTTTCTTACTCTCTGGTTGTGGCTTATTAATTTCATTAGGAAATAATAGTACTTAGCCATTTAAAATATTTTTATACTGCGAATATTCCCCCTTTTCCTATAGAAATGTAGTTTCATAAAGGCAATGCCATTCGTGATAATGGAACAGAAATACAAAGCCAGTGTCCCACGGTTCAACATTTTGGCCAAACTTTTGGTATCCAATGGAAATGTACAGAAAAGAAACGGTGTCTGTGACACTTTGATGCACGTTTGTCCAAGTAACCGTGGGAAATAGACATGGCGGACGCAAGTATTAATATAGAAACTGCTATATTAACTATAGGTTTGTGAGTGTCAGTGGGACACATTGTCATGGTTACAAAGAAGAGAATAGGGCAAGGACCGAGGTGCATAGGTATATTGAGTCCACTACAAAACAAACTGAAGTTAGAGGACCTCGATTTCACAGTGCATATTTGGTGTCTATTAAATCTGAATGGCTAGAAGTAATTTCACAAACGTTTTAAAATGTATTTGCTCACAAGGCGAGAGCTTTTTTAGGATTTTAAAGCCGTTTTTCTCCTTCTCTGATTTTTCTACATTTGCGAGTTCAAAATGTTCTACATAATCCACAATGCTAAATTTCCTTGAAATTTCGTACATACAGACCCACAAATATAAGTGTAAAAATCTGATGTGTTGCACTCATATAACTTTCTCTACTCTTGAACAGTTCTTACAAACTCTTATTCCTATATCTTCATGTTAATTGAGATAAACATTTGTACAAATCAAATTATCTTATTATTTTCTTGTAGGTACAAGGGGAATATGGGAATTTAGTAGACTTTGAACGATAATCAACTCTTTTAAAGCGTTCAAATTCCGTTTTCTTTGCACGGCTAACATATAAAAATGAATAACGTTCCATTTGACAGAAGTATAATTTCTCCAAAACTCACACCAATAACAAGGAATATCTCCGAAATGGTCCATTAAAACAAATCGATTTGGACATTACTTGTGTGTTTTGAGATCTAAATTTTTGTACAGTAAGATTTGATCGATCTCTTAACGCTTTACCAGTTATATAAAGGTCGTCAAGGGTAAACAGGACTACTAAGGCTATAGCCAAAAAATTCAAAATATGCATTTTATTCGCCATAAGAATATCTTAAACATATGGCATTTTAATGCAAATCGTTAGAGCCATTTTTGAGAAAATCAAAATTTTCAAAACAAAAGGATACTTAGGGTGGAGGAATTTTCTTGAAAATCTTCGTGTTGCATCCTTGAAAGATGTTAAAAACTGACTTTGGTTTTTAAGCGACTTTTCCTTTTTTAGTTGTCCACACACACACACACACACACACACACACACACACACACACACACACACACACACACACACACACACACACACACACGCCGATAGTTTTCTAACAATGCTCTTTTTTTATTCAGGGAGCCTCAAAACATATGTTTCCGGTGAAATTCCCATATTGAATTTTTGGGTGGAATAAGTATTTCCTCTACTTGCTATACGTAGAGAAAGTAAAAAAAAGAAAGCAAGATAGAAAGAGAGAGAGAAAGAAAGATAGCACCAGCATAATAATAATAATAATAATAATAATAATAATAATAATAATAATAATAATAATAATAATAATAATAATAATAATAATAATAATAATAGTCTCTTATTGGTTTGTATCAAAGTCCTATAAAACAAGCAATGACCGATGAACAAGGGGCGTGGCCGAGGTGCGTAATGCAAGGGGAGGGGTAAGGAGGAATTTAACCCGTGTGGAACGATTGTCACCATCATCTGGCTGTGTCCGTCGCTCATTGGTTTGATGCCATAACTCTGGGGTTCGGTTTCCGTTTCCAGGGAGAAGGACAAGGGGTGGGTCACACAAAACAGCTTGTTGAATATATTATCCTCTACACCATGCGCGCCATTTGAAGTGAGCAAATGATATGGATAACAAGCCGAAAGTAATTACGCTTCTCGAACAGGGCTCTAACACTGCAAGGGCTGCGGAACTATATGGAGTGAACTGCCCCAAACTGGTGCGAGAAATACCGAGAATGGGGATATTGGACACGTGGATTAATTACTAGAGCGTTATCGTCTTGTGTTTTCCCCTTATGTTTGTCTACGTGTCCAAAACATGCCTTTGTATGCTCGGTATATTTTGTCTGGTTAGAGCTTAAGCTACATCTTTAAATTATTTGGTGATGAAATGACATTATTCAAAATAAATATGCGCAATGTAGAGTTCAAGTTGATGCACACAAAATTAAAAAAAATAAATCTGCCTCCGTAATTTTATAAGAATGATTCTTTCGCTAATTACAAGAATTTAATTCTATTATCTCAGAAACAGTTTGAGCTAGAACAGGCATGGGGAGCAAGGGTGACAGGAATGCCACCGAGTATTTATCCTCTCTCTCTCTCTCTCTCTCTCTCTCAACTTGCTGACAGATCGGTTCTCTCAGGTATAGGTACAACAGCAGGAGGCGTGGCCTGGCGGCTAACCCCTGCGAGCCAGTGGAAAGGGTTAGAACTCCAATGTAGGCGAAGTGACTCATTGAGTCAGTTCTACCCATCTATGAGCTCTTGCACAGACATTTCCTTATTTATTTATATCAAGTGTGGCAATTTTATAGTAAAATTATGTAAAATACAACCTAAGTCTAAATGTTGTGATAAATCATCAAACCACGGACAACGTCGGGTATTTCAGTTAGTAACAAAGAAACACAAGGCTATTGGACAAGTACAACCTAAGTCTAAATGTTGTAGTGATAAATCATCAAACCACGGACAACGTCGGGTATTTCAGTTAGTAACAAAGAAACACAAGGCTGGAGTGTTCATGTGATACCTAGACAGGTAGACCCGAGCATCACGATACTGTCTGATCACTGGCTAAAACCTGTGTTGGTACCCACAGAGAGCAACTACCAGCAATTATCATGCAGTATGAATACGACACAAACCTGCTGCAGGTTCCGCGAAACACCATGCAGAAAAGTCGGACGTGTTGCGCGAAAGAGAATAACCACCTGGCTTTTGTTGCAGCTGGAAAGTTAAATGACTTTACCAGGAACATTGTAAAACTAGCAGCATATCTACTTTTGTGCGAAAACTTTCTCTACCGCTTGCTTATAGCAACTACGCAAATTGTACTCCATCCCAAAAATAACAGGCAATCCATGTTTTGAGCTCCAACGAATCTAAAATATGCAGCGTGTGTATGTGTGTGCGTGTGTGTGTGTTTGTGTATGCGAATGTGTTTTTGGGTTTGTGGGTGTGTGTGGGTGTGTTTCTGTGTTTTGTGTGTGACTGTGTGACTGTGTGATTGTGTGTTTGTGGCTGTGCGTGGGTGTGTGTTTGTGTGTTTTTGTGTGTGTTTGCGTATGTGGATGTGTGTTTGTTAGTGTGTGTTTGGGGGCTTGTGTGGATGTGTGTTTGTGGGCGTGTGGTTGTGTGTGCTTGTATGTGTGTTTGTGGGGGTGTGTTTCTGGGTGTGTTGCTTGGGGGCGTGTGCGTGTGTTTGTAAGTGTTTGTGGGTGTGTGGGTGTTTGTGTGTGTGTTTGTAGGTGTGTGGGTGTTTGTGGGTGTATGTGTGTTTGTGGGTGTATGTGTGTTTCTGGGTGTGTTGCTTGGGGGCGTGTGCGTGTGTTTGTAAGTATTTGTGGGTGTGTGGGTGTTTGTGTGTGTGTTTGTGTGTGTGTTTGTGGGTGTGTGTTTGTAGGTGTGTGGGTGTTTGTGGGTGTGTGGGTGTATGTGTGTTTGTGGGTGTATGTGTGTTTGTGGAGGTGTGTTTCTGGGTGTGTTGCTTGGGGGCGTGTGCGTGTGTTTGTAAGCGTTTGTGGGTGTGTGGATGTTTGTGGGTGTGTGTTTGCGTATGTGGGTATGTGTTTGTTAGTGTTCGTATGTTTGTGAGTGCTTGTGAGTGTGTGGTTGTGTGTTTTTGTGGGCGTGCGTTTCTGTGTGCTTGTATGTGTGGTTGTAGTGGTGTGTTTGTGGGGGTGTGTTAGTGGATGTGTGCGTGTGTTTGTGGGAGTGTGTGTGTGTTTGTTTGTTCCCCTAGTTACTATACGTATTAGGGAAAGTAATAAAAGTCAGAGTGGGCGGGGGTCGAGTTGGAGACCTTTCTAATGTGAGGCATCTCTCTCTCTCTCTCTCTCTCTCTCTCGGATAGTTACTATATTCGCATAAAGTTCAGTTCCATATGGGCTCACCTGAAGTGGCATTTGCTTTATTACTCTCAACATTATTAAGTGCTTGGGATATATGCATCTGTCTGTCTGTCTTTCTGTCTGTCTGTCTGTCTGTCTGTCTGACTCTGATAATAAGAATCCCTCGACTCGGCGTTTCGAGACAGCTCGTTAAACTGTACATCGTAATATTAAGATCCGGCGACACAGCTCCTTCGTCTAATCAAATAATGGAGCATTTAGCAAGCAATTTGAAGCATCTTGCATCTAGTTCTAGGTCCGTAAACTTCCATGTTATAGATTATTGCAGTAGTTTGATGGCGGCGACTCTCTGTGCGTCACTTCTTGATGGCGTCTGGAATATCTCAGTCTTTGTTTTTATTCTGTCTACTACAGCAATCCTTTAAATACAATATGTGATCTTAAGGATAGATATTATAAAAGTAGTATGAGTGCAACTTAAGTTAAAGCAAACCAAACGTTTAACGGCAGGCGTTAGTTTATAGAAGTCTGGTTAGTTAAACCGCAATTCAATCGTGTTGGTAAACCTGAAGGCCGAGAAAAGAAGACGATCGTTATTCTTCTACTTCTTACACCACCACTAAATGCTATTGGTACACATGCTAGTGCAGAAAAACGTCAACAATATTAATGATTAATAATGTTCTCCAAGCGGTGGTAATTTATTTTAATGGTAAAACCTATGCACATGCGTACACACATTACTTTTCGTACACACATTACACTAATTGCTGAGTAGGTACGCGTTTTCCTCTTTTTCTCTTGCTGACTGGAGTTGTTAGCTTGGCTACTTCTCTTCCAGATTTCCCGACACAACTGATGCCAACACCTGTAAGCTCCGATATGAGTTCCTCAATTTGCCTTACTGGGAGCGAATGATTTCTTTCCTGAAGTACATTAAAATATGCAGTACTATTTGTTTTCCGCTACTTCATAGGGGTTTTGCCGTACGAAGTTTGAGGTTAGAAGAACTCGCGGATTCTGCCATTATGCAGTTGCTTATGCTTACAAAGTAAGAAACAGACTCATAACTAAGTTTCGGTGCAGGTTGCATGTTGTCGGCATTTAAGTTATGCTTGCAGGGAGGTTTTGTACCGCCACTACCTACCGAGGGCGGTATAGTCGCGTCGCTTTACAAACAGGTTACTGTAGCGGTGTGTCACCCTCCCCTCCCTTCCTCTACTGTCAACAAGCGTGAAGTAGAAACGGGTGTCTACAGTAAAGTAGCTCTCTATCTAACGTCGTTTGCAACCGCGACCGAAGCCTACTTGTGAGTAACCAGTTGATAAACTGAAGTTTCAACTCAGCTTGGTAGGTGAAGACAACTGCAGTCTAAACAAGAGATCGAGTAAGTCAGACAGAACTAGGGAGAATAGGAGCAAATGGTAAACTGGTAGAAAGAGTAGCTAAATATTGGTTTAGAATAAATTCATTGAAGGAAAATAATATAGTAAAACAATGCATGGTTGTACAGGAGAAAACGGGGGAAAAGAAACTTGAATACACAAGATACGGATAAATTGAAGGAAATAGGTATGGAGGAAGCATGGGCACAAAGAAACAATAAAAGTAAGGGTTTCGGAGAGAAACTAGAACAAGGGGGGAGGATATTGAAAAGTAAGAAATTCTGAGTAGCTTTAACGACAAAAGATCATTAATAGATTACAGATTCTTAAAAATGGAATGGGGGAGAGAGAAATAGATTGAAGTGGGCAATAAAGAGGCCGAAGTGGGATGTGCATGGGCTAGAACGGGGGTAATGAACTTAAGTGGCATGATAGGGATGAAACGGGGTGAGAGGGTCACAAATTGCGATAGATTGTATGATAATTGGATTGTAATGGCACGGATAAAGGAAGAGAAAATCTAGTAGGCACCATTTGAACTAAAAGTTAGAAAAAGTTTTAGTTCAAAATCAGACGAATGCGTTGAGAAAGTAGGAAAGTATTTAGGAAACATTAGATTGAAATGGCTAAGAACTATGAGGAAATAGGGAAAATGGAATAAGATGAGGGCTAAAAGTAATTACTTTCCGTAATAAAGTGCCCCATTATATATAAACAAAATGTTAAATATAAGGGGAAGCTATCTGTAGATAAAAGCAACTCCAAGAAGCACGAATATATTAGATAAGGCATATTTGCTCAATGTTTTTTGTTTTAGTGATTTTATGTTTGTTTTAGTAGGTTAAGTTGTGTTGTTTCTGAGCATGGTGACCTCTCTCATATCTTAGAATAAGCCACGGATACGTCATTACTTCTATACACACATTTCGTGCATGTTGCTTGAAACAAAAGCAATTTTACTGAAACGTTTATTTAATGCAGAAAATAAATGCTGATTTTAACCAGATAACTAATTTCTATGGCGGCGGTACACAGTTGCAATATGTCGAGCAGCCAATAAGAGAGGACTAGAAGCATGTCATATTGTTGACATAGCGGGTAAGATAAGGAGAAATAAAACATTAGGTCTATTTAAGAAAGTTCTGATTCTCTAAGGTGTTTCAACTTCATTATAGTAACTATCCCTGAAAAACCTCCATGTTATAACATTGGATTAAACTGTTGTTGAACGATAGTCGGGCTCCAGTAAAGTTAAACCGAAAATTAGCGTTTATAAAACGAAATAAAATCTGAAACTACAGTTTAATTCTAACTGGGAGTTTAAAACTCGTTTATGTATCATACCGGCTCTTAGTCGCGTTTTAAATATTTGCAAACAGAAAGTATAGCTTAGAAGTAAATATTTTGCTGATAGTCAGCTAGGTATGTGTATGTGTATGTGTATGTGTGTGCGCGCGTGCGCGTGTATGTATGTATGTATATACATGGTAGGCCTTGGATTAATCAGTGCGTTTGACCAAATGGCTCATCATTTATTTGTGTATATCTCAATATACACTTATGATCAATAATTAATTTGTATCATAAATTATTCCTTATAACATATTGTGCTAATAAGAATATTAGGAAGAAAGGCACATAAGGCTTGAGTGACTTATAGTGAAATTGTGTTGTGTATGTGCTCAAGATCAGACTTGGATAACCTTTAGTCGTATTATACATGGATTTTGTGAAAATATTGTTCCCAAGTGCATTAGTGGAGTTGTTCTAGCATTCTCAGGTGGTGAGAAATATTTATGAGTGAGAATTTTCACAGGTACGCGTAAATAGTGATAATAATCTACGATTTATGCTAAATACGGCCAAGGCCATCTGAAACATCTGCGATGGCGATGGGAAATGACGTAGACGATCGTATTGAAGATGCGTATAGGTTACTTTTAAATGTAACGGAAAGGAGCAAGAATCTGAGACAAGACCTCAAGGAAGATATAGTTAAAGCCGTAAGCCAATTGAGGAAGGCTGTATCTGAGTTAAAAGTTGAAATTAGTGATCGTAATAACGAGTTAAAGAAAGTGCAAATTGAGCTAAAGAAGACAAATGATAAACTACTGATAAAACCTCGACCAGCCGCATGGAAACTAGCGCCATCCTTGGAACTGCACTCTGTGGGTAGGAGTAATTACGTAGACGTAGTAAGAGGATTACCAACTGGAAAAGAAGAAAAATCCCACAAGTTGTTTGTGAAAAGCAAAAACAACCAAAGTGCTGAATATATACGAACTCTTATTAAAACTAAAATTGATCCCGTGGAAATCAAAGTGGGAGTCAAAGCATGTAAAGAACTAAGGAATGGTCAGATTTTGATTGAATCCTCTAACAAAGAAGAAGCTGACACCATCTGCAGCAAAATAAATGAGAAATGCGGAGAGGAACTTGAGGCAGTAACGCGAAATAAATTAAACCCACGAATTATTATATTTAATGTTGGCGATGAAATCACGAAGGGGAATGTGGCCGAAGCCTTAACTTCTCAAAATGAGGAATTATATAGTCATAAAGATGAATTAAAGCCAATATTTGAATTTCTTGATAGAAAGAAAAACAAAAATATAATTATAGAAATCAGTCCAGAAGCTAGAAGGCAATTACTAGGCAAGAAGATCAAACTTAGCTGGAATATATGTTCATGGGATGACTACATTAAAGTTAACCGCTGCTTTAAATGCTCAAAATACAATCATCGTGCACAGACATGTAAAGGGAAACTAACATGCCCTAAATGTTCAGGAGAACACCTTCTAAAGAACTGCAAAACTTCCGAAGAAAAGTATAAGTGCATTAATTGCACTACTTTTCTGAAATATAATAAAGACTCTAATATTGATGTGAACCACTCTTCACTCAGCGGTAGCTGCCCTTCATATCAAGCTGCATTACGAAGGTGTCAACAGAACATAGCATATTAATATGAGACACAGCTGTTTAACGTTAAAATGTTATCAAGTTAACTTACAACACTCCAGAACTGCAACTAATAATCTGGTGCAGCTTTTAATACAAAACCACGTGGATGTTATTTTTATACAAGAACCTTACACTGTTAATAATAAATTGGCAGGAATACCTATGTATACTGGAGGCAACGGGAGGAAGAGGGCAGCAATTCTTATTAACAATGAAAAGATAAATGCATTGGCAATCACTCAAATTTCCGACGGCGATTGTATACTAGTTGAAGTAGAATACGAAGGCACCACATTCTTTGGAGCCTCAATGTACTTCGACGGGGATCAGAATATTGAAGGCAATATCAGAAAAATTGAGAGTATCATAGACCACACAACAGGCAGTGGATTAATAATAGCAGCAGACACAAACGCCCGAAACAAACTATGGTACGACGTCACAACTAATGAAAGAGGTAAAACTCTAGAAGAATTTATAACTATAAATTCCTTGTTTATAGCAAACCAAAACAGAGACACGTCATCATATGAAACGATACGCGGAAAAAGCTGGATAGACTTAACCATTACCAATATTAAACTTATAAAATATATAACAGAATGGCAAATTAGTGAGGAAGAAAGCTGCTCTGACCATAAAATCATATGTTTCATCATGGGCGCAGCTAACCAAAGAATAGTGAACATTCCCTATAGAATTAGATATCTTACTAAAGGCGGAAACTATAAAAAATTCGATGTATGTATGTATGTATGTATGTATGTATGTATGTATGTATGTATGTATGTATGTATGTATGTATGTATGTATGTATGTATGTATGTATGTATGTATGTATGTATGTATGTATGTATGTATGTATGTATGTATGTATGTATGTATGTATGTATGTATGTATGTATGTATGTATGTATGTATGTATGTATGTATGTATGTATGTATGTATGTATGTATGTATGTATGTATGTATGTATGTATGTATGTATGTATGTATGTATGTATGTATGTATGTATGTATGTATGTATGTATGTATGTATGTATGTATGTATGTATGTATGTATGTATGTATGTATGTATGTATGTATGTATGTATGTATGTATGTATGTATGTATGTATGTATGTATGTATGTATGTATGTATGTATGTATGTATGTATGTATGTATGTATGTATGTATGTATGTATGTATGTATGTATGTATGTATGTATGTATGTATGTATGTATGTATGTATGTATGTATGTATGTATGTATGTATGTATGTATGTATGTATGTATGTATGTATGTATGTATGTATGTATGTATGTATGTATGTATGTATGTATGTATGTATGTATGTATGTATGTATGTATGTATGTATGTATGTATGTATGTATGTATGTATGTATGTATGTATGTATGTATGTATGTATGTATGTATGTATGTATGTATGTATGTATGTATGTATGTATGTATGTATGTATGTATGTATGTATGTATGTATGTATGTATGTATGTATGTATGTATGTATGTATGTATGTATGTATGTATGTATGTATGTATGTATGTATGTATGTATGTATGTATGTATGTATGTATGTATGTATGTATGTATGTATGTATGTATGTATGTATGTATGTATGTATGTATGTATGTATGTATGTATGTATGTATGTATGTATGTATGTATGTATGTATGTATGTATGTATGTATGTATGTATGTATGTATGTATGTATGTATGTATGTATGTATGTATGTATGTATGTATGTATGTATGTATGTATGTATGTATGTATGTATGTATGTATGTATGTATGTATGTATGTATGTATGTATGTATGTATGTATGTATGTATGTATGTATGTATGTATGTATGTATGTATGTATGTATGTATGTATGTATGTATGTATGTATGTATGTATGTATGAATGTATGTATGTATGCATGTATGCATGCATGCATGCATGCATGCATGCATGTATGTATGTATGTATGTATGTATGTATGTATGTATGTATGTATGTATGTATGTATGTATGTACGTATGTATGTACGTATGTATGTATGTACGTATGTATGTATGTACGTATGTATGTATGTAAGTATTGCACCGCTCTTTGGCCTTATCTCTCTGTTTTGACCTTTCTTCTGTGTATCCCCCACTGTGTGTAAACGGAGGGGATGAGCGAGACGCTGGCGCCGGTCGGACTGGGGCATCTCTCATCACATCCATACAGCGTCGCGACGATCATGAACACAAATCTCATTTATCTCTCCCGCTTCTCTAGCGGCAATTGCGTCACACTTGTGCACGTTCTCTCTCATTCATGCAAGGCTCTCGCAATTGTCCGCACACTATCGCAGTAGAAACCTTCAGGCCCCTCATTATACCTACGTATGTTAGACCCTCAACTTTTCTCAAGAGTACTCGTATTTTAGCTCAGTTTAATTCAAAACGTCGTAGACGTGAAGGAATAAGGTTCTTGCCTCTCTTAATGTGAGCGAATCCTGCTTGGGACAATTTACGTGGCTCAGGTTTTAATTTTGGCTTTTCTCTGCGTACTAGAAGTCAATATCAAACGACACTTAAGGGTGTTTATATTATAAACTACCACACAACGTTCCAGCACAATGTGTTTTATAATTTCGAGGAAATTAATTATTGAGGCAGCACTTCTCAGTAAGTCCTCTACAACAATTTATTCCTTTATAAGTCCTCTTTATCTAGAATATATAATATAGGAAACATAGGCAGCCTCCTGTTATAATTTTGTATATAGCTGGCCTATGTTGACTTTCTTTTGTCTTTTTGCAATTAATGAACGGTGGAAAGAAGTGTTTGAAATTTACTTTTGTTTTTAAATACGAATAAGTATATTTAAAAGTGTGATTATCGACGAATTAAGTGATATTCGTGAAGTTTGAAGTGCTCTATGAACTTTCTGCACAGTGTTTGAACATTAATTGGAAGGATTAATTAAATGTAAATTGATTTGTGTAACAACGACGAATCTGCCGTAATTTAGCGACGTGAAAAGTGTAAGGCTAGTGGGTAGAATAATTAATTGCTACATTATTCAATTTATCCACAATGCGAAAATATCTTAATACTCAAACATTCTATGCGCATCAAAACCTAATAAAAATATCAGTTAAAATGTTTAGAAACAAGCTTTTATTTATATGTTCTAAAAGAAGAAAACAAACTTTAAATTAAATCAAATCTATCAATTTATTAAATTACACAATTTATATGATATAAAAGCTTGTCGCCCGATTTACCTCTGTCGATAAACAAGAATACAATGTGTAACTTGATATAAGTAACTCTAAGAAAATAAAACAATGTTTTTTCTATAAAATAGTATAATATTATACATCAAAAATACTTTCAAACAATGCACTAGAGCAAACAAATAAATTTGATTACTTAGGATGCAATATAACTTATAATAATAATAATGAGGATCTAAATAATAAAGTTAATGAAGTTCAGTATATTTGTGGAACTTAAAAGGAAAAATAAGGAAAGAAGCACATTTAAAACTTTACAAAGTAACGGCTGTGCGAGCGTTGATGTACGGACGTGAAGCATGGATTGAAATAGGATTAATGAGCAATTAAGGGATGCACAATTATGTACAACACAAAAACGAAGACATAAGAAACGAATTAAATATTCTCCCTGTACATGACAAAATACAGGAATGTCGTAGAAGCCCACGGAAACAGAAGAAGATTTCATTGGATCAGTGGACGACAAGTGTAGTCAGAAAGGAGAAGAACGAGGCCAAAACGACACCCTGATGAGACTTGGACCGCCTACCACAGACGAATAGCAGCGGCTAGGGAACAATAAATTGCATGAATACTATGAGATCTCATACAACTTTAAAATATCACTAATTTTCGTTATTGTTATTTAGTTTAATTTAGGTTAGTAACTTCTGCACATTCTATTGTGAACAAATTGTAATCATTAAGTTTAAATAAATCAAAATATCCGCACACTACGTCCAGATATAAGAAATTAGGTATCTGGACATAGCTGGCAGATATTATTTTATTTTATTTTTTTTTCTGACTTTTTGAGGTTAAGCTAAAACATAACTTCATTGTCATTTTTCCAGACCTATTGAGTGAGTGAGGGTATCGAGTTTAAGGGCCCGTCGACAACTTGGTCATTAGGTCCCCAGCCCTATTGAGAGGTAGACAATTCGTACTTACACTAGCCTGCCATCTGTCTGTGTTACATACATTAAGAGAAAACATAGGTTATAAAGGCAAATAATCCAAGTGCTCAGACTACATGCTAGGTGGCGTCGAGGAACTCGCCCAATCACCTCAGGCCTAGGCCACGCCCATCAGTGGTGAGATAAGCATTGAACTATGGCAGGGTTTTTACGGAACTAAGCACGATAAGGTAAAATGAGAAGTTGTACTTACTGTTTTCGGGCCGAGTATCCGAGTTGACTGTGACCTTGGACGAGATTGTGGCAACCTCCCCCGTGACGCTTTTCGCTCGACATTCGTACACACCTCCATCTTCAGGTCTCAGCCTCGGGATTACTAACGTGGATCGCTTCCTGTAAACAACACATGTATCACTTCCACATACACCCTCTCATGCCCTCTCATATAGGTGTTCACAACTCTCACCGGATTTACTCCATGTGGATGTCTTCCTGTAAACAACACATGTAGGTATCACTTTCACATACTCTCATGCCCTCTCATATAGGTGTTCACAACTCTCACCGGATTTACTCCATGTGGATATCTTCCTGTAAACAACACATGTAGGTATCACTTTCACATACCCTCTCATATAGGTGTTCACAACTCTCACCGGATTTACTCCATGTGGATGTCTTCCTGTAAACAACACATGTATCCCTTTCACATACACCCTCTCATGCCCTCTCATATAGGTGTTCACAACTCTCACCGGATTTACTCCATGTGGATGTCTTCCTGTAAACAACACATGTATCACTTCCACATACACCCTCTCATGCCCTCTCATATAGGTGTTCACAACTCTCACCGGATTTACTCCATGTGGATATCTTCCTGTAAACAACACATGTAGGTATCACTTTCACATACCCTCTCATATAGGTGTTCACAACTCTCACCGGATTTACTCCATGTGGATGTCTTCCTGTAAACAACACATGTATCCCTTTCACATACACCCTCTCATGCCCTCTCATATAGGTGTTCACAACTCTCACCGGATTTACTCCATGTGGATGTGTTCCTGTAAACAACACATGTATCACTGTCAGATACTCACTCTCATACCCTCTCATATAGGTGTTCACAACTCTCACCGGGTTTACTCCATGTGGATGTGTTCCTGTAAACAACACATGTATCACTGTCAGATACTCACTCTCATGCCCTCTCATATAGGTGTTCACAACTCTCACCGGATTTACTCCATGTGGATGTGTTCCTGTAAACAACACATGTATCACTGTCAGATACTCACTCTCATACCCTCTCATATAGGTGTTCACAACTCTCACCGGGTTTACTCCATGTGGATGTGTTCCTGTAAACAACACATGTATCACTGTCAGATACTCACTCTCATACCCTCTCATATAGGTGTTCACAACTCTCACCGGGTTTACTCCATGTGGATGTGTTCCTGTAAACAACACATGTATCACTGTCAGATACTCACTCTCATACCCTCTCATATAGGTGTTCACAACTCTCACCGGGTTTACTCCATGTGGATGTGTTCCTGTAAACAACACATGTATCACTGTCAGATACTCACTCTCATACCCTCTCATATAGGTGTTCACAACTCTCACCGGGTTTACTCCATGTGGATGTGTTCCTGTAAACAACACATGTATCACTGTCAGATACTCACTCTCATACCCTCTCATATAGGTGTTCACAACTCTCACCGGGTTTACTCCATGTGGATGTGTTCCTGTAAACAACACATGTATCACTGTCAGATACTCACTCTCATACCCTCTCATATAGGTGTTCACAACTCTCACCGGGTTTACTCCATGTGGATGTGTTCCTGTAAACAACACATGTATCACTGTCAGATACTCACTCTCATACCCTCTCATATAGGTGTTCACAACTCTCACCGGGTTTACTCCATGTGGATGTGTTCCTGTAAACAACACATGTATCACTGTCAGATACTCACTCTCATACCCTCTCATATAGGTGTTCACAACTCTCACCGGGTTTACTCCATGTGGATGTGTTCCTGTAAACAACACATGTATCACTGTCAGATACTCACTCTCATACCCTCTCATATAGGTGTTCACAACTCTCACCGGAATTACTCCATGTGGATGTCTCTTTGGCTAAAGTTACATATCAATCAATTTCTACCGTGTACTTCATTATATGGAGCAGAGTTCGTTGCTATCCCGCTTCCATCCAGTAGGGATCGATTCATATAAAACTTCAGCCAATCAGAGACTCCAGAGTATCTTTCCCACGTAGAGTAAATCACGTGATAAGAACTGGTTCCGCTTTACTGCTGTGAACATCTTAGTTGCGATGTCAGTAATTATGTAATGGACTATAGTATTAAATAAATGAATTCTTAATTATTTCACGGAATACCATCCGTGCAAAGAGAACGTAATTTGAAAGTTTTAAAATATTTGACTATCACTTAAAGCCTAGTGTTCCCATATTCCTCTTGTACCTGCAAGGAAATAAAACTAACACGAAGAAGACATGGGAGTAAAGTTTGTAAGAATAGTTGATGCAATAGCAGTGAGTGCAACACATCAGATTTCCCCCTAGTGATATTACACTACATCTCTGTGCTCCTCAACTCCATTTATACAATCCGTGCATTTCAAGTTTGCCTTAACATGTTAAATGTGTCTATAACAACAGAAATGTTGTTAGCTAATGCTGGATTTCTGACAATGAAGTCATTAATCCTCTTGCTCTCCAATATTTTTCACTGATGGATGGGGCATTAGAAGTGGCCGGGCATATTTGAAGGTGGTCTCGATCCATTTCCTCTTGCAGATCACACAGAGGACAGAGGGTGAAGAATATATCCCAATTCTGTTTAAATGTTTTGCCAGACAATCATGTCCTGTAATCAACCTGAAAGTTGCAACTGCTGTTTTTCGAGGATACTCAGGAATTACTGTTTGAATGTTTGGTAGTTCCCATCTTTTATTCTTTGATTTTTCATAGTAATACTTTTCAGTAATTTTTTTGAATTCAGAGTTGACTAATCTTTTAGCTGCATTAAATGGTAGATTAACTATTGATTTCTGTACACTGCCGGTACCCTTTTTTGCAAGAAAATCAGCTTTCTCATTAGCACTCAGTCCACAGTGAGCTGGTATCCATTGGAAGACTAGGTGTTTTTGAAGTGCTGTTAGATGGGTAAGGATTTTCCAACATTCTATAATTGTTTGGTTTTTTGGTGACAACTTGGAAGTAATTGCAGAAATGTAGGCGGCGGTTTTCTCGCTTTGATTGTAATTCAAATATTTTGGCTATAAAAGGTGGAGGCCAGTGTACTGAAAGGGTCACGACATGTTGCATTTAAGGCGGAATGACTTTCTCCATGCTGCCAGATGATACTGCTACGTAACGTGTGTATCGGCTAATTAACAGATTGGCCGACAGCCAAGTCCTTCCTTCCTTCCTTCGGGTGGCCCAGATCTGCTGGGCATTCACTCTTCCTCATTTCGTATTTCCTTCCTGTGATGTGAAACACAGGCAAATTACAACCAACTACACCCAAGTATTTTAACAGAATATGGAGATGTCTTTAACAATAAATTGAGATAGAAGATTTATGGCCTATATGTTCAAATTTCGAAGATATTGCAGTAAGTTTCTAAGCTACCAGTATGCCACTGGCTAACATCAACTATTCGAAAACGAAGCGATGTTTTGGAGGGTATCTCTCTGGCGCAATGATTATCACCAGACACTGGAACTTAGGCAGAATGTGTCAACTCTATCTTCAATTTGAAAGTGAATCTGTACGAATTATGCCTTTGTGATTGAAATGCCACAGTTTTATGTTACCTTTTTCTGCCTTTTTAAATATAAATACCAACTTTACGAAATAAATGCTTTTTGTTGCCTTTATTTTATTGTTTATCATTATTTATCTGGATAAAGTTAGAAACGTTTAAAAATTTCTACAACATGACAATTCTGTTGCAGTTGAAATGGATCCTATAATGATGCTGTTTTAGATTTGCTCCAATAACCTCTGTCGATGTTAAGAGGTCATTTTGTCATATGAGAAATGTGTTATCTGACAGGAGAATTAACATGACCCCACAGAACTTAAAAAATCTGTTGTGTTGCACTCACATGACTTTCTCTACTCTTGTACTAACCATTCTTACAAACTCTTATTCCTATATCTTCTTCGTGTTAGTTGAGATAAACATTTGTACAAATTATCTTATTGCTTATTTCCTTGTAGGTACAAGGGGAATATTAGAATACAGTAGGCTTTGTGCGATAGTCAAATCTTTTAAAGCTTTGAGATTCCGTTCTCTTTGCACACGTAACATATAAAAAAATGAACAACGATGTTAATTTCGGGAAAGTTTTAAGTTTTCCGAAACTCACACACATAACAAGCCGCTGCGTCCCCCATCTCTGCCCACTACAGGAGTCATTGGTGGGGTGCAGCTAAATCTTACTCTACAAAAATGTAAATCTCGTTAAAACATACAATTTATGTCAAATTATCTTTTTTGTGAAGTGAATAGTTTCGGAGATATTCCTTGTTATTTGTGTAAGTTTTACAATATCTATACTTTTCTCAAATGGAACGTTGTTATTCACGTTTTTATCTCTTGGCCGTGCAAAGAGAAGGGAATTTCAAAGCCTTCATATAGCAATCACCTTTAAAGAAGCCTATTGCATTCCCACATTCCCCTTGAAAATTAGCAATTACCTAATTTCTACAAAAGTTTGTCAATTAACATGGAGAAGACAGAGGAATACCTACCTAAGTGTTTATAAGTATAGTTAGTACAGGAGTAGAGCATATTAATAATGTTTTGGTCTAGATTTTAAATTCTGTTTAAATGTGTGCATTTTTATTGCAACAATCTGTGCAATTAATTAACAATTCTTGCTAACAAAAATTCAAAACCGGCTTAATACATTCATATACCGTAGTTGAAAACGGTAAGTGGTTTAAAGGTATAAAAGGATCTACGTTAGTTTCATACGAGTGCTCTAGATGATGACTTGAATTCTTATGGCAATGTTGACAGTTGCTAAGGAACGACTGTCTATTCTATCCAAGAGCCGAATCAAATCACTTGAGCCAAGATTTGGTGAATATGGAGGATGTAAGAAAACTTCTCAGTTGACTCTCCCGAGGTTCGCCTGGTTCATTTGAGCTGTGTGAGGCCAAGGATTGCCATGAATCAAGAGAACTCTACGGCACAAGAAATGTCCAAGATATTTTCTTTTTATGGCAGCAGTTCGAGATTCCTCAAGACATTACAGTGCATCTCTACGTTCATTGTGGTGTTGTGGGGCAGGCAGCAAACGAGAGTCCCAAACACGGTTGTCATAACTTTCCCTGCCAAATGTGTGACCTTTGCCTTTTTGGGGCACTTTCGCCAGATGTCTTCCACACTTTTCCCTGACATTTTATCTCGGAGGTTGAATGTTGGACCCAGTGGCTCAGTTGCACAATGTTGGCTCAGTGACAAGCCGTTTGAAGGTGCAGCACTCCCACTCCGGTGCATTTCCAGAAGCATTCTAGCGAAATCCAACCGTGGGTGCTTGTGGATATCACTCATCAAACAGGACACCCATCCCAAATCCAACCGTGGGTGCTTGTGGATATCACTCAGCAGACAGGACACCCATCCCAAATCCAACCGTGGGTGCTTGTGGATATCACTCAGCAGACAGGACACCCATCCCAAATCCAACCGTGGGTGCTTGTGGATATCACTCAGCAGACAGGACACCCATCCCAAATCCAACCGTGGGTGCTTGTGGATATCACTCAGCAGACAGGACACCCATCCCAAATCCAACCGTGGGTGCTTGTGGATATCACTCAGCAGACAGGACACCCATCCCAAATCCAACCGTGGGTGCTTGTGGATATCACTCAGCAGACAGGAAACCCATCCCAAATCCAACCGTGGGTGCTTGTGGATATCACTCAGCAGACAGGACACCCATCCCAAATCCAACCGTGGGTGCTTGTGGATATCACTCAGCAGACAGGACACCCATCCCAAATCCAACCGTGGGTGCTTGTGGATATCACTCAGCAAGCAGGACACCCACCCCTAATCCAACCGTGGGTGCTTGTGGATATCACTCAGCAGACAGGACACCCATCCCAAATCCAACCGTGGCTGCTTGTGGATTTCACTCAGCAGACAGGGCACCCATCCCAAATCCAACCGTGGGTGCTTGTGGATATCACTCAGTAGACAGGGCACCCATCCCAAATCCAACCGTGGGTGCTTGTGGATATCACTCAGCAAGCAGGACACCCATCCCAAATCCAACCATGGGTGCTTGTGGATATCACTCAGCAGACAGGGCACCCATCCCAAATCCAACCGTGGGTGCTTGTGGATATCACTCAGCAAGCAGGACACCCATCCCAAATCCAACCATGGGTGCTTGTGGATATCACTCAGCAGACAGGACACCCATCCCAAATCCAACCATGGGTGCTTGTGGATATCACTCAGCAGACAGGGCACCCATCCCAAATCCAACCGTGGCTGCTTGTGGATATCACTCAGCAAATCCATGCTAACTGGCAAAATACTGCGGCATGTATCGCAAGCCGATGTGAACGTTGGTCAAACCAACTCTTACACGCCATTCTGCTTTAAAAGGTCTGAATTAATAATCACACTTCCTACAAACGTTGCTTGTTTTGAAGAATTGTATCTAATGGTATCCTATCTGACCTGCACATGTTTTGGAATTTTCAAGTACTATGCCACTGCCCCACTTCGATTATGGTTGATGTATGAAACTAAGCTCAAGTGAACCAACCGACATGGCGGCGTGTTAATGTGTGAGAAAAAATATTTTGTAGTTCAAAGACGCTGTCAATAGCCAGAATCACTCAGCGTCGCCGGTGTGTCTGAATTTCGTCCTGCAGGAGTTCTTTTACATGCCAGTAAATCTAGTGACATGGACCTGCCGTTTTTAAGCACATTTAAAAATCATCGGCCTGGGCCGGATTTGAACCCGCGACCTTGGGATCAGTAGACCAGCGTTTAACCAACTGAGCCACCCAGGCCGACGGTAATCTGTGAGGCTCGCATTCGGGAGGTCGTGGATTCGATTCCCACGGCCGACCTTCCTGACCGATAAGTATTTTCGGGGCGTTTCCTGGGTCACCCGGGGAATGTGGGGAAGGATATTTACACATTTCTCGAATTACCTGTCCTTTCACTTCATTTCAAGTCATTTTCAACTGAATTGTCTGTTGTCTGCATTGCGAGGGTGACGCGTATTTATAGAGCGACTGCGATCTACAAATGCGGTTCTTGGTTGCGAGGTGGCGTTGCGGTCGTGTGTGCTAGGGAGGACCCCTAGCAACCAGCTGAAGTATTATTTGTACCTGTAGGGAGGGGCCCTCGGTGGTGTTCCCTTGTGGCGCAGCGGCCGCCCGTTGTGTACTACTATCTCATCCTTCCGTCCGGGGCCTGACTTACAACATCGCAGGAATAACTACAGAATCCCCTTCGGTGTACAATCAATCAATGAAGCTAAGTGAAAGTTCACATGTGCTGGAGTTGCAAAGATTTTCCAAAATAACAAGTCTAGCCTATAAGTCTATTTTTAAACTTAATGAAGTGTGTGAACAATTCAATATGACCATTTTCACTACAAGAACAAAAGTAATGACACTCATAGCAAAAGATCAAGTTGGAATAAATATAATTATTAATAATCGTTGTATAGAACACGTGAGCCACTATAATTATTTAGGAAGTGATAGTGCATATTATAGAAAATAAGACGTAGACAATAAAATATGCAAATTCTAGAGCATGTGTGGAACAATTAGAAACAAAATGTGCAAAGAAACAAAACTGAAGTTTTATAAAGTTATTGGCGCCTGTTAGCATGCGGAAGGAAGCCTGGGCATTATCCAAGAAACATAAAAGCAGTTACAAACTTCAGAAATCTAAAGGGACGCACAAAGCAAGATCATATAACAAAATAAAGAGTAAAAATAAAACTAGGACCTTTTATATAAATAATAGATTAACAGTGGGAAGAACTTTTCACAGAACAAGTAATGAAATATCATTCCAAAGAATGGAGACCTATGTGCAGATTCAGGGAATGATGGCTGGAGAACACTGAAAAGACACTGCCAGATATGGGCAAGCTGAATGTTTCATCCAGGAAAGAGAGTCGTGGAGGGGTACCGTAACGTACCTACGCTGATTCTTAGTTTGGAAAAACTGCAAATGCCTATTTATTAAAATGTGATGTATGTATTAGATGGCAAAACAAAATCGATTATTTTATTCGTGTAATCAAGCTTTGAAGCTCAATATCTTACAGTAATTATCAAATTGGAGAAATAAATATAATACCGCTTATAAACTTGTAGGAAAAATAAAGAAGCACTTTTTACAGGATTCAGCATCTTTGTTGCTGTAGAATATGAAAGAACGGCCTCGCCGTAGCCGAGTGGTTAGACCATTCGCTTCTCACAAAAGCGACCCGGGTTCGATACCAGGCAACCGCATGTGAGATTTGTGGTGGACGAAGCGGCGCTGGGGCGAGTTTCCTCCAGGTTCTCCGGTTTCCCCCGCCATCTCATTACACCGGTGCTTCATCTTCATTCCATGTATCATCAGTGTCACCGCCTGCGGTGCCGTAGTAGTAAAAGCTGGCGTTAAACACTACAAAAAAGAAAAGAATATGAAAGAGCACATTCTTCCCTAAATGCCCGAATAACTCTAGTGGAATGGATCTCGGAAATGCGTAGAACAGAGTTCTGTTTACTGGATTAAACACTGCTCGTGTGTTGTAAACAGCAAACGAGAAGCGGAGGGGGGGGGGGGTGCATGTAGTTCGATACGTGGTGTCCACAGAACCCATACCTGGCCTTAAACAAAGTGAAGGTGCTAGTTTAATGCCTTATTTTCCGAAATAAATTGTTACGGATGGTATGATTCATTCTGTATGAGGTTTACACACCGGTATGTAATGAATAGGGCTCGGATTTCTTTGACGTCATATTTTTATTCTATGGCTTATTTTGCCATGCTTCAGTTTAAAAATGTTTTGTGAACACAGAGAATCAGCTTCTATTGCTCATATAAATGCACATATGATCGAATTTTAGTGTTAGATCATATTTTCACCAAATATACCAATGAGAATAAAATTTCAATAATGTTTTATGAACATCAACAATTTGACGAAAGTAGTTCAATCAAAAATGTATGCTTACATTCACCAGGGCAAAAACCTCGCCTATGTATAAAATTTCTTCGCAATAACAAAATCCATCACTCGCCTTGAAACTATGGGTATGAAATTCTGTGGTGCATTGACATATTGAGAAGGAAACTGAAAATGAGTTATCGAATGCCAGGGCGAAGTAGCTGACAAAGATAGAAGAGAATTAGTCGTGTGCTTGAAAGAAATCTTCCATATACAGCATTGGGTAAAATTGACGACATTGTGGTAAACAAGCAAAAGCGGATGACAATGAATTAGAACTTTCTGATGTTGATTTCCGTCATTTAAAGTATCAGGATCTACTTGCTGACAACCGAATATCCTTCAAGTTTGAACATCTAAAACTGCATCTAGTGCAATGCTTCTGAAAATGAAGATGAAGAGAGGTATAGATTATTTAATCTCTAACTATTAAAATAAATTAATTTCTTCATCTTTTACTTTCTCTACTGCGTATAGTAAGTCGGGAAGTATACTAATAAACCCAGAAATATGATGTCGAGGTTTCACTGGAAATATATGTTCTGAGGCCCCCTGAATAAAAGAAAAAAAAAAACATTTTTAGAAAAATGTATGTATGTATGTGTGCGTTCTGTGTGTCAGTCTGAAAAGCATAAGTAAAAAATGAAAAATAGGTTAAAAACCTAAGTTGGTATTTAAATTTAATATCTTTCAAGGACGCGACACCAAGATTTGGAGGAAAATTCCTCTACTCTAAACTAACCTTTACGTGGAAGATTTTTCGAAAGTTTTTATTTTCTCAAAAATGACTAACAATTTTGGTTAAAATGCCATATCTTTAAGGTATTTCTATGGCCAACAAAATGTATATTTTGAGTGTTCTGGCTATAGACCATGTAGTCGTATTTACTCTGGACGAATTTTGCATAAGTGGTAAACCGCAAGAGATAGACCAAATATTGCTACACAAAAGCTGCAGATCTCAAATGTTCAAATGGATTCTGTAAAGTGAACTATTTCGGAGATATTCTTTGTTATTTGTGTGAATTTTGCAATAGTACTTTTCTCAAATCGAAGGACGTTATTAAACCTGTTATCTATCGCTCAAAGCCTACTGCTTTTCCATATTCCCCTTGTACCTACAAGGACGAGCAATTATATAATTTATACTAATGTTTATCTGGATTAACATAAGATAGAGGATTGAGAGTTTGCAGGAATACTTAATACAAGAGTAGAGAAAGTCATGTGAGTTCAACACAAGATTTTTAACTTTTAGGTCACATTTTCACGATTTTAGGTCGTATTTTGGTAATTTTAGAGCAAAAATGCATTCATGTTTCAAGAGCTTTTAGGTCATGAAAATCCGAGCCATAGTAATGAATGGAGAGAGAGAGAGAGCGAGTATTGAATAACGTGAACAAACCGAGTGTCATGATGGGTTTAACGTACATTTAAGCAGCAATGTTGAGTAAGGCAGCAGAGTTTACGTAAGAAAACATTAGGTGTGGACGGAGATACAAGCAACATGTGTGAAAGGCAGGCATGAGATAAGTCCCCATACATAACCTGTGTATTGAGTCACGGATTGGCAATGGTCAGGTCTGGTGGCACGCATCCCGTGCCAAGTACGCACGCATACATCCATCCACCAGCTATTCGGAGCGAGTCTCTCAGACCTCCCCTCCTGCCTTAGCTAGGTTAATCAACTTATCAAATAATGCCTGCCTACGTAACTTAGCGCTGATTCATTCCTTTGTTACTTTCCCTGCCACCTGTCTGTCTGTCTGTGAACAGCCTAATTCACAACTATTACCGGATATATCGTGGTGTTTACAAAAGCTTAGATTCAGATAACACTGAAAATGTGAAACAATCTCTTGCATAACATTTATACTCACGAACCACTTTATACAATTGCAGCCATTAATAATAATAATAATAATAATAATAATAATAATAATAATAATAATAATAATAATAATAATAATAATAATAATAATAATAATAATAATAATAATAATAATAATAATAAAAAATAATAATAATAAAAAATAATAATAAAAAATAATAAAAAATAATAATAATAATAATAATAATAATAATAATAATAATAATAATAATAATAATAATAATAATAATAATAATAATAATAATAATAATAATAATAATAATAATAATAATAATAATAATAATAATAAATAATGATGATAATTTATTTATTTATGAACAGGTTTACAATGTGAGATCACATCTTCCTGTATCCAAAGTGTTTAAGTACGTATCTTCTTCCTCCATTCTTCTCTTATTTCCCAATCCCGCTCTTCTAAATTCTTCTCCTTATATCATCTATCCAGGTTTTCCGCGGTCTTCCCCTCTTTCCTCTCCCTGGTGGAATCCATTCCAAAACTTGTCTCGGCAATCTTGTTTCCATCATTCTACGTGTATGACCATACCATTCCAATTGTTTGTATTTTACAAAATCTAATAATGCATCATTAACATTCATTTTTGTCTAATAGTTGTATTTCTAATTTTCTCTAATTTAGAATGCCTAGTGGATCTTCTAAAACAATCCATTCCAGTAGAAAGTAATGATAATAATGATAATAATGATGAGAATAATAATAACAACAACAATAACAATAATAACAACAATAATAATAATAACAATAATAACAATAACAATAATAACAATAATAATAATAACAATAATAACAATAACAATAACAATAACAACAATAATAACAATAACAACAATAATAACAATAATAACAATAATAATAATAATAATAATAATAATAATAATAATAATAATAATAATAATAATAATAATAATAATAATAATAATAATAATAATAATAACAACAACGGTTTAAAACCAAAGTTGGTACTTAACAGTATCTGCCAAGGACGTGACACGAAAATTTTAAAGGAAGTCCTCCACCCTAAACTGCCCTTTACATAGACACTTCTTTAAAAACTTTCATTTTCTCAAAAATGGCTCAAACGGTTTCCATTAAAATGCCATATATTAAAGATATTTTATGAAAAATGAAATGTGTGTTTTGAATTTTTCTAACTATAACCCATGTATCTTGTTTACTCTTGACGATTTTTGAATAACTGGTAAACCGTAAGAGATAGACAAAATCTTACTATAAAAATGTAGATCTTGTTAAAACACGCAAGTTATATCCAAATGCATTTTTTTGTGGAGTGAACCATTTTGTAGATATTTCTTGTTATTTGTATGAGTTTTGGAATACATAAAATTTGCTCAAATGGAAAATCGTTGTTCGTTTTTTATATGTTAAGTGTGCAAAGAGAAGGGGATCTCAAAACGTTAAAACATTTGACTATCGCTCAAAGCCTACTGTATTCTAGCATTCCCCTTGTACCTACAAGGAAATAAGCAATAAGATAATTTGTGCAAATGTTTATCTCAAGTAACATGAATATACAGGAATAAGAGTTTGTAAGAATGGTTAGTACAAGAGTAGAGAAAGTCATGTGAGTGCAACACATCAGATATTTTGTCAGCATTCCGACACTGTAATGAACTGCTTTTTTCATGTCCATTTCTGCTATGTATGTTTCTAAAACTGTATCCATCCTGTCCGTCGTTAAGCAAACTGGGTCTGCCTATGATTTATAAGCCATGTTACCTACGCACTATAAATACCAGGGAAATCCACTAAAGTGCTAATTAGTGTCGTTTCTTAATGTTGACTCGACACGAAAAGGGAGGGTGCAAGTCTGTGAGGAGATTATAGCCTGGCAAGTCAAGTGTGCGCAGTCGTCCCTGCACACTTTCTATTTATTACTACTATTACTACTATTACTACTATTACTACTATTACTACTATTACTACTATTACTACTATTACTACTATTACTACTATTACTACTATTACTACTATTACTACTATTACTACTATTACTACTATTACTACTATTACTACTATTACTACTATTACTACTATTACTACTATTACTACTATTACTACTATTACTACTATTACTACTATTACTACTATTACTACTATTACTACTATTACTACTATTACTACTATTACTACTATTACTACTATTACTACTATTACTACTATTACTACTATTACTACTATTACTACTATTACTACTATTACTACTATTACTACTATTACTACTATTACTACTATTACTACTATTACTACTATTACTACTATTACTACTATTACTACTATTACTACTATTACTACTATTACTACTATTACTACTATTACTACTATTACTACTATTACTACTATTACTACTATTACTACTATTATTACTACTATTATTACTATTATTATTACTATTATTATTACTATTATTATTACTATTATTATTACTATTATTATTACTATTATTATTACTATTATTATTACTATTATTATTACTATTATTATTACTATTATTATTACTATTATTATTACTATTATTATTACTATTATTATTACTATTATTATTACTATTATTATTACTATTATTATTACTATTATTATTACTATTATTATTACTATTATTATTAGTATTATTATTATTATTATTATTATTATTATTATTATTATTATTATTATTATTATTATTATTATTATTAGAGCAAAACAGGCCTTCACATGACTCATTTCGCACTAAACTATTCGTACATAGGTGTATTCTTCTACTAACGTCTTGTTCATGCATATAAATTTTCATTACACATTCACACATTTAAATTTAGGTATGTAAAAAGTAATGTACGCTAAAACAGTAGTCTGGTTCGTAAAAAACATGCATAAGAAATTCCGTAGTGTGGCGTCGGCCGCCGAGAAAGAAGAACAAAGGTCCGCTACCTCACACAATTACGTTGCTAGGCAACGCGCGAAGAACTGTAGAAACTTCGAGTGTCGGGCTTGTTCGAGAAGCTTCGCGAAACGTCGATTTCCAGAAATGATCGCCAGTGCCTAATTCTCGACTATATAAGCAAGTCAGCACGGACAGAGAAGTCAATTCTTAGTGAGTTTATTGTCAGAATCAGTTTAAGGGTGAGAGAGCGAGCTTTGGACACTTGAGTAGTGTGCGTCAAGACTACGACAGAACAGAACAGCTGTTCAGTTCACACCTGATGATCTTGCAACTCAGGCTGTTCTGTTCTATCGTAACCTTGACACAAATACTGTTCAACTGTCCAAAGCTCGCTCTGACAGTTCTACTCACTCACTGGTTAGCTCACTAGAGAAATAGCAAGAAGGATTCACACATTTCCTTCCCTTGTGAACGATTCCTTGCGCCCCGGGAAGAATTTTGGCACGAAGAAGTCCTTTGGAAGTTCTTTTGCTTCTCTAAGCTTATTATCGCGGAGAGCTGAACACTCTTCGTGCACCGCTCTCCACACTTCAAGTTTAAAGTCTCCCGAAGTAACACGAGAGATGGTAATACTGGTTTCTGTGGTTACGGTCTTACAGCCATTCCATTTTTCTCCAAATCTACGTGGCCAGGAATCCATGCACACACCACTTTAAGATTTTGGAAAGGATGCGACAAAGTGTCATACACCACAATGCATGTTTTAAAGTAGTCACCATTTTGACACCTGCGCGTTCTAGGTGATTACTAATGTCAAAATTAAATCAGCTTGTAAAATTGATCTTTGGCATCCAAAATATCCGTTTATAACCACTGGTTCCTTATTTCAAGTGGTCCATTTAGAAATCTATATCAAGTGTCTATTTTAACTCCAAAGGTTGAAGACACCCTGCATACACAAATGAACACCTGAAGATCGCGTAGAAAAATTCATGTGAGAGAAAAACACCAGATTACACGTGTGAAGCTGCCATTTTGTTTTGAATCTGCTGGAATTGCAACCAGTGACAGACGTTTAACATGGAAGCTGAATTCAGTTCCTAGTCTTTCGCCAAGACGTGATTTGTCGGTGTCCAACATGTTCCCTAACTCCGTTTCTCCATATTGTATTATTGCAATGGTTGGATAATCATTTCATTCGTTTTACGAGATTTTACAGTGTTAGGTCAGCATCTCTTATGCGCTGTGGGAGTGTAGACATATATTTCTCCATAAATATGGGATGACAAACGGTTATTTTGGCACCATTCCCTTATTTACGGTACGATATGATGATGAACAATTGTTGTTTCACCTTGACCTGGATCCAAGTTTAAGACAACAGGTAGAGTCGTAAATAATTTCAACAGGGAGCAGGGCGCCAACTTTACGATTCGTAGTTTGGAGCAGGTACAGTCCTATTCACGAGACACTTACTTTCTGTCACGTGTTGTCTTTCAATTGTAGACTTCAAGGATCAACGACTGGTGTTCTGCAGTCTTTCTCACGAGACACTTACTTTCTGTCACGTGTTGTCTTTGAGTTGTAGACTTCAAGGATCAACGACTGTTGTTCTGCAGTCTTTCTCACGAGACACTTACTTTCTGTCACGTGTTGTCTTTGAATTGTAGACTTCAAGGATCAACGACTGGTGTTCTGCAGTCTTTCTCACGAGACACTTACTTTCTGTCACGTGTTGTCTTTGAGTTGTAGACTTCAAGGATCAACGACTGGTGTTCTGCAGTCTTTCTCACGAGACACTTACTTTCTGTCACGTGTTGTCTTTGAGTTGTAGACTTCAAGGATCAACGACTGGTGTTCTGCAGTCTTTCTCACGAGACATTTACTTTCTGTCACGTGTTGTGTTTGAGTTGTAGACTTCAAGGATCAACGACTGGTGTTCTGCAGTCTTTCTCACGAGACATTTACTTTCTGTCACGTGTTGTCTTTGAGTTGTAGACTTCAAGGATCAACGACTGGTGTTCTGCAGTCTTTCTCACGAGACACTTACATTCTGTCACGTGTTGTCTTTGAGTTGTAGACTTCAAGGCTCAACGACTGGTGTTCTGTAGTCTTTCTCACGAGACACTTACTTTCTGTCACGTGTTGTGTTTGAGTTGTAGACTTCAAGGATCAACGACTGGTGTTCTGCAGTCTTTCTCACAAGACACGTACATTCTGTCACGTGTTGTGTTTGAGTTGTAGACTTCAAGGATCAACGACTGGTGTTCTGCAGTCTTTCTCACAAGACACGTACATTCTGTCACGTGTTGTCTTTGAGTTGTAGACTTCAAGGATCAACGACTGGTGTTCTGTAGTCTTTCTCACGAGACACATACATTCTGTCACGTGTTGTGTTTGAGTTGTAGACTTCAAGGATCAACGACTGGTGTTCTGCAGTCTTTCTCACAAGACACTTTCTGTCACTTGTTGTGTTTGTGTTGTATACTTCAAGGATCAACGACTGGTGTCCTGTGGTCTTTCTCACAAGACACTTACTTTCTGTCACGTGTTGTGTTTGTGTTGTATACTTCAAGGATCAACGACTGGTGTTCTGTAGTCTTTCTCACAAGATACATACATTGTGTCACGTGTTGTGTTTGAGTTGTAGACTTCAAGGGTCAACGACTGGTGTTCTGTAGTCTTTCTCACAAGACACGTACATTCTGTCACGTGTTGTGTTTGTGTTGTATACTTCAAGGATCAACGACTGGTGTTCTGTGGTCTTTCTCACGAGACACTTACATTCTGTCACGTGTTGTGTTTGTGTTGTATACTTCAAGGGTCAACGACTGGTGTTCTGTAGTCTTACTCACAAGACACGTACATTCTGTCACGTGTTGTGTTTGTGTTGTATACTTCAAGGATCAACGACTGGTGTTCTGTGGTCTTTCTCACGAGACACTTACATTCTGTCACGTGTTGTGTTTGTGTTGTATACTTCAAGGATCAACGACTGGTGTTCTGTAGTCTTTCTCACAAGATACATACATTCTGTCACGTGTTGTGTTTGAGTTGTAGACTTCAAGGCTCAACGACTGGTGTTCTGTGGTCTTTCTCACAAGATACATACATTCTGTCACGTGTTGTGTTTGAGTTGTATACTTCAAGGATCAACGACTGGTGTTCTGTAGTCTTTCTCACAAGACACGTACATTCTGTCACGTGTTGTGTTTGTGTTGTAGACTTCAAGGATCAACGACTGGTGTTCTGTAGTTTTTCTCACAAGACACGTACATTCTGTCACGTGTTGTGTTCGAGTTGTAGACTTCAAGGATCAACGACTGGTGTTCTGTAGTCTTTCTCACGAGACACTTACATTCTGTCACGTGTTGTGTTTGAGTTGTATACTTCAAGGATCAACGACTGGTGTTCTGTAGTCTTTCTCACAAGACACGTACATTCTGTCACGTGTTGTGTTTGAGTTGTAGACTTCAAGGATCAACGACTGGTGTTCTGTAGTCTTTCTCACAAGATACATACATTCTGTCACGTGTTGTGTTTGTGTTGTATACTTCAAGGATCAACGACTGGTGTTCTGTAGTCTTTCTCACAAGATACATACATTCTGTCACGTGTTGTGTTTGAGTTGTGTACTTCAAGGATCAACGACTGGTGTTCTGTAGTCTTTCTCACAAGACACGTACATTCTGTCACGTGTTGTGTTCGAGTTGTATACTTCAAGGATCAACGACTGGTGTTCTGTAGTCTTTCTCACAAGATACATACATTCTGTCACGTGTTGTGTTTGAGTTGTAGACTTCAAGGCTCAACGACTGGTGTTCTGTAGTCTTTCTCACAAGATACATACATTCTGTCACGTGTTGTGTTCGAGTTGTAGACTTCAAGGATCAACGACTGGTGTTCTGTAGTCTTTCTCACGAGACACTTACACTCTGTCACGTGTTGTGTTTGAGTTGTATACTTCAAGGATCAACGACTGGTGTTCTGTAGTCTTTCTCACAAGACACGTACATTCTGTCACGTGTTGTGTTTGTGTTGTAGACTTCAAGGATCAACGACTGGTGTTCTGTAGTCTTTCTCACAAGACACGTACATTCTGTCACGTGTTGTGTTTGTGTTGTAGACTTCAGGGATCAACGACTGGTGTTCTGTAGTCTTTCTCACAAGACACGTACATTCTGTCACGTGTTGTGTTTGAGTTGTAGACTTCAAGGATCAACGACTGGTGTTCTGTAATCTTTCACACAAGACACGTACATTGTCACGTGTTGTGTTTGTGTTGTAGACTTCAAGGATCAACGACTGGTGTTCTGTAGTCTTTCTCACAAGACACGTACATTCTGTCACGTGTTGTGTTTGAGTTGTAGACTTCAAGGATCAACGACTGGTGTTCTGTAGTCTTTCTCACAAGACACATACATTCTGTCACGTGTTGTGTTTGAGTTGTAGACTTCAAGGATCAACGACTGGTGTTCTGTAGTCTTTCTCACAAGACACGTACATTCTGTCACGTGTTGTCTTTGAGTTGTAGACTTCAAGGATCAACGACTGGTGTTCTGCAGTCTTTCTCACGAGACACTTTCTGTCACGTGTTGTCTTTGAGTTGTAGACTTCAAGGATCAACGACTGGTGTTCTGCAGTCTTTCTCACGAGACACATACATTCTGTCACGTGATGTGTTTGAGTTGTAAACTTCAAGGATCAACGACTGGTGTTCTGCAGTCTTTCCCACAAGACACATACATTCTGTCACGTGTTGTGTTTGTGTTGTAGACTTCAAGGATCAACGTCTGGTGTTCTGTAGTCTTTCTCACAAGACACATACATTCTGTCACGTGTTGTGTTTGTGTTGTAGACTTCAAGGATCAACGTCTGGTGTTCTGTAGTCTTTCTCACAAGACACATACATTCTGTCACGTGTTGTGTTTGTGTTGTAGACTTCAAGGATCAACGTCTGGTGTTCCGTAGTCTTTCTCACAAGACACATACATTCTGTCACGTGTTGTGTTTGTGTTGTAGACTTCAAGGATCAACGTCTGGTGTTCTGTAATCTTTCTCACAAGACACTTTCTGTCACTTGTTGTGTTTGTGTTGTAGACTTCAAGGATCAACGACTGGTGTTCTGTAGTCTTTCTCACAAGACACATACATTCTGTCACGTGTTGTATTTGTGTTGTAGACTTCAAGAATCAACGTCTGGTGTTCTGTAGTCTTTCTCACAAGACACGTACATTCTGTCACGTGTTGTGTTTGTGTTGTAGACTTCAAGGATCAACGTCTGGTGTTCTGTAATCTTTCTCACAAGACACTTTCTGTCACTTGTTGTGTTTGTGTTGTAGACTTCAAGGATCAACGACTGGTGTTCTGTAGTCTTTCTCACAAGACACATACATTCTGTCACGTGTTGTATTTGTGTTGTAGACTTCAAGAATCAACGTCTGGTGTTCTGTAGTCTTTCTCACAAGACACGTACATTCTGTCACGTGTTGTGTTTGAGTTGTAGACTTCAAGGATCAATGTTTGATGTAGTTTAGTCTTTCTCATGAGCAGTGTTTTTCAGGATATTTATGAATCAAAGCAATCCATCTATGAACTCTTTTGATGTCAGGGTTAGTGATCTAATGATGGTGGCAGGGGCTGTTTGACAAGTTATCCCTGAATTCGGTATCGGAAGTGTAGTGATTCCAAGTGTAGTTACCACAGTGCTAGAAGGTTCTGAATTAATATTGCGTATTTGCTAAAACACTTCACAACGGTTTTCACGCACATGTTGTGTTATATTGCACAACTTATAATACTGCAATTGAGGATCATTTTCACTCAGGATTTAGTAGGTATACTTTAAGTGATTGTTGTATGAAGTGTCGAGTA
Source organism: Tenodera sinensis (assembly GCA_030765045.1). Classification (NCBI taxonomy): domain Eukaryota; kingdom Metazoa; phylum Arthropoda; class Insecta; order Mantodea; family Mantidae; genus Tenodera; species Tenodera sinensis. Next base: position 173,929,825 of record CM060966.1, read on the forward strand.
ACTGGGCTGTTTGGTGGCACACGAATGTGAACGACATAACACAAAGGGCGGGCGCAAGGTGAAGCCAGCAGATGCCTGTATATTTCAACACCCTTGTCCCGTCTTCTGTAAATACAAGCACTTCAAGGAACTTCACCGCTCCTTGCCTGGGAGACAACCCACTCCATGTTAGTGATTTCTGTTTTCATTAATCCACACACTAACAATATCTGGACTGGTAACACTTTCCTACGTCACCATGCCGCTAGTACTTCCTCTTGTAGGTTTAACCCTGCTGTTATCTTTGGGTCAATATTACTATCATTATCATTATTATTATTATCATTATTATTATCATTATCATCATCATCATCATCATCATCATCATCATCATCATCATCATTATTATTATTATTATTATTATTATTATTATTATTATTATTATTATTATTATTATTATTATTATTATTAACGTTTAGTTCAATCCAAACATATGCAGTATATTTTCTTGCACTTTACACACAGAATCCAGGAAGGGATGTAGCGAACTTGTGAAAATTCAGTGGTCGTGCCTGACTTGTGTTCTCTCCAAGCCACAAGTGTTGAAAGCCTAGAGAAGCACACAAACACATAATTTTGTATTCAAAGTAGCTTAGAGCGTGAGAAACGAGTAAGTCGCTACAGTGTGGATACAAAATATGATAAAACTGGCCAGCAATACAGTGCCAAATGTCCGAGGCCATTTGTTGTGTCCATTTGGTGAAATCTACGGCCTGGCAAGGCGATAATGTGCTGCCGAATATTATCCCTTGTTGTGCTCGCATGTGGACGTATTCATCGTTACTTATGTTTTGCAAGTACATATTCGACGTGTACGTCATAAATTGGAGGATATTTGAGAATTTTCGGGAGGCATGACTCACCTCGATGAAGTTCTTAGAGCCATCTCGAAATTAGCGGAAATAACCTCTAGTAACCTTTGGCAATTCGTATCTTCAGCTATTGCTTCTGATTTTTGAATCTTATTTCAAAAGCTAAACTCTGCCCAGTCCATCTGGCGGGTTTTCTTTCCATTTCCACCATTTTCCACGATGTATCAGCGTGCGCTTATTGAACAAAAGTAATTAAAAGTGTACTTTAACATTATACATTGTGCAAATATGTAAGGCGCAAAATTGAAGTATTTTACATTATTTGTCATATTTGAAGTTGGTCTCGATCCATTTCCTCTTGCAGATCACATAGAGGACAGAGTGGTGAAGAATATATCCCAATTCTGTTTAAACGTTTTGCCAGACAATCATGTCCTGTAATCAACCTGAAGGTTGCAACTGCTGTTTTTCGAGGATACTCAGGAATTACTGTTTGAATGTTTGGTAGTTCCCATCTTCTATTCTTTGATTTTTCATAGTAATATTTTGCAATAACTTTTTTGAATTCAGAGTTGACTAGTCTTTTAGCTGCATAAAATGGTAGATTAACTATAGATTTTTGTACACCGCTGGTACCCTTTTTTGCAAGAAAATCAGCTTTCTCATTACCACTCAGTCCACAGTGAGCTGGTATCCATTGGAAGACTAGGTGGTTTTGAAGTGCTGTTAGATGGGTAAGGATTTTCCAACATTCTATAATTGTTTGGTTTTTTGGTGACAACTTGGAAGTAATTGCTATAATTGCTGCCCTGGAATCTGAGAGAATAACTGCTTGCTGAAAATGTGAAATTCTGTACAAAAGATTTTGTAGGGCCATTCGAATTGCTTCAATTTCTCCATCAAAGTTAGTAGTTCCATAACTTAAAGATTTGTAATAGGAAAAGAGGTGACATGTGACTCCAGCACCTTATCCATCTTGGTTTGATATCAATGATCCATCAGTATAAATATGGAGCCATTCATGTTCTGGAAATCTAGTATGGATTGTCTCTAATGCCAATAATTTTAGAACACTAGTTGGAGTATCACTTTTCTTAACTTCTTCTGTCAGGTGTAAATAATATGTCATGTCTAATGTTTGTGTCGGCCACTTCTAGCACCCTTCCCATCCATCAGTGAAAAATATTGGAGAGCAAGAGGATTAATGACTTCATTGTCAGAAATCCAGCATTAACTAACAACATTATTTGTCATGAATTCGAATGATGTACACACGTGCCTTCTATAACCATCATCCTAACCCAAAACTTTAATATTCATTTCTCTGCGATCGCGTTTTATAATTTCCAGTAGATTCTAGGATGTTTTTGTTGCAGCTTAGCATTAATATTACATTAAAAGTGCGCACTTATTGAGAAAAGGCATTTAAAGGTGTAATTAACAAATATACATTGTGCAAATGTGTAAGGTTCAGTACTGAACTGAGTATTTGTAATGAATTCCAATGAAGTATATACGTCATTCTGCTTAACCTAAAAAATTAATATATTATTTATTGAAGTACACTTTAAACTGTAGTCAAACAATATAAATTGTGTAAATTGTGCTAGAGTGCCAACAACCATTGGAACATTATACATCAAATGGTAGTAACCATTATAGAAGCAAAGGAGATAGATGACAAAGGTTGATAAACAAGCGGTTTTCCTGCATATTGCAGCACAACCACCTTTGGACATGGCTCCCTTGAGTTTAATTAGCACATACTGATCAAAACAAATTACTTGAGTGAAGCGAGCGTGCGTTCTTAAGATGCTTATGATTCAGTGTTTATAATATAAGTTAAAGTACGTTGTTCAGATTAAAGAGAATGAAGTATATTACTTAGGGGTGTTGTGATGTTGTGCATTGTAGATACAACCTGGAACCCACCCACCCACCCACCCTGTTTAGTAGGTTTTCTTATACAGTAATATAATCACGTAACTACAACAAACATGGCCATCTTCCCGCTACAGAGAATGCGCAATGGCGACTTTTAAGCCACAATAGATGCGAAATTCGGGGTATTAGCGATGTTTTGATTTTTGTTTCTTTCACAGTGAGATTTTATTTTATTCAAACAATTCTATAATTTTTGAATATACAATGTCTGTCGGGTCCGCTATATACATGTAGATAAGAATGGAAATAAACAGTAAATAATGGAATTCCATTAACAAGAAATGAAATAGCCCAATGTAGACGATCATGTTTTACTCTCAAATTTTGTAGACAACTTACAGATGGCAGCGTACCAGCTATTCAAAATCCCCATGAAATAAGATATGAAAAGTTATACTTCAAAATCTAAAACAATGATAATGCGTGGAAAAATATACAACGTGTGAAAATCGAGATTGATAGGATACAAAATTGCAAATATATAATACATTGAACGGGTAGTAAGGAGACATTTTAGTAAACAGATAACGACCGATACAAAACTAAGACTACATAATATAACATCAAAAGCTGTTCTCAGGGAAGTGAAATTTGGATTTTAAATAACAGAAATTCACATAAAGTTGAAGTAGCCCAAATGGAGTTACTACATTGGACCAGCAAAGCAATACTGACATCAGAGAAAACTTTGGAGTACCAAGTTTGACTGGGGAGATAGAAAAATACCAATGGGAATGGAAAAGTCATTTGATGAGAATGGACAGAACTAGATTTCCATTCCAGTATGCTCCAACTGGTCACAGGTACCAAGGCGGTAGGAAGACCAAAACAACGGTAGAAAGACCAAGACCATCTTCGCTAGGTTTGTCGTTACAGGCCACATGGCCTAAAACGAACTTGTTGATGAACAAAAAATTGGATATAAACAATTTCAGAATGATCACTTTATTTATCGACTGTCAAATAAATACTGTGATATCAAATATTTTTGTTTGATTAATCGCGCGTGAAAAAAACAAAATTGATGTTTCTCCAACACGGAAACGAGCACATACAATTACTGTTGATAAGTAAAAAGAGAAAGTGTTAATTCTACGGATACATTCGAGTAATTTATATTAATGTGAAGGCTGCGCTCATAATTATGAATTTACTAATGAAATTTCAGATTTTTTTCTTTATATTATGGGTAGCTACTCTTTTGTGTTCTTCCAATAAAACGGAACAGTAACTAAATGAATCCAAACCGACCGACATCGATTCACTGCTGAAATCAATCTTTACGACCCTAAAAATTGATTCTTCGATTAATCTGTCTCAGATCGCCATCCCTAGAATAAAATTGACAGCTAGGAAAAGTTTGAATGGGAAAAACAAAAATGTGATTTTCATGTTTTTCCCTGCAATTTTGTCAGTTTTCCTCTTCACAAAAATTTTCTTTTAACTTCAAAGAATATTAAAAAAAAGAAGAAGAAATAGCCACATTGGTCCAGCCGTTCTAGAGCTTTGCACTTAGCAATACATTTATCTATTCCTTTTTATTTATATATATTATACAAATATACAATTTGTTTTTAATAAGTAGTGATATTTTTCAGATAAAACCTATTAGAACATGGACGTAATGCCCATAAATACTAAATATGTCAGAATGCATTACATTTTAACAATCGCAGTGACACGTCAGAGTTTAGCGAAATACCAAATAAAAACAAAGTATAGGTAGATATTATTTAATTAGTGAGTGAGGGTCTTACCTTTTTGTATGTATCCTAATTTTTCTCGAAGGCTGAACCCGAGAGCCATCTTTATACCAGCGAAGTGCTGGCAGCGGATTTCCTTTACTTCGACAGACGAGTTTCAACTTCTCTTTCGATTTTAACGTTACGTTGCGTAGACCAGTCAGGGACGGCGGTCTTACTGCAACAAACAAACAAAAACACATGTTTCAATACAAGTGGTGTTCTAAATACACGTATTTTCGGCAATATTCACTTCTGCACGCCTCAATACCAGGGCTTCCTTTTAAAAGAAAAATGGCATTTAATAATTACACACCTTGTATTTTGCCAATATTGTCAAACATTTTTCACAAGCTAGTAAATGAGCAGACATGGTATTATAAGATTTAAAACTTTCGTCGCGAATGTTACTATTGTGCTTTTCAAATGGGAAGAGTTCTGATCTGCAGCCAATGAGATACGTTTACATGCACAGCGTTGCAAGCTCATTATCCCCACTCTTCATGTTTCTTGGCGCACGTCAAGCCCCACTTAAGGGGAAAGCAATATGATAACACAGCAGGACTCCAATTGGTTACCGGCCTGGAGACGCTCAAGGACAATCTCTTTCCCATTTGAAGAGCACTATAATAATCGAATCAATTATTAGACATGCCTTTATTTTGATAACTTATTACTGTCCGATATCCAGTTTGGGTTTCGAGCAGAACACAGTGATGTTACCTCATTTATAATAAAGGACTTAAATCATATAGCAAGTGGCAACACAGTTTACAGCCAATTCTTTGACTTCTCGAAGGCCTTTGACACGATGTCACATTAAAGTTTAGTTGACAAAATAGTTCTGTTGGTTTAATAATAGTAGCTCAAGTTTTATGCCATCTTAATTGTCCAATAGCTGTCATTCAGTTTATGTAAATAGTAAACTCTCAGAACTGAAATTAAGGATTGTGTTCCACAAGGATGGATTTTTGGACACTTGTTGTTTATTGTACATAGAAATAAATATTAAATATAGAACTTGTATGAATTCTTTGCAGAAGAGGGAGTAGAGAAGGAGATATGATTGTGTTTCGTAAAAGAAACGTGAGTGAAGATAACCGTGTGAATGTAATGCGTTGCATTTCAATTTCAAACATATCAAAAATCGTATGAATTGTTTGTAGAAGATGGAGTAAAGAAAGAAGTTTGATCGCGTTTCATAAAAAAAGCGTACAGAGGAAATCGTGTGAATGTAATATGTTGCATTTCTATTTCAATCACAAATAATTGTACACATTGTAGTTGAAGGGCGAGTAGGGAGGGATATGTGACTTTAATATGCAAAGCAAAAGCTAGTTGTAAAAACCATGTGAATGTTGGTTATGTTGTATACCAAAATGCATAGAATAGATACTTTCTCCACGAAAATATACGTACGGAATTCGAGGTGACAGGGCAGGAAAAACTATTGAGATCTTTAAAGACTAGTGGTAATCAAAGGGGAAATTTGGGCAAAAATGGTGAAAAATCCGCTTTTAAGCCGAATCGCCATTTAAAAGTCCATGACGTCATGATTTTAATACCCACGGCTGATATGCTTCTACCAGAATTTGATCATGAGCGCTTAATTTTATACTATATTGATTAACCTTCATGCCATGATCAAAGTTGGCATTCTTTGTAATTGTGATATGCCTATTTGATATTTGTACACTGTTCTGTTATGTCAAAATGTTTTTTACTTTCTCTACTAGTGAGTGAGGAAGTATTATATTCCACTCAAACCTTCGATGTCGAGATTTCACCGGAAATATATGTTTTGAGGCCCCATGAATAAAAAAAGAGCATTTTTAGAAAAAGATCCATGTATCAATCAAGAAGTAAAAGTCGGTTAAAAACCAAAGTTGGTATTTAAGTTTAATGTCTTTCAAGACATTGAAGTAAATTGCTTCACCCCAAACTACATGGAAAATTTTTCGAACATTTTGATTTTCTTCAAAAATTCCTCTAACGATTTTGATTAAAACACATATGTTTGAGATATTTTTATGAGAAATGAAATGTATATTTTGAATCTTCTGGCTATAACCTATGTAGTCCTGTTTACTCTGGATGGCTTTTGAATAACTCGTAAACCGTAATAGATAGACAAAATCTTAATATAAAAATCTGATGTGTTGCACTCACATGACTTTCTCTACTCTTGTACTAACCATTCTTACAAACTCTTATTCCTATATCTTCTTCGTGTTAGTTGAAATAAACATTTGTACAAATTATCTTATTACTTATTTCCTTGTAGGTACAAGGGGAATGTTTAAAAGCTTTGAGATTCTGTTGTCTTTGCACACTTAACATATAAATAAATGAACAACGATGATCCATTTCACGAAAGTTGGAAGTTTTCCGAAACTCGCACACATAAAAGGAATAACTCCGAAATGGTTCACCCTACAAGAAAATTTATTGAGACATAAATTGTGTATTTTAGCAAGATCTACATTTTTGTATAGTATGATTTGGTCTATCTCTAACGGTTTACCAGCTATGCAAAAGTCGTCCAGAGTAAATACGACTACAGGGGCTATAGTCAGATAATTCAAGATATACATTTCATTTATCATAAAAATATCTCAAACATATGACATTTTAATCTAAATCGTTAGAGCCATTTTCAAGAAAATCAAAATTTTCGAACAATGTTCCATGTAAAGGGTAGTTTAGGGTGGGGCTATTTTCTTTAAAATCTTCGTGTCGCATCCTTGAAAGACATTAAACTTAAATACCAGACTTTTCGTTTTTGAGTTATGCTTTCCACAGACTGACACACAGACACACACACGGACCTTTTTCTAAAAATGCTTTCGTGAAATGCACCATCGTTGTTCGTTTTTTGATATCTTAAGTGTGCAAAGAGAACGGAATCTAAAATCTTTAAAAGATTTGACTATCGCACAAAGCCTACTGTATTCTAATATTCCCCTTGTACCTACAAGGAAATAAGCAATAAGATAATTTGCACAAATGTTCATCTCAACCAACACGAAGAAGATATAGGAATAAGAGTTTGTAAGAATGGTTAGTACAAGAGTAGAGAAAGTCATGTGAGTGTAACACATTTTTTTTTCGGTGGTGAATGAATCAATGATTGTGCCTATGTACTTCAGTGCTGAGAGTTAGCGCCTATTTGCCGCCTGTTGCAGCGCCCACCTATTGGGGCAATGTACCGCTGCCCCTGCAGGTTCGCAGCTTGTCTGCTACGTGTGTACAGTGTGTTGTCTATCCGCCAGGCGAGCCACGGACTGGTGGTGGCTCTGTGTGTCAGTCATGCGAACTAATTGGACTTGCTACTCCGCACGTGTTGGAGAAATTAAATGTCTTACATCAGAACACTCTTAATTTAATTACAAACATTAAGAGCGGTTCCCGATGTGACGTTTGATAGAGGGCTACCAATTAGCCAGTCGGACTTGCTTGTGTGATGCGTTAAGTCGCATTCCTCTGTCCCATTAGAAATTCATTTTATTCTAACAGTCGTTAAAGTAAGGGAAGAGGTGGCTTGTTAGAGTCGACGGGGATACACTACAGGACATAATTCTAACGAGCCTACACTGAACATTTTCGCATTCTCTACTACACTTACTAGGTAGGGGAAGTATTGCACTCGACCCAAAATTTGGATGTCGCGATTTCATCGGAAATAGAGGCCTCTTGAGGAAATAATTTTAAAAAAAAAACAGTATTTTTAGAAAAAAAATCTGATGTGTTGCACTCACATGACTTTCTCTACTTTTGTACTAACCATTCTTACAAACTCTTATTCCTATATCTTCTTCGTGTTAGTTAAAATAAACATTTGTACAAATTATCTTATTGCTTATTTCCTTGTAGGTACATGGGGAATATTGGAATACAGTAAGCTTTGTGCGATAGTCAAATCTTTTAAAGCTTTGAGATCCTGTTCTCTTTGCACACTTAACATATAAAAAAATGAACGATGATCCATTTCATGAAAGTTTTAAGTTTTCCGAAACTCACACACATAACAAGGAATATCTCCGAAATGGTTCACCGCACAAGAAATTTTATTCGGACATAAATTGTGTATTTTAGCAAGATCTACATTTTTTGTATAGTATGATTTGGTCTATCTCTAACGGTTTACCAGTTATGCAAAAGTCGTCCAGAGTAAATACGACTACAGGGGCTATAGCCAGAAAATTCAAGATATACATTTCATTTGTCATAAAAATATCTCAAACATATGACATTTTAATGAAAATCGTTGGAGTCATTTTCAAGAAAATCAAAATTTTCGAAAAAGTATCCATGTAAAGGGTAGTTTAGGGTGGGGCTATTTTCTTCAAAATATTCGTGTCGCATCCTTGAGAGACATTAAACTTAAATACCAAATTTGGTTTTTAACCGACTTTTCGTTTTTGAGCTATGCTGTCCACAGACTGACAGACTGACAGATACACACACGGACCTTTTTCTAAAAATGCTTTTTTTGGATTCAGGGGGCCTCAAAACATATATTTCCGGTGAAATCTTGACATCGAACTTTTGGGTGGAATACAACACTTCCTCTACTTACTATTAGAGAAATTAAAAATCAGTATTTTAGAAAAAAGTCCGTGTGTGTGTCTGTGAACACCATAACTTGAAAACGAAAAATGGGTTAAAGACCAAAATTATTATTTAAATTTAATATATTTTAAGGGTGCGACACGAAGATTTTCAAGAAAATTCCTTCATGCTAAACTACCGTTTACATGGAACATATTTACAACATTTTGATTTTCTCAAAAATAGCTCTAAGGGTTTTGATTAAAATGCCGCATGTTTAAGATATTTTTATGGCAAATGAAATGTATATTTTGAAATTTCTGGCTGTAGCCTATGTAGTCCTGTTTACTCTGGATGACTTTTGCATAAGTGGTAAACCGTAAGAGATAGACCAAATCTTACTATACAAAAATGTAGATCTCCTTAAAACACACAATCTATGTTAAATGATCTTTTTTGTGAAGTGAACCATTTCGGGATGTTCCTTCCTATTTGTCAGAATTTTGCAGTACTTTTAGACCGTTCTCAAGTGGGAGGTCGTTATTCATTTTTTCTCTCTTGGCCATGCAAAGAGAACGGAATTTCAAAGCCATCATGTAGCGACAAGTCTTAAACATCTGACTATCGCTTAAGTCCTGCTGTATTCGCTTTGCACCCACAAGGAAATTAGCAATAAGATAATTTCTACAAATGTTTATATCTATTAAGACGAAGTAGATGGAGGAATGAGTGTAACTGTTTGTGCAAGAGTAGAGAAACTCATGTGAGTGTAACACATGAGATATTTAAGAGACACTGGGAGTGAAATTTGAAAGCTCCACATTTCTTGATAGACATTTTTACTGTGTTTGCATTTATATAATAATAGAAGGTACACCAATTTTCATTAAAATTGGATAATTCGTTTAGGATATATAAATTATTTTATGAATCTAATAGGCACATTTTCAAAATAGAGCTCGCGTCTATTGACTTTCCAAAATTCATTTATATTGGCAGAACTGATACTCTAAAACAGGGGTAACAATTGTATGAAGAGAAATTTCAAATACGTTTGCTCATTATGGTGTACATATTTTTTTAATCACAAAGAAAATTTAATCTTAAAAATTATTGATTTTTTTCATAGAAAAGAAAAGTTTTTGGAATTTATGTTAATGATAACATCAATATTGAATCATGGTTTTGTTTAGTTGCTATTTATGAATACTTCTGGAAATTTTCATTGAATTTGAAGCAAAACTCAGGCGCGACCTTCTTTTGGAATGTGCAGAAATGTAGTTTTGGGAAAAACAGGCTTTTATATAGGAGCATCCTGTGTACGTTAAGGGAAGAGCGCTGGGCCGTAATGACCACATGGAGTGGGGGATATGAAAAATGTTAGCTGATCCAAATGCACAGGGGTTCCAGGAACATTTTAAGGTAAAAAACAATTTTCGACTTTTTGACAATTTTGACCAAAATTTCACTCCCAGTGTCCCTTAACTATGTTTCCTAATTTTCGTTTCATTTGGAGATGAGAACGAGGTAGCATTTATTAAAGGAGCTCCATTTGGTACATATGTTTTAATCGGGCAGTTTGTTTGTTTGTTTGAGCGTGCGGTTGGTTGCAGCAGTCCATGTGCCCGCCCAAGTATACATCCATCCATCACCTGCTAGGCACTTGTCGACCTGAACGACGCCTCTAACTGAAGAGGAACAGGTACAAGAACGACGCTGCCCGGACTATAAACATTTCCCACTAAGTTTACGTTAGGAATTGGTGAAGGCGAATTTATTCCCATCACGGTTCGCGAACGTTCTGCGGCTGTGGGGAAGGTTACGACTTGTTTATGTGCTGCGGTCCACGCACTTAGGCCCTAATTTGACTGGTGCTTTAGTTAAACCAAACCGAAACTTTACCTGCAAGCGCCGTGTTATAAACTTCTGGTTTGTTCACCCGCAGTGCAGTGGTGTTGGTAATTTAGGATGACAAAAAAATCTGATGTGTTGCACTCACATGACTTTCTCTACTCTTGTACTAACCATTCTTACAAACTCTTATTCCTATATCTTCTTCGTGTTAGTTGAGACAAACATTTGTATAAATTATCTTATTGCTTATTTCCTTGTAGATGCAAGAGTATTATTATTATTATTATTATTATTATTATTATTATTATTATTATTATTATTATTATTATTATTATTATTATTATTATTATTATTATTATTCTTTTTTATTATTATTACATCTTAAATTTTTTTAAACATTCCAAGCTTCAGTGCTTCTTTTTCCACCAGTATAATGTTGAATTTTATGACATATTTTTTGCCAAAATTTATTCTTCTCTTATTTGCTGATGATCAATTGGTTATAGCTCAAGATTATGATGACATAGAATATATGAATAGAAAACTTATGGAAGAATACACTAAATGGGGTTTAATAATAAATTTGGAGAAAACACTATATATGTCTTGTGGGGATGAAAGGAAAGACTTGATTTTGGAAGATGGAATGGGACGTATCAAAGGACGAGAAGAATGTGAATATTTGGGGGTTAAAATAAATTCAAACTGCAGTCAGGAAAATGACATAAAAAATAGAATTCAGAAAGGTAGATCAACAATAGCTATGTTGAACGGAATTTTGTGGGATAAGGCATTAGCAGTGGATACAAAATTACAAATCTACAAATCTATAATAAGAAGCACTATAACTTATTTAGCGGAAACAAGGCACCTAAACACAAACCTGAAATTAAAATTACTTTCTACTGAAATGGATTGTTTTAGAAGATCCACTAGGCATTCTAAATTAGAGAAAATTAGAAATACAACTATTAGACAAAAATGAATGTTAATGATACATTATTATTAGATTTTGTAAAATACAAACAATTGGAATGGTAGATATGGTCATACACGTAGAATGATGGAAACAAGATTGCCGAGACAAGTTTTGGAATGGATTCCACCAGGGAGAGGAAAGAGGGGAAGACCGCGGAAAACCTGGATAGATGATATAAGGAGAAGAATTTAGAAGAGCGGGATTGGGAAATAAGAGAAGAATGGAGGAAAAAGATACGTACTTAAACACTTTGGATACAGGAAGATGTGATCTCACATTGTAAACCTGTTGATAAATAAAATTATATTATTATTATTATTATTATTATTATTATTATTATTATTATTATTATTATTATTATTATTATTATTATTATTATTATTATTATTATTATTATTATTATTATTATTATTATTATTATTATTATTATTATTATTATTATTATTATTATTATTATTATTATTATTATTATTATTATTATTATTATTATTATTATTATTATTATTATTATTATTATTATTATTATTATTATGTGTCACAAGTAATATAGGACCTATGACCTAAGCGATACATTCTGAACGGTCTACTTGGGGATTTATCTGGGAAGGGCAGACCGTCGAGTCTGGACAATTTCACAAATAAAATATGAATTTAGGGCGACGCCGTTGCCGAGCGGTTAGAGCGTTTGCGTACACTCCAAGGTGGCCCGGGTTCGATCCCAGAGACCCCCATGTGGTATTCGTGTTGGGACGAAGAGGCGCCTGGGCGGGTTTTCGCCGGTTTCTCCCTCTACCAATTGCTCCGTTATCACCTTTCCAGTCATCGATTTCACCTGCATTTCATATCATCCTTTTCCTTACTATCATACCTGGTGCTTGGCTGACCACCCGCTTCCAGGTCTTCACTCTGTCTGGTCCAGAGGTTCCTGTGCTTCCCGACAGGCATCTGACCCTAGGTACTGGCTTGTAAGTCCTAGAGGTGTAAGTCCTGCATAAGGGGAGGGTAATCAAATAAATAAAGAAAAAAAAATGAATTTAAATACTCTATCCCAAAGATTTGGCCATAAGATGTCAAATTCTATAAAAGTAACCTGAAATATATTCTTTATGATTGGTGTAGTTCAACTTATTCAGTACTGCCACCTGAGGAAAACGAAATCCCGGAATTAAACATATTTCAATTTTCTCTTGTTGTTATAGGTAACAGAAAATCGCTGATAATCTCAAATAAATATCACTTTATTTTTAACATTAACAAATAACCTTTGTTTGCTAAAATCCATTAATTATTGAAAGAACAGTTGTTAAAACTACAATTATTAAATTGAAACGGAATGTTATATTTACTTTGGAAGATTAATCGGAATACAGTAAACAAAAGAATGCAATGGTACAAAACAAAAGAACGGCCTTGGGATGAATCGTATATGATGGATTAGTGCCACTAGTGATTGTTGTTGGAGCAACCATACATTGTTTAAACGTGAAACAATTGCAGGTGGAGGCTGCCGACATTGATACACATTGTACCAAAGAAGCAGCGGGTGGGGAAGGAGATGAATAATACCAACTTTAAAGTATATTTTTAAAGCAGCACTCTTGTTGTTTTTTCGCCGTCACCTCCCTACCCCCTAGTCTAGTCAGTCGCTCGCTCGGTGGCTCGCTCGGTGGCACCCCACGACACTTGCAGCAAAATAACCTCAACTAGGAAACAACACTACCTAGAATAAAGTGAACAAGTGAATGTGCTTCAAAAACAAGAGGCGATAAGATCCTTCTTATGCTCGAATGTGCCATAATGTAGCACTGCAATGAATCTCATTATATTCACCTCTTCATAACGATACTGCTATCCACTAATCAAAAGTGCACCTGTTAATAACGACACTGCTCATCTACCAAAGGTGCACCTGCTCATAAGGGCACTGCTAACTACCAATCAAAAGATCCATTTTTAGCAATCAATACTACATGCATTCCATATAATTCTGTCAAGACCAACATAACAATAAAAGTTGAAGGCGCAACTATCGATTCTCGTATGTACAATAGAATAACAAATACATGATTAAAATGTCGGACACCAGTGATAATATTGGTACAATATTAAAGACATTCTATAAATGTATTAAACATAGTCTAATAGTATGAAATTTGAATATAATGGTCATATCGATGCTCGTATGAATATTATGAACTAACTCACTACCGCTGTTTAATAAAATATAATCGCATCTTTATTGCTGCCATTGTGCACTCGTTGCACAGTTTGCGTACTGAACTACAGCACTTGTCGGCATCAGACTGAAGATGGAAGTAATTCAGCTCTCGAAACATGTCCTATTGGACAAAAGTGTCAGGTAGTGTGAGTAAGCCAACTCACATGTTAGTTCTAAACTGTCTATACATCACTCTATACAATTGTCTAATGCTTATGGTGATGACGATGTGATGATGATGATGGTGATGATGTCATGATGATGGTGATGATGGTGATGTGATGATGATGGTGATGATGTGATGATGATGGTGATGATGATGTGATGATGATGGTGATGATGGTGATGTGATGATGATGGTGATGGTGATGATGGTGATGTGATGATGATGGTGATGTGATGATGGTGATGATGGTGATGTGATGATGGTGGTGATGTGATGATGATGATGGTGATGTGATGATGTGATGATGATGTGATGACGGTGGTGGTGATGTGATGGTGTGATGATGGTGGTGGTGATGTGATGGTGGTGGTGATGTGATGATGGTGGTGATGTGATGATGGTGGTGATGTGATGTGATGATGGTGATGTGATGATGGTGGTGGTGATGTGATGATGTGATGTGATGGTGGTGGTGATGTGATGATGTGATGTGATGGTGGTGCTGATGTGATGATGTGATGATGGTGATGTGATGATGTGATGATGGTGGTGATGATGTGATGATGGTGGTGATGATGGTGGTGATGTGATGGTGGTGGTGATGTGATGGTGGTGGTGGTGATGTGATGATGTGATGATGGTGGTGTGATGTGATGGTGGTGATGTGATGGTGGTGGTGATGTGATGGTGGTGATGATGTGATGATGGTGGTGGTGATGTGATGGTGGTGGTGATGTGATGATGTGATGATGGTGGTGATGTCATGGTGGTGATGATGTGATGATGGTGGTGGTGATGTGATGATGTGATGATGGTGGTGGTGATGTGATGGTGGTGATGTGATGGTGGTGGTGGTGATGTGATGATGGTGGTGGTGATGTGATGATGGTGGTGGTGATGTGATCATGGTGGTGGTGATGTGATGGTGGTGGTGATGTGATGATGTGATGGTGGTGATGTGATGGTGGTGATGATGTGATGATGGTGATGGTGGTGATGATGTGATGATGGTGATGATGTGATGGTGGTGATGTGATGATGGTGATGTGATGTGATGGTGGTGGTGATGTGATGGTGATGATGATGTGATGATGGTGGTGGTGATGTGATGGTGGTGGTGATGTGATGATGTGATGATGGTGGTGATGTGATGGTGGTGATGTGATGATGGTGGTGGTGATGTGATGATGGTGGTGGTGATGTGATGGTGGTGATGTGATGATGGTGGTGATGTGATGATGGTGGTGGTGATGTGATGATGGTGGTGGTGATGTGATGATGGTGGTGGTGATGTGATGGTGGTGGTGATGTGATGATGTGATGATGGTGGTGATGTGATGGTGGTGATGATGTGATGATGGTGATGATGTGATGGTGGTGATGATGTGATGATGGTGATGATGTGATGGTGGTGATGTGATGATGGTGATGTGATGTGATGATGGTGGTGATGTGATGGTGGTGATGATGTGATGATGGTGATGATGTGATGGTGGTGATGTGATGATGGTGATGTGATGTGATGGTGGTGGTGATGTGATGGTGGTGATGATGTGATGATGGTGGTGGTGATGTGATGGTGGTGGTGATGTGATGATGTGATGATGGTGGTGATGTGATGGTGGTGATGATGTGATGATGGTGGTGGTGATGTGATGATGTGATGATGGTGGTGGTGATGTGATGGTGGTGATGTGATGATGGTGGTGATGTGATGGTGGTGGTGGTGATGTGATGATGGTGGTGGTGATGTGATGATGGTGGTGGTGATGTGATGATGGTGGTGGTGATGTGATGGTGGTGGTGATGTGATGATGTGATGATGGTGGTGATGTGATGGTGGTGTGATGTGATGGTGGTGATGATGTGATGGTGGTGATGTGATGTGATGGTGGTGGTGATGTGATTATGGTGATGATGTGATGATGGTGGTGGTGATGTGATGGTGGTGATGTGATGGTGGTGATGATGTGATGATGGTGGTGGTGATGTGATGATGTGATGATGGTGGTGGTGATGTGATGGTGGTGATGTGATGATGGTGGTGATGTGATGGTGGTGGTGATGTGATGATGGTGGTGGTGATGTGATGATGGTGGTGGTGATGTGATGGTGGTGGTGATGTGATGATGGTGGTGATGTGATGATGGTGATGTGATGATGTGATGATGGTGGTGGTGATGTGATGATGTGATGTGATGATGGTGGTGATGTGATGATGTGATGTGATGATGGTGGTGATGTGATGATGGTGGTGATGTGATGTGATGATGGTGATGTGATGATGTGATGATGGTGGTGGTGATGTGATGATGGTGGTGATGTGATGTGATGATGGTGATGTGATGATGTGATGTGATGGTGGTGGTGATGTGATGATGTGATGATGGTGATGTGATGATGTGATGATGATGGTGATGTGATGATGTGATGATGGTGGTGATGATGGTGGTGATGTGATGTGATGATGGTGATGATGGTGGTGGTGATGTGATGATGGTAGTGATGTGATGTGATGATGATGATGGTGATGATGATAATGATGAAGTTTAGCAATGCTGCAACAGTTCATCCCAAGCAAGGGGCAAGGTGAAACAGAGAAATGTGCCCCTATAAGTCAATATTATGTAGAGAGCGAATGAGGTTAGGGCCCCAAGGTAAACGTAGGTAATTTGAGTTTGAGTATCGCATTCCAGAATGCTTCCATGTGGGCGTGAAGCTGCAGACGAATTTATGATCACCTGCATGTCGGGATTATAAACAATCAAGGCAAATGACTCAGGCCACAAATTTATTCGCAAAAAAACAGGTGTGGCATTCCTGCCGAAAATATCGAAGTTCTTACTCACGCCCTATCTTGTCCTTGGTACCGTAGCTACTCGTATCTTAGAATACCTAGTTGTGAGACTGGTGCGCTATCTATCGACCATAACACACATTTAATTAGCATGGATAAGCTCACACATCAGTGTACTATGTTCATTTGATTCACAACCTTGTCAACAAGATATTTTGTTTCACAATATATAAACGCACTAACACATGTATACAGTTTTTACACTAATCAATACTCCAGCCATGTTAAATCAGTCATTCTTTATTTATTACCTACAAAGGATTTCGGATCAAACAATAACTCATTTAGGTCAATAAAATGAGTGGAAACAAGGTTCAAATATCTAGTTGTGGCACCGGGACAACAGATGAACCTTGCGTAGTCTCTTTCCTGTAGCACGTGTTTACAGATCTAATAGGAAGTGTACATCTTACTCTAATATACCCTAGACAAAGTAATCCTGTTTCTCAACTATTAGCAAATGAAAGTATTTTGTGACAGAAAGTTGGAATAACTGTAACTGGCGCAGCATTGACATTTTTTACACCTAGACCTCATGTTTGTTATAATATTGACCTAGAACTATAGAAGTATCTGTATTGGTTTTTGTACAATAAATTCTTGAATATGAACAAATATGAAAATGTAAAATTTACCCAAAGTTTTTAAAAAATCTGATGTATTGCACTCACATGACTTTCTCTACTCTTGTACTAACTATTCTTATAAAATATTATTCCAATATCTTCATGTTAGTTGAGATAAACATTTGTACACATATTATTGCTTATTTCCTTGTAGGTATAAGGGGAACATTAGAATACAGTAGGCCTTGAGTGATAGTCAATTCTTTTAAAGCTTTCATATTCCGTTCTCTTTGCATGGCTAACATATAAAAAACGAATAACGATGTTGCATTTGACAGAAGTATTTCTCGAAGACTCACACAAATAACAGGGAATATCCCTGAAATGGTTCACTCTAAAAACATTTATTTAGGCATAAATTGTGTATTATAGCAAGATATACATTTTTGTATAGTAAGATTTGGTCTATCTCTTACGGTTTACCAGTTATACAAAAGTCATCCAGAGTAAATAGGACCACAAAGGCTATGGGCAGAAAATTCAAAATATACATTTCATGGGCCATAAAAATATGTCATACATGTCATTTTAGTCGAAATCGTTAGAGCTATTTTCAAGAAAATAAAAGTTTTTCGAAAAATGTTCCATATAACGTGTAGTTTAGGGTGGAGGAATTTTATTCAAAATCTTCGTGTCGC
Source organism: Tenodera sinensis (assembly GCA_030765045.1). Taxonomy (NCBI): domain Eukaryota; kingdom Metazoa; phylum Arthropoda; class Insecta; order Mantodea; family Mantidae; genus Tenodera; species Tenodera sinensis. The sequence continues at coordinate 173,948,251 of CM060966.1, forward strand.
ATGCTTGAAAGACGTTGAACTTAAATATCAAGTTTAGTTTTTAACCGAGTTTTCGTTTTTGAGTTATGCTGTCCACACACACACACACACACATATACACGGACCCGTCTCTAAAAATACCTTTTTGGATTCAGGGGGCCTCAAAACATATATTTCAGGAGAAATCTCGACATCGAATTTTTGGGTGGAATACAATACTTCCTCTACTATACGTAGTACAGAAAGTAAAACTCGACTGCGGAATATGGATATAAGAGGGGAAGGCATTGTTGAATAAATTAGAAGACATGAGAGCAAGTGGAAAGATGGAACCTTCCAGATTGTCACGATCATTAGGACGAAGAATGAGGTGAATGAAGAGTTTGATTAGTCTAGGAATAGATCTAAAGACCTAATCTGTGTTAAGGAGGTAGAAGTTATGCAGGATCAAGTTGTGCTATAATCATGTTAGCAAAGTCAAGCAATTTTACATTTGCAGTAGTTAAAAAATTCAATACTCTTACAACTTCAATATCTTCAGTGATTGTTCGTTAAACTTGCTAACTTTTGGTTAGATGCAATTAAGCACACATCAGTCTGGCCAGTAAGAATGTCTTTGTTATTTTATCAAGCCATTATCATTAGATAAGAATGTGAGTCATCAACACCCTAAAATTCTTGGGCACTCCTCACTCGTCTCGAATTCTTCTCCATTTAACTGTCTGGAGGGAAGGATATATTGCACATAATGTTGACAATGTACATGTGATGCATCATGAAGTGAATTACTAGGTATATTGTAATGAACATTGCACGTGACTCGTGTAGACATTTACAGCCACACCAGTGTCTGTCTGGCTTGGGCACAGTATTAACTAATTGTCATAGCCACAAACTTGTTCAAGTATGCACAATTAATTATCTGAATATTTACCACACAATGTTGGCATTATGGGCGACTGTTGCTTTAATTACTTTATATACCTACCAAGATGGATGCGCTAGACACTCATTAGTTTCGGAGTAATCACTAAACACGAGAGACTTTCATGCAAATGTATGCTTTTATAGCAACATATTTTCTTACATATTTGCATGGTTCGGCATTTTTGAGGATAAAACCATGCAGGAATTTTTGGCTTTATCATGCATATAGTATACATTATATTCATTTTAAATGCATATTTTAATGCTTGAGTTAGCATCCCAACTTCTCGATTTTGGTGGCAATGTTTCCTGGCTCTCTTGTTTATTGAGATGTGCTTTCACAAGTCCAGCGCGACCCAATTATGTGGGAGGGGCGAGGAATTTGACCTTTGAAAGCAGGGAAACGCACCCAGTTGACTCATTGTCACACTCGTGCTGGCCAGTGTCCTTTAGAGTGTGAGATTTGATATTTATGCAATTTACCCTCTTCAATTAAACAATAGAAGCCACATGCCTGCCACTGGTAGACTCAATGACAATTTCAAAGATGCCTCCATTCTGCCGCTGGAAGAGTGGGTGTAGTAGAAACTGGAGAGGGTCGTAAATGTGAAACCCGACTGTGGATTCTTGTGTTCAGTGAAAAAGGTTCCTTGTGGCGAACACTCGAATGAACAATTCGACCTGACACTGTCACAAATGTGTTGCGCCCATAACGTCTTGCGTTGAGAAAGGTCATTCTCTGCCAACAAAAACATATGACTGACAAGCGCAGAAACCTCACAGAAAACAATGTAGAAATGTTCTTATTTAACTTTGAAACAATTACGCAATTCAGTAGTAGAAACAGTGATTGACAATAAGTATTAAATGCATGCCTTTAATCGAAAAATTAAAATTGACAAAAGGTGGGCATGCTATGGTTAAGAACATGTTACCCATACAACTATACAAGTAGTTGGTGTGGTTTGATGCGCGTCCTAGTGGCAGAGAGCAATGAGTGCCGAGGATGTCGACAGGTAAAACACCGCGCAGACAGAGGTGGTACTACTAAATGCGTATTGGGTAGAGAAAGTAAGAGGGAAAGAGTGTGTGGTATTCTGTCGAACCTGAGACTGGCGAGCAAGTGAGTAATCAACACTAAACACGGAAACACACTCTTGTGGGCATGTAGTAAAACTACAGGAGGGATCATTAAGCAACCTCATCTCCAGCAAAGTGACAGTTTGCCTCCCTGACGCCTTCACAACTTTACCATGTGTGCTGCACTACCTCACTCAACTTTGCGACTCATTTTAATCACTAAAGCCCGCATTTCTAAGCACAATAAGATAGCAAAATAAGCTCCAAATTAAGCAAAAATATGATAATAAATAGATTCTCAGAACTCTAGCGTTATTGAAGGCTGTTACAGTACACAACGAAGGTCATCCTGAGAAGTTCCTGTGTAAAATCCCTACATCTATCAGTGAAAAATGATTTGTATAGTGAAAATGTTCTTTCGACGTCGCATGACGTCACAAGCGCATGAAAAAAACACAACAGTTTTTCGGTGAATTCCTCTTCAGTATGAGTTTCTTCGCCAGAAGCTTTATGGAAGTTTTGTAACTGTAGTTTTCTGTAGCACGAGACTGAGTTTGTCACACGACATCTAGGATACTGAAGCTGATATTTCAAGTGTTGATAGATGTATCTCTCTCTACCTGTTTAAAGGCACCTTACAGGTATCTTAAGTACCTTGAGACAATGACACCGAAATTTTGGACGATTCTCAGGACTTTAGGAAACTTTGATGGGTGTCAGACGCTTTTAAGGGTGATTTTGAGCAGTGATTGAGGCATTTCAGCTCCTTTGTAGGAATTTAAGGCATTTTCAGGGCATCTCAGGCACTGGGGCAGGTATTTTCCTGCAGTTGGAGGGTGCTTTAGGACACTGAAGCAGGTATTTTTGAAACTGCTAGAGTTATTTAAGATGATTTAAGGATACTTCATTAGGCTTTTTCAGCAATTGTAACTGTTTTATAGTAGTTGAAGAGCAGTTCAGTCTACCCACAGATTTACTACATTCCTTACATTTATTATTCTTATTACATTTCGCTATCAACTTAACCTGAAAGTAATCATGATTAAGCCATGTTACCCTAAGTTTTTCTAAATTCGATATTCCATTCATCATTGCCGCCGCCGCCGCCACCGCCACCGCCACCATCATCATAATCATAGTCATCAACTTATCATAGTCTAACCTAACCTGGTATCGTTATTTAGCTTGTTCTTTTCTTCCAACGCTTTCCTCTCTTTAACATGGTTTTGAAACTATCACTAGAGGATGTTTTAGCATTCGTGTTGAAGTAACTATTATGAGTACTTTGTCGCCTGTGCCAATGTTTGTAACCGTGTGTTTCTGACAACAATATTACTGGCGACCTTATCGCCCATTGAGGAACCACTCTAAACATCTACCGGAGTATTGGCGGGAAAACCAAAACCTTTCGGTGTTGGGAGCAAATGCCCAATCCCTACCGCAAGAACTGAGATCTACCCAAGTGCCCTGGGGATAAAACAGGGACCTTAAGCGTTGGGCTAATCCCCCGCCTTAAGTAAAGTCGGATTCAAACCCATGACACCACGATGATGTAGAATAGAGAAGTTGAAGAAGAATGTTCCAAGGAATTTTTGGGAGCTTTCAGCTGCTTTAAAATTGAGGTATTTTATAGAAATACCATTCTTCTACAACACGCTGCTGCTTGGAACTCGGGGAATTACCATGATATCATTGCGATATCTCAGGCAATAACAGACTCGTGGTTAACTGTCTACCCAATCGCAGCAACGTTTCTCTCCTTAGTGTTACTTTACAACACGTGGCTATACCTTAGCGCTTATTTTTTACGCATTTAGCCGAGAAAGCAGTGAATCACTGATAAATAATTGTGAAATATACACTTTAAATTTACAGTTTTGGAGTAAAATATGCGATTTTAATTAAAACATCGAAAAATAAGTAAGCATCAACGTCTTCCTGCGAAATAAGCACAAACAAACCTAGTTAAAACTGCACCTCTAGTTGTCTTACGAACTATAACCTTTCTGCTTGTCCTTAAAAGTGTGAAAAAAGTTAAGCACTTTGCTTAGAAATCCGGGCTTTAATAATCACCAAATGTTTAATAGGTATAAAAATCAGACGTGTTGCACTCACATGACTTTCTCTACTCTTGTACTAACCATTCTTACAAACTCTTATTCCTATATCTTCTTCGTGTTAGTTGAGATAAACATTTGTACAAATTATCTCATTGCTTATTTCCTTGTAGGTGCAAGGGGAATAGGGGAATACAGTAGACTTTGAGCGATAGTCAAATCTTTTAAAGCTTTCAAATTCGGTTCTGTTTGCGCGGCTAAGATGTAAAAATGAGTAACAATCCTCCAATAGATGAAAGTTTAAGTATTCCAAAACTCACTCAAATAACAAACAATATCTCGGAAGTTCTGCATTCCATATAAAAATGAATTGGGGCATAACTTGTGCTTTAACGAGACCTACATTTTTGTACAGTCAGATTTTGTTTATCTCTTACGGTTTACTTTATGCAAAAGTCATCCATAAAAAACAGGACTATATAGGCTATAGCCTGAAAATTAAAAATATACATTGCATTTGCCATAAAAATAGCTTAAACATATAGCATTTCATTCAAAGTCGTTAGAGCCATTTTCGAGTAAATCAAAATTTTCGAAAAATGTTCCATGTGAAGGGTAATTCAGGGTGGAGGAATTTTCTTCAAAACCTTGTTGTCGTATCCTTGAAATATATTAAAATCAAAGAACAAATTTGATTTTTAATTAACTTTTCGGTTTTGAGTTACGCTGTTCACAGACACACAGACTTTTTCTAAAAATCCTTTTTTTATTTTTGGATTCAGGTGGCCTCTCGACATCGAGTTTCTGGGTGGAATACAATACTTCCTATACTTACTGTACGTAGTGGAGAAGAAAAAATGCGCAAATGAAGTTAGTTTAGCTACCTTTCTATAAAGTCACCAAATTTCTCAATAAATCCTCCCTTCGTGAAACCACCTTCAATATACCCCGCTCATAGAAGTTGGTTTGGTTGGAGTTATAGTCATCTGGGGACCGCTGTGTTCACTTCTGCATCTGTCGCAAAGCGGTTGAACAGCCAGCAATTTTTTCATGGCAATAAACAAATGAAAGTCCAACAGTGCAAAGTTTGGGCTGTTGGTTTGTGCGCCTGTAAAGTTTCAAAATTGCCACCTCAATGGCTGTGGCATTGCAGTTTTTATCGGCCTTCCGTAACGTGGCGAATCACAAAGGTTATGGCCGTCTGTGAAGAATACACATCATCCGGAAACATTGCTATATCTCTGTCAATTTATAAAGTGAGTAATCTGGTTTGGACATTTAAAGCTTTTTGAAATTACTAAGTGGTTAATAATTTGTGAATTATTTGTTTTTGGTGTTTTATTGATTTGTTAAGTGAGTTGTGGTTATTTTAAATTCTAAAATTTTTAAGCTTTCTAAAATGTTAAATTGTTTAAATATGTTTAAAATAATAAGTTCGAAAATTATAAATTTTAAAAATATTTTGCCGTATTTTAGAAATTTATATTGTGTAAATCTAATACAATTTTATTTTAATTCATATTTAAATATATTTTGCTGTAAATTTAATGTTGTTTTGAATTTTTGGATTTTATGGTTTTTAAACGATTTAAAATTGAAATTTTAATGAGGCATGAATTAAATTTGGTTAGTTTATGGTTTTTAAAACTTGAAGACAAGATATAGTAAATTTTTGTTTGAAATTTGGTAGTGAGCTAAAATTAACAGTTGGTTAATTTTATGAACTTTGGAAGGAATTTAAAGTAATAATTTTATGGATTAGTTGTATGTAAGTTTTATATTTGTAATTTGTATAACTTTTAATTGATGTAGTTGTAAAATGTTTTTCTAAACACCGGATACCAGTATTTGGTAATACCAGTTACCAGTATCTTTGTAAATTTATTTTATAAATTTTATACAGGGTTGTAAACTTGTAAATTTTATTTTGTTTTTAGTAAAGGGTTAACTGAATACCAGGTAGATTTGTATTTTTTTTTGTAGTTTATAAATACAACTACCCGAATGGAAGTTTTCAGATTTTATTTAACTTATTTAATTTATTTATTTAATTTGTTTGTTTAATTTATTTAATTTGTTTGTTTAATTTATTTAATTTGTTTGTTTAATTTATTTAATTTGTTTGTTTATTTATCTAGTTATTTATTTATTTATCTAGTTATTTATTTATTTATCTATTTATCTATTTGTTTATCTATTTATCTATTTATCTATTCATTTATTTATTTATTTATTTATTTATTTATTTATTTATTTATTTATTTATTTATTTATTTATTTATTTATTTATTTATTTATTTATTTACTGTCGCTATGCATTTCACTCGGGTGATGATCGACTAAAGTTTACAAGTTGACAGTAGATGCGCACCATTTTTGCTGTATAGTTCACCCTTCTCTCGCTAGAGCTGCACATGGGAACAACAGCACTGCAGCAAAAGCTTCCATCTATGTATCGTATATCCTAGCTAATGTGAACAAGGCAGTGCGACACTATCTGATCCACACTCCTATATGCGGAAAGGCACCACAACATTCGCCTGAAACCACGGACAAACTGAAGCCACAATGCGCGGTCCCCGGGAATCGAACGCGAGATCTCCCGAATGTGGGTCGCACACGCTGCCATAGAAATGTTTACCCCCAGGTTGTATTGACACAGCACGTTGGCGAAAGACAAATCTTTTCTTTTAGTTGTGTGCACCGCGTTACTCAGTATGCCCCCCACCCCCCTTCTGTCTTTCCCTCTTCCACTGTCCCCCCCCCCCCTCTTGTTTGAGCATTTGTATCGTTTTGGAATCCTCTCTATAACAGTTGGAATTGACATATCCGCCACTGAATTACGATCAATGTTTTCTTCGCGTTGTTCACGCCTCGTTAGCCAATAAACCCCCCTCCCCCCGCGGGCACTCTCTCTCTCTCCCTCTAGTCTGAGCTGTCGCATCATTTTGGGATGCCCTCTATAACAGTCAAGATTGGGCAGGAAGTAACTCGACAATAGTTGTGAAATTACCGAAGGCTACCATAGAGTACCACAAGTAAGTGTAGATTACGGCAGTTTCAAGAGCAATTCCCCTAGCTGCACCTGAAAGGCTGATGGTGGGGGAATTTGCGCAACCTTGTATGTGCAGAAGTCATAGCGTTTTTGTCCATAAAGGAGTGAAGTTCGCCAGCATAACTTAGGTGCATATTGCTAATGCTATACTATGTGTATACAAATTGGCTTTATAACGAAGCGATTTCGCTATAACAATGGACATGTGCCAACAATTACTTTCATGTGAGCTGCAATTGTTTCAGCATGTTGTTGTAGTAGTGTTTATTCATTCGCTTGAAACTGATGTCTATTCCCCCTCAGGCGTTGCAGAGAGGGAGGGAAGGAAAGCAGCATCCCCTGTACGGAACAATTGTGCATGTCTCACCCCACGGCCTATTATATACCCGCATTACCTGTACGTTAGGTGTGTTGCATACCTATTGGGCGTTACCTCATACAGCTCGCCAGGTTTACGTTTTTTGATCATGTTTTACTAGATTCCTCTGAAACTGGAAGCGTTGAACTTTGAACCTTCTCGAAACAGAGAGGATATATAAAGGCCTACGGAACATTAGTGTCCTCAAGAACATTTGGAAGTTCCTCTAAGTATATTATAGTTCAGATCGAAAACACTGATAGTGATTACGAGTACAGTTTACCACAGCAAAAAGAGTCCTCGAGGAAAGAGACGCGGACGCAGCACCCTGCCTCACACTCCTTGTTTATGACATTAGGACAGTTTTTTGAATAGCTTTACTCCTTGTGTAGTATACTTTCACGGCGACACACACACAGACACACACGCCAAGCTGATTAGCCTCCCGTTATGTAGGACTTACAAACCAGTGTCTAGGGTCAGACTCCTGTCGGGGAGCACAAGAACCTATGGACCGGACAGAGTGAAGACCTGGAAGCGGGTGGTCAGACAAGCATCAGATATGAGAGTGAGGAAGAGGATGATATGAAATGTAGGCGATAAGGATGATTGGATCAAGTGATGTAATGAATGGCGGAGAGCCCGGAGAAAACCTGCCCTGACTCAGCTTCTTCCACTGCGAATACCACATGCGGGTTCCTGGTATTGAACCCGGACTACCTAAGTGGTGGGCCAAGCACATAAAGGAAGCAAATTTCTCTCAGGGACTTTCTTTCCCTTGGCAAACAGTTGTGTTATTTTGATCGCAGTGACCAAACTCATTATCAGAGCTTTATGCTTGAAAGTTTTATTTCGTTCGTTGTATTCCAATGCTAGCAATACTATCGGTAATTCTACAATTTACTAGGTACATCATTTATGTACTGAACCGTAGTTTTGGTAGAGCACAACTCTACACGTCGCGTTAGCCAACAATCCCTCCCCCTCCTCTCTCCCCCCGCACTTGTATCATCTTGGAACCCTCTGTATAGCAGGACACACCACGCCACTGAATTGCGACCAACGTTTTCTTTGCGTTGTGTACGCCGCGTTAGCTGACCGCTCGTAGCCATGCTGTCTGGTCTTGGAATCTTCTTTATAACAGTTAAAGGCTGGTTAGTTATTACATGCGGCCTTCCCTTGCCTCCCCACCCCTCCCCGCATGCTCCCCTCCACTCTATCGCCCCTTCCAGCCATCTTTTACTACGATACAACTTACTCCAGCCATAGCCGAGTTGGAGGTTTAGCTTTTCATTTCTCGATTAGTGCGACCTAGTCAGTGGACTTCTTCAAACGCTCTTTCCAAACTTTCCTTTTCCACACAACGTTTTCAGTGCACTTTGCTTCAGATGTCTTGATACATTCTCCGCGATTTTCCACATCTACATGCTAAATTTTTCCTCAAATATTGCTGCCAACCTTACGCGGGTAAATATTGCTGACTGCATTCTAAATTTTCATAAGAATGCCCAGGAAAACACGGTGCAAAACAACAATGCTACACTGAGCTTACTAAAACCATTGTTGTTCACAAAGAGTAGTTTATTTTAATTTCTCTGCTACTAAGTAGAGCAAGTATAGTAATCTAATCAAAAATTCGATGTCGAGATTTCAGCGGAAATATTTGTTTTGAGGCCCTCTGAATCCAAAAGAGCAATTTTAGAAAAAGATCCGCGCGCGTGTATCTGTCTGTCCAACCCTAAACTATCCTTTATGGAAAATTTTACGATAATTTTGATTTTCTTGAAAATGGCTCTAACGATTTTGATTAAAATGACATATGTTTGAGATATTTTTATGACAAATGTATATATATGTATATATATGTATATGTATGTATATATATATTTAATTACTGCAGATGATTTTTGCATAACTGGTAAACCGTAAGAGATAGACCAAATCTTAATATACAAAAATTTTGATCTTGCTAAAACACACAATTTATGTCCAGATACGTTTTTTGTAGAGTGAACCATTTCGGAGATATTCCTCGTTACTTGTGAGTTTTGGAGAACTTGTACTTCTGTCAAATGGAATATCGCTATTTATTTTTGTTTGTTAGCCGTGCAAAAAGAACGGTATTTGAAAGCTTTAAAATATTTGACTATCGCAGAAAGCCTACTGTATTCTATTATTCCCGCTGCACGTGCAAGAAAACGAGCAATAACATAATTTCTGCAAATGTTTATTTCAACTAACACGAAGATATAAGAATAAGAGTTTGTAAGAATGTTTAGTACAAGAGTAGAAAAAGTCATGTGAGTGCAACACATCAAATTTCTGTAACTAGTGTATATACGAAAAGATTATACAGGTATTACATACAACGTTTTATGCAATTTTAGCATTAAAATACATAAAAATAATTAATAAATCTGACAATATTAACATCAGAGATCACAGATGTATGACGTAATATAGTTGCTAAGCAGATGGCCTCAAAACATGTTTCCGGTGAAATCGCGACATTGAATTTATGGGTGGAATACAATACTTCCCCTACGTTCCATACGTAGTAGAGAAAGTAAAAATCATTAGAGCAACCTTTTAGAAAGCCCAACTTTTCTAAAAATTGTCCATGTAAAGGTTAGGCGTAAGATTTAGAATTGGATAGACTGCATCGTTTTGAAAAATTAAATATGCTGAAAAAATAATTTTCAAAAACCTCAAGTTTAAAATAAAAAAAAATTGGTATTTTAACCTATGAGTAGATAGAACGTATTACATAAGAGGTAAAATACATTTTGATTTTATGTCCCCTAGGTACTCTTAAAGTCATGGAATACAAATGTTAATTTTTTTCAATTTTAGTGTAGCATCTGCTTAAGTTATACGATGTGTAGTGCAGTTGAGGTAGTCAACCTTTTAAGCATTTGCTTCAATAGTGGTAAGGCTATTTGACGATCTTGCAGTAAATAAAAGCCAAGAGGCTCCTGCAGCAGCACATAATAAAAGACTTTCTTCTCTTAAACAAAGGCATTGTTAAGTTTAGACAAGATGCAGCAAAAGCCATGAAACCAATATTGATTATTCCCAGACTAAACACTGTGAGTGAAGTTCGTTGAGCTTGGCGGAGTTTTAGTGGCTAAGTATCGCGGAGCTGGCCAACAGCACTTTTACCTAAACATTGCTCCTATGTGGCAGGGGATGGTAATTACGTGTAACTTTGTGATGTAATTTTAGAAATGAAGGTCGTACACTTGGACCAAGGCCCAATCAATTTTCTGACGTGTACCCGTCGCGTTTCGTTGGACATTTGCTAAATGCAACTTACAATCATCTTGTTATTAAATTCCTTTGTTTACAATCTTACATTTCTTATGCATAAATACATTTGATGCTAACTGCAGTAAAATATACGTGAGTGGCAATAAACATGTTTAGATTATCATACAAGGATTACCTTTTAAAAAACGTAAATTATTTTTACTTTCTCTACTACGTGTAAGTAGGGGAAATATTCTACTCGATACAAAAATTCCGTGTCGAAATTTCACGGAAATATATGTTTTGAGGCCCTTCTAAATCAAAAAAAGCATTTTGATAACGTTTGTGTGTGTGTGTGTGTGTGTGTGTGTGTGTGTGTGTGTGTGTGTGTGTGTGTGTGTTGTGTGTGGACAGCATAACTCAAAAACGAAAAGCCGATTAAAACTAACGTTGGTATTGACTTTCTAGGATGCGACATGAAGAAGTTGAAGAAAATAGCCCCACCCTAAACTACCCTTTACGTAGAAAATTCATTTTCTGAAAAATGACTAACGATTTTGATTAAAATGCCATATGTTTAAAATATTTTATGACAAAAAGTATATTTTGATTTTTCTTTCTATAGCCTATGTAGTCCTGTTTACTCTTGATGACTTTTGCATATCTGGCAAACCGTAAGAGACACCAAATCTTACTGTATAAAACGTAGATCTCGTTGAAATGCACAAGTTATGCCTGTATGTATTTTTGTAGAGTAAACCGTTTCGGAGTTATTCTTTGTTATTTGTGTGAGTTTTTTAATACTTACTTTTCTCAAATGAAACATCGTTATTCGCTGTTTTATCTCTTAGCCGTGCAAAGAGAATGACTATCGCACAAAGCCTACTGTACTCTAATTTTCCCCTTGTACCTACAAGGAAATAAGCAATAAGATAATTTCTGCAAATGTTTATTTCAACTAACACGAAGAAGATATAGGAATAAGAATTTGTAAGAATGGTTACTACAAGAGTAGAGAAAGTCATGTGAGTGCAGCACATCAGATTTTTTTTGTCTTGTAGTTATGCGTATTAATTCTATAATTTAGTTAAAGTAGAAGTTATGGGACATCTATTTTAGAAAGTAAGGTATAAGTCAATCAGCACAATAACACACGAATTATATCGTCAATTCGTCTACTTTAATGCAAAATATTTTAAGAAGAAGTTATGATTGCAATTAATAATTCTTATACCATTACATTACAATTTTACAGGTATTTAAATTCTGAGCAATTACAGTTATTTCAGTTTAAATATATTTTTTAATTATTTGATAATTATTCAATATTTTAACTCATTCAGTTCTTTCTGAATACAAATCTTTACACTATCATGTCATTTAGTTATTCGTCAGCATTGCAATTATACTTCCAAACTCAACGAAAATTAGTAATGTTCCTTCTTACTTTTTGTTCTTCCTTCTTATCTGTGGTAGTCTGATGCATGGTTAACATTGTATACCACCATGATAAAACTGCATCTTTTGTACGAGTTCAACGAGCAATTGTTTTTGGTTGTTTAGAACATAGATATATTGGGCAATTGTGGTTTTACTTCATTGGGCCATGATCAGACTAGGAGAATTACGTCACTGCAGTTTGCGCCGTAGCTGAACTTTTAGTTAGTTACGATGCACAAGCAATTACGTCATTCATTGTCGACGCGAAAAATAAAACAAAATTCGTTATTGCGTCGTATTTATAATGTGAGTGTCTATTTATTATGTTTTATACGTTTATATTCAAATTATGTAGTTTCGTAAATATTTTAAGCTCCATAATTATAATTGAATGCTATTTATCACTAATGTATTAAATACGTTTAATTTAAGAAGATTGCAGATTGCATTTCAGATAACATAAACCAAATAAAACTATTTAACAAAACTAACAATATATGCAAAATAAAACTTCTCCATTAACAAAAACCAATATGAATTGTCTACAAATTAAGAATTTAATAACAAATCGCACTTACTTCTCGTTCTTTGGACGCAGTAATTTTAAAAACTGCTACAACATGAAGCTAGATTGAGAAATAGGTGGTTGTAAGAATAGAAGACTGGGTAGAAAAACTCATGGGAATGTCACGCAACTTTGGCCGATACATAGACTTGAACACGCGGCTATTATTTGGACTATTGCAGGTATGGTGTGTTCGAAATCTTTTCATTTTCTTAGTACGAGTATATGACGCATATTAAACACTTTCTGGTCATTTGCTTTACAAAAACTCATGGCTGACGCATATATGCAGTTAACAGCTATCATATATCTGAACATCTACCTTTTAGACTTCTATCAAAGTCAGTTTATAATAATAGTTTACATCAAATAAATTAGACCTGTTTAAATTGCACTCTAAATCTCCTTGAAAACATTACGGCGTAACTGATCTAAACTGTTTGAACTCGTGGCTGTGAATTTGAATGGGAATCATGCGTAGGAATGTGACGTCATCGAAGTCTGAGGGAAAGTGAGTTTTGGAGTCATTCCCATTCTACGGAAATTCCCAGATATTCTTCGTCAACAAGTCTTGTAAATATATGCATTGTGTTCTTTGTGTCAAGTTTCTTGGAACTGAGGGAATCAGATGCAAATGAATACGAATGGCATTGCCATTAAGGATACACCGAAGGGAAAAAGGCGATTTTCTACACTATTCAAGTTACAGGATTCAGGCATTTCCAGCAACTTAAAGAAATGGGTGTAGGAAATTTCATTTAAGTATCTAATCACATTCTTAATAGATTAATTAATTTATGGGTATAATAAAACTACTTCCTCCAACAGGTTTAGCACCACAGTTTTTGAACTTTAAAAATGGCATTCAAAATACGTGGCCCCCCCCCCTCCCTAGAGGATTAAAACTTCGCAGATATATTCTTCGAGGTGTGGTGCACTTTTTGGCAATAAACTGCCAAATCGATTTTTTGACCATACAGGCTAAAATATCACCTCAGTGTTACCTTAAAGGGAGTAAACATGTGACACTAGCAGCAACAAAAAAGAAGAGGCGCTTATGGTGTTGGTCATAGTTTCACGTAAATATGGATAGGGGTATTGGATACCATTGTCCAAAGTTCCACTTACAGAACAGTAGCAGGAAGGGACTACGCAACTAAGGTCGTTTGTTACTGAAATGCACCAACGGACCTACAGCAACAGTCAAGATAGGTATAAGCAATAGTGAAGCTACAATAAAAAGTCAACGAAAGAGTTATCATATGTAAGATAAGACACGTGACCTAACAGATAAATTCCTGAGCGAAGCGAGATAAGACCGTCAAATTATATTTACCTGGACAATTTCAGAAATAAAACATGAATTTAAAAAGCATATCGCCTAAATTTCACCAAAAATGTTAAATTCTGACAAATTCATCTAAAATATATTAATTTTGACTAGGTCGTTCGACTTATTCAGCACTGCCAACTGAGGAAATCAAAATACAAGAATTACATGTATTTTGGTTTTCTCTTGTTGTTATAATAGAAAACAGGTTTATCACAAATAAATTTAACTTTAGTTTTAACAGTAATAAATAAGCTTTCTTCTAGAAAAATATTTATGTATTAAAAATAGTTTTCAAATTGAAGTTGAGTACTATTTTTATTGTTAATCGATTGTAAAGTGTAATAAATTACTGATGTGTTGCATTCACATGACTTTCTCTACTTTTGTACTAACCATTCTTACAAACTCTTATTCCTATATCTTCTTCATGTTAGTTAAAATAAACATTTGTACAAATTATCTTATTGCTTATTTCCCCCTAGGTACAAGGGGAATATTAGAATACAGTAGGCTTTGTGCGATAGTCAAATCTTTTAAAGCTTAGAGATTCCGTTCTCTTTGCACACTTAACATATAAAAAAATGAACAACGATGTTCCATTTCACGAAAGTTTTAAACTCACACACATATAACAAGGAATATCTCCGAAATGGTTCAAGCTACAAGAAAATTTATTCAGACATAAATTGTGTATTTTAGCAAGATCTACATTTTTTGTAGAGTATGATTTGGTCTATCTCTTACGGTTTACCAGTTATGCAAAAGTCGTCCAGAGTAAACAGGACTACAGGGGCTATAGCCAGAAAATTCAAGATATACATTTCATTTGTCATAACAATATCTCAAAAATATGGAATTTTAATCAAAATCGTTAGAGCCATTTTCAAGAAAAACAAAATTTTAAAAAAAATTTCCATGTAAAGGGTAGTTTAGGGTGGGGCTATTTTCTTCAAAATCTTCGTGTCGCATCCTTGAAAGACATTAAACTTAAATACAAAGTTTGGTTTTTGACCTACTTTTCGTTTTTGAGTTAGGTTGTCCACAGACACACACACACACACGCAACTTTTTTTAAAAATGCTTCTTTTTTGGTTTCAGGGGGTCTCAAAACATATATTTCCGGTGAAATCTCGACATCGAATTCTTGGGTGGAATACAATACTTCCCCTACTTACCAGTAGAGAGAGTAACAAGTCTTAAAATATCACTTGCTATTTGCATATTACTTCCATTTAAACTTGGTCACTGAGCAACAATTGGATCCTGATTATACAGGAAGTGTTGCAGGAAGGGAACACCGAAGCGATATTTTAGGCTGTTTGGTAAAAAAATCGATTTTTGGTAAAAAATCTCGATTGCGAGATTTCACCAGAAATTGAGGCCTCCTGAATCCCGCAAAAGTATTCTTAGAGAAACATACGTGTGTGTGTGTGTGTGTGTGTGTGTGTCAGTGCGTTTGTCAGTGTGTTTCTGGGCAGCATAACTCAAAACTGAAAAGTCGGCTAGAAACCAAAGTGAGTACTTAAGTTTAACATCCTTCAAGGATGCCAGACCGAAATTTGGAAGAAAATTCCTCCACCGTCAGGTACCCTTTACATGGAAATTTTTTTGAAAATTTTGATTTTCTTGAAAATGGCTCTAACGATTTTGATTAAAATGTCATATGTTTGAGATGTTGTTATGACAAATGAAATGCATATCTTGAATTTTCTGGCTATAGCCCCTGTAGTCCTGTTTACTCTGGACGACTTTTGCATAACTAGTAAACCGTTAGAGATAGACCAAATCATACTCTACAAAAAATGTAGATCTTGCTAAAATACACAATTTATGTCTCAATAAATTTTCTTGTAGGCTGAACCATTTCAGAGATATTCCTTGTTATGTGTGCGAGTTTTGGAAAACTTTAAGCAGTCGTGAAATGGAACATCGTTGTTCATTTTTTTATATGTCAAGTGTGCAAAGAGAACGGAATCTCAAAGCTTTAAAAGATTTGAGTACAACATATTAGATATTTTTATGTTCATTTTTCTCCAAATTTTGCTGACAGCAACAAAACATTTGTTATGAATCTGCTTCTTCATGATTTTCGTCCAAAATTCGAAGAAAGCCAAATATTTGTTTTGAAATTGAGCGTGTGAAGAAGACAAAAGAAGATAGTGTGCTGAGCAGCTCATTGAACCCCCAAATAGGACAGCTTGCATGTAGTCAGATCGGAGTATGACTTTAAGGTCAATGTCCACACCCTCGGGCCAGGCTACAGCACTGCCTTCATTATGACGTAATAACGAAAAAAACTTGATTTAAATAAAGGCTGCCTTTATGCAACACGGAATAAATGGAACTCTCAACACTAATCAATTGTTGCTTAGCATCTGCGCGAAAATTCTTCAACTTCCTCATCGTCATCGCCAACATCACCATCTTGTGTTTATTTTCTTTATTGCGTTACTCTAGGCTTAATTTACTTCCTCTTTCTGCACTTTTAGCGCTATTACAATCGCCATTTCTTGCGCTTCTCAACTCCCGCATTTAAGTGGCTTTCCTTACAAACGCAGTTGAGGCACTCTGTGCTCGTTGCCGTTGTTTGGGGAGCAGGCGACGCGATCACATGACTTTCTCTATCCTTGCACAAACCATTCTTGCAGACTCTGATTTCTATATCTTCTTCGTGTTAGTTGAGATAAACATTGGCAGAAATTATCTTATTGTTTTATCTTCTTGAACGTACAAGGTGAATATGAGAATACAGAGACTTGGAGAGACAGCCAAATCTTTCAAAGCTCTGAAATTCTGCTATCTTTGCACGGCTAAGAGTGAATAAAGACCTCCCATTTAAGAACGTCTGTACGTATTGCAGAATTCGAACAAGTAACAAGAAATATCTCCGAAATGGCTCACTTCACAAAAACCTCATGTGACATAAGTTGTGTTTTAACGAGAGCTACATTTTTTGTATAGTAAGATTTGGTCTATCTCTTACGGTTGAGCAATTAGTCATCTTTGAAAAAACAAAAAAATTCGAAAAATTTTTCGTGTAAAGAGTAGTTTAGGAAGGCGGAATTTTCTTCAAAATCTTCGTGTCGCATCCTTGAAATAGATTAAACTTAAATACCAAATTTTGTTTTTACCCGACTTTTCTTTTTTCAGTTATACTGCCCACAGATTGACACGCGAGCGCGCGCGCACGCACGCACGCACGCACGCACGCACACACACACACACACACACACACACACACACACACACACGCACGCACGCACGCACGCACAGAACATTTTCTAAAAGTGCTTTTTTATTATTCAGGGCCACAAAAGATGTATTTCCAGTGAAATCTTGACATCGAATTTTTGGGTAGCATACAATACTTCCTCTACTACTGGTAGAGAAAGTAAGAATGCATGGCACTATTTCATATAGATACCTGCTGCATTTTCAAAATTCATAAATGACACATAATAAGCTACTGTAATCACTGTACTTTGGAATAAATATGTCATTCAAAATAAAAAGATACTAAAAATATTGCAAAAAGATGGGAGGGCCTGAGAGGCCCTGCTTATGTATTCTCCGAAAACTTCAGAACCATGCATATTAGGATTAAAGAGGAAAAAGTTACTGCTGATATTCACTTCAGGCTTCAAAGTGCCTAAGGAGATGTGTGCAATGTTAGTAGATGGGTAAATATTTCAAAGGTAACACGAACCTCCATGGAACTCAACAAGAAAGAGTTGATGAGCTAGTTAGAGACACTGGATGAGATTGGAGCAAAATCTGCAGTAGAACATGGTGCAATACAAGAAACGATTGAAAGGTTAGGTCATCGAAAAGTTTAGGCCCATTGAATCCCACGTTTATTGACCATATACCTTGGAGAACGAACCATCATCCAAAACTTTCTTCTGAGATTTCAACATGAAGGTGATGATTTTTGACGAGTACTGTGACAGATTATGAAAGCTGGTTCCATCATTACCAGCCACTTGGATTCGCCATTTAAACAGACAAGAGTAATCTCTTGGGAAAATTGCTGATTGTTTTTCTTGAACCTGGAGCAGTTATAAATGCTGCATGCGTCCTCACACTCAGGACATATGGATGGGAAACTCTTCCACGTCATCCTTACAGTCCAAACTTGGTACCGACTACCATCTTTTCAGTTTTATTAGGCAACAGATGCGAGGCCAGATGTTAAAATTATTTTGTTGCTTAACGACGCTGTCAATAGCCAGGATCACACCAGCGTCGTCGATGTGCCGGAATTTCGTCCCGCAGTTCTTTATTACATGCCAGTAAATCTACTGACATGGAGCTGTAGCATCGGTCTGGGCCGGACTTCAATCTGCGACCTTGGGATCAGTAGGTCAGCGTCTAACCAACTGAGCCACCCAGACCGACGTACGAGATGTTCGAGGATGTTCGGAAAGTTTTGTTGAGTGTCCTCGGGTACTTGCAACGGATTTCTATCGTACGGATGTTTTCAAACATGTGTGCAAAGAAACAAGAACTATGTTGAAAAATGACAGCAAAGCCATTAGATTAAAATAATGTATGCCTAAAAATGTTAAAATGTTTAATAAATTCTAAAATAAGAACAAATTAGAAACTAAAAACTTCACTTATCTTATTATGTTGATATCCTTATTTTAGAATCTTGTTGCTTCACTGTTAATAGCTTCAATTTTTACTTAATTTAATAAATTGTTATTCACGACCATCAGTATGGGCCTCGTAAAGGTAAAAGGTATACCTGCATCTCCTCACAGATCTATTGCGGCTAACGCTCACCAGGAGGAAGGGATTAAGTGAGGGAACCGCAGCATGCCACAGGTTGCACAGAGACGCGCAGAGGTGCCTAACAAGTGCTGAGATCTCTACATACGACACCAGGCACCATAACTTCGGGTCCAGTGTCCCCACCCACAGCAACCGCCCAACGCCACCTAGCACCGAGAACAGAACTTACAATGCACAAGCATCAGCGCCATCTGTCCGGCACCGCCATACACCACGAGACTGGTAGCACACTTGAAATATAAGGAAATGTAATGGAGGGAAATCATGGTAGTGGTATGAATTTAAGAACCCCAGTATTCGCCTAAGTGAGAAGGGAAACCCACGGAAAAACCCAAGTCAGAGTGTGCGGTCACTGGAGATCGAACCCGGATTCTGACGCGGCGCTACCTCGCTTGATATGACTAGGGTTATCAGACTTCCGGAAATTCCCGGTAAGCCCTTTAACCACTTTTCCGGCGCTCGGGGGCAATTTTTGAAAAGTCACTGATGTCCTACATTTTCAGAAACAAGCAGTGGTCGTTAGAATTGGACGAGAGATTGGCAACGCAGCATTTGGACTCCGAAGCAAAACGTTGGTATTCTGTGGAGGCAAAGCAACACAATGCTAGTGTTGAAAGAGTATTTTCACTAAAAGGAGCACGGTGGACACATGAAAGAAATAGATTATTGATTCAGTTAGAGATATTGTTTTAGTGAAGTACAATTTTAAAAATTCATATTTCAAACAAAATAGAGGTTTTGGACAAGATTGCTTCTTCAGAGAAGTACAGCCGACTTCATGATCATATTTAACTCTGTGCATTCCAGGATTTTAAGAAACAGGTGTATGTCTTTGGGTGTATATAAATAGCATTTAAATTATAAATGTGCATTATTTTTGCATTGACCGACAATATCCTACATTTTTTACTATTGCCCTCAGTTTTTATCAATTGTCTTACATTTTTACTTCCTCTACTGCGTATACTAAGAAGAGAAAATACTGTATCCCACCCAAAAATTCGAAAATTTGGAAATATATATTTTGAGGTCCTATGAATGAGAAAAAGAAAGAAAAACTGTTTTATAGAAAGGTGTGTGTGTGTCTGTGCCTGTGTGTGTGTGTGTGTGTGTGTGTGTGTGTGTCTGTCTCTCGGTCTGGAGGCAGCATTACTCAAAAACGAAAACTCGGTTTGTAAGGATTGATTTTCTTAAAAATGGCTCTAACGATTTTGATTAACATACCATATGTTTAAGATATTTTTGCAAATGAAATGTATATTTTGAATTTTCTGGCTATAGCCGCTGTAGTCGTATTTACTCTGGACGACTTTTGTATAACTGGTAAATCGTTAGAGATAGACCAAATCATACTATACAAAAAATGTAGACCTTGCTAAAACACACAATTTGTGTCCAAATAAATTTTTTGTAGAGTGAACCGTTTCGGAGATATTTCTTGTTATTTGTATGAGTTTTGCAAAACAAACTTTCGTCAAATAGAAAGTCATTCATTTTTTATATGCTAAGCGTGCAAAGAGAACGGAATCTCAAAGCTTTAAAAGATTTGACTATCACTCAAAGTCTAGTGTATTCTAATATTCCCCTTGTACATACAAGGAAATAAACAATACGGTAATTTGTACAAATGCTTATCTCAACTAACACGAAGAAGATATAGGAATGAGAGTTGGTAGGAATGGTTAGTACAGGAGTAGAGAAAGTCATGTGAGTGCAACACATCAAATGTTTTACCCTTGTGTCCTACATTTCCATAAAAGTATGTGGTAATCACGTACTTGTCAAACGTGCGGATTACATTGAGCCATCTTCACAGTTCATGTAAGTACGAGGGTAGCAGCTGTATCTTGTACCTAGAACTGGCGCAATGTGCTACACGTCCGTCAAACAGCTCGACGAAAACAACCTCGAGTTATTTTGACAGCCGAGTCATTTCTGCGGCCCTCACTACTTCACAGTGTGCATTTATTACTTTCTCTACTACACACAGTAAGTAGAGCAACTATTCTATTCCACTCAAAAATATGATGTAGAAATCCCATCGGAAATATGTTTTGAGATCCCCTGAATAAAAAAAAGCATTTTTAGAAAATGGTCCTTGTGTGTGTGTGCGCGCGCGCGCCTGTGGACAGCATAACTCAAAAACGAAAATTGGTTAAAAACCAAAGTTGATGTTTAAGCTCAATATCTAAACTACCCTTTACATGGAAAAGTTTTCGATAACTTGGATTTTCTTGAAAATTGCTTTAACAATTTTCATTAAAATGATATTTTTATGGCAAACAAATGTATTATGAATTTTCTGGCTATAACCATATAGTCCTGTTTACTGTGGATGACTTTTGCATAACTGGTAAACCGTAAGAGATAGACCAAATCTTACTGTGCAAAATAATGTAGATCTTGCTTAAAAAACTCAATTTATATCCAAATAATATTTTTTTGTAGAGTGAACCAATTCGGAGATATTCCTTGATATTTGTATGAGTTTTGAGTACTGAACCTTCCGTCAAATGGAAGACCGTTATTCATTTTTTATACCTTAACCGTGCAAAGAGAACGGAATCTCGAAGCTTTAAAAGAGTTGACTATCGCACAAAGCCTACTGTATTCTAATATTCCCCTTGTACCTACAAGATAATTTATACAAATGTTTATCGCAACTAACACGAAGAAGATATAGGAATAAGAGTTTGTAAGAATGGTTAGTACAAGAGTAGAGAAAGTCATGTGAGTGCAACACATCAGATATTTGTTGTATATTGTCTGGTTTTGCATGTAGCTGTCAAGATTTCAGCACCTATTTTGTTTGCCTATTTTTGCCTTTCTATTTTGAAGTTTTTAAGTGCCCAACATCCGTTCTCTACTTGTCTCTATCAGTGCCGATATCAGTCTTATGATTTTCTTCATGAATAGTGATTTTATGACAAAACATTATAATATTTCACTATTCCACTCATGCCAGATCACCATCTCTTGGTCGTGCTACTATCGCTTTGGTTATATCACATCCCACATTTCCTTACATTCCAAATATCGCAAGTATCCATGTGCAGTAAAAACAATTAGCATACCATTTAAAAATGACAGATTTTAAGCGATAGTAACGATATTTTAATTTAACAGGCAAAGCAAAAACATTTACCTTTGAAAATTGTACCTTTTAGTTCTGTAATTTTAAATATAGCAGATCTACCTTTAATGAATAGTGTATTAACTCAAATTTGTTTATTTATATTCATAGTAGGGCAGTTAGTAGAGCACCTGCCTGCTGCGCAAGGGGTCCCGGGTTCGATTCCCGGCAGGGGGTACGAATTTTTCTCCAATCAAGATTATTCCTCATCCTTTCCTGAGTCTGGAAGTATAATGGCGGCACCGTGGCTGAGTGGTTAGACCGCTCGCCTACCACCTAGGGGGGGCCCCGCATATGGTATTTGTGGTGGACGAAGCGGCGTTTCCGGTATCCCCCGACATTCATTTCACCAATTGCTCCATTATCACCCTTCCAATCATGCATTTCATATCATCCTCTTCCTCTCTACCATACCTGGTGCTTCCAGGTCTTCACTCTGTCTGGTCCAGAGGTTCCCTATCTGCTCCCCGATAGGCGTCTAGACACTGGTGGCGGCGCCGTGGCCGAGCGGTTAGCGCGCTCGCCTACCACCTAGGCGGCCCGGGTTCGATCCCAGGAACCCGCATGTGGTATTCGTGGTGGACGAAGCGGCATCAGGGCGGGTTTTCTCCGGGTGCTCCGGTTTCCCCCGCCATCTCATTCCACCGGTGCTCCATCTTCATGTATCATCAGTGTCACCGCCTGCGGTGCCGTAGTAGTAAAAGCGGGCGTTAAACACTACAACAACATAGACACTGGTTTCTAAGTCCTACATAAGGGGAGGGTAATCAGGGAAAGAAACAAAAGAAATATTCATAGTATGTCTAATTCCTCATTTTCCTGAATTGTTCTCACAGCGTACTGGATTAGCTCTTGTGCGTACGGTGAAAATAAATCTTAATTAAAATCTATTGTGAGTTGTAATTGAATCAGTGATTGCAAAAGGAAACCAAGTCTACCTTAAAAAAAAAGTCTTGCATTCACGTGAGTTTCTCTACTCATGTACTAACCATTATTACAAACTCTTATTCCTATATCCTCTTCGTGTTAGTAGAGATAAGCATTTGCAAAAATTATATTTTTGCTTATTTCCTTGTAGGTACAAGGGGAATAAGGGAATACAGTAGCCTTTGAGCGATGATCAACTCTTTTAAACCTGAGATTCCACTCTATTTGCCCGGCTGATAGAAAAAAAATTAATAAGAATCTTCCAATTGATGAAACTTAAGTATTCCAAAACTCACAAATAACAAAGAAAATATCCGAAATGGTTCACTCCGCAAACAATTCATTTGGACATAAATTGCGTGTTTTAACGAGATCTACATTGTATAGTAAGATTTGATCTCTCTCTCTCTCACGGTTTACTAGTTATACAAAAATCGTCAAGGGCAAACAGGACTATGTGGGCTGTAGCTCCAAAATTCAAAATATATATTTCATTTGCCATAAACATATGTTGTGGAATTGTAATCAAAATCGTTAGAGCCATTATCTAGAAAATAAACATTTTCGAAACATTTTCCATGTAAGGGATAATTTAGGGGGGAGGAATTGTCTCCAAAATCTTCGTGTCACATCCTTGAAAGACATTAAGCTTCAATGCTAATTTTGGTTTATAATCGACTTTTGGTTTTTAAGTTATACTGTCCACAGGCTGACAGACTGGCTCTCTCTCTCACGCAGAAATTCAGAGGTCCTCAAAACATATACGAGTATTTCCGGTGAAATGTCGGTGTCAAATGTTTGGGTGGAACACAATACTTTCCCTGCTTACTATACGTAGCAGAGGAAAAAGAAAACTGGAAAATGGCTCGACTGATTTGAATAATGCCTGTTTTGCTTTGTTCGCCTCAATACTGGGATGGTTTAGGAAAAAGAACATTAGGAAAACCCAAAGGAAAAGTCGAAAAATCGAAATTGGTAGTTCCGCATTGCCACTTCAGATTACTTTCAATATATGAGGTTTATTTACTATCGTTTGACAGCCGCATCTATTGCATTTAAAATCGTTGTTTCGTAAATAAATACAGTAGATTTTGAGAACAAATTTGCTTAAGTCGAATTTTGCGATCATTCATTTTGATCAGGCATTCCGTTAAAGTATATTGACTTTGCAGGCTTAGATATAAATAAAATAAGTCATCCAATTTTGTTTTAGGGAGACTCGAGGAATTGGGGTAGGCTTAGACATAACCACAAAATGTGTTTTACAGAAACTAGTAAATATAGTCCAATTCTCAAGGAGATTCAACAGATTTCAGTGACTGTGAGAACAATTCGGTGTCGGAATTTATTTCATCTATTGAAAATATATTAAATTAATTTGAATGACAAACGAGTTTCATTTAATAGGCAAACAATACTCAAACAATACTCAATGCGTCTCATATTATCGATCTGAATGAATTGGAGTTGGAAGGTTGGTTAGGATTGATCAAATCACTTACGAAGAGTTACAAGCAAATCAATTTTAGGTGGTGCGAAGTTCACCGGGTCATCTAGTATGTGTTAAAATCATTTCTACAAATATCTCTCTCGATTAAAACGAAGTAGATCGACGAACAATCTTTGGTAAGGATGGGTTGTTGAAGAATGGATAGAGAAAGTCATCAGATTTTTACGTGAAATATTCGAGGTGGTAGACTGCAGCTCTAGCACACGTAAAGAAAGATAATTAATTGCATTGTAATAAATGGTGTGAGGGAAGGAGGAGAGTTATTAACATTCCTTTTAACGAGGTTAGGTCTAATAATTGGAGTTTCTTTATCCGTGGTAGTGGCCCACGGGCTAATGTTCGGAGATGTGTCGCTAGCCTATTTTCATGTGCCTTAGCCTTGATCTCGTTCGTCGACGCCCGTCTGCTGGATTCAGGGGCTCTCGTGGGGTCATCATCACAACATGCGTGACGCCCCCTTCTGTCACTGCTGGACCCCGTTTTTTGTCTTCTGCACAGCTTACCCCACCCAGCTTCTTGATAACTTGCTCACACTTTTCTGAACCATACCTACGGTTTTATCTTCTTCGAAATTAATAATTTTAGAATATGATACATATAAACTAGCGTGTTCTAATTGCTAAAATACAAGAACCTCGCTTTCTCCTGGGTGAGAAAATGATATTTTAGTCACAATAACAACCTGGCTATCTCTCTAGCGGGAAATATGTTTGTCACAGCCTTCTTAAGTTGGTTTTCTATCTAATGGGAAATATGTTTGTCACAGCCTTCTTAAGTTGGTTTTCTATCTAATGGGGAATATGTTTGTCACAGCCTTCTTAAGTTAGCTTTCTATCTAATGGGGAATATGTTTGTCACAGCCTTCTTAAGTTGGTTTTCTATCTAATGGGAAATATGTTTGTCACTGCCTTCTTAAGTTGGTTTTCTATCTAATGGGGAATATGTTTGTCACAGCCTTCTTAAGTTAGCTTTCTATCTAGTGGGAAATGTTTGTCACAGCCTTCTTAAGTTAGCTTTCTATCTAATGGGAAATATGTGTGTCACAGCCTTCTTAAGTTAGCTTTCTATCTAATGGGAAATATGTTTGTCACAGCCTTCTTAAGTTAGCTTTCTATCTAATGGGAAATATGTTTGTCACAGCCTTCTTAAGTTAGCTTTCTATCTAATGGGAGATATATTTTTTCACAGCTTTCTTCAGTAGCTTTCTCTCCTGTTGGTTGGTATAGTTATCACAAATTTCTTAACTTGGATTTAAATTTAAAATTCACGTTTGCCGCAATATTCTGAATATGGATGTTTTACTTTTGTTTCAATATTAGCGCATAGGTCACACTTCTAAACCTGCAGCAGGAATATTTGGAGCTACTGCGTCAAGAAAGTAAATGTAAATATTGAGGACAAAACAAACATTGCAGTTGAAGCCCACGTAGTAACAAAACGTGTGACGTTGCTACGTTGACTTCATTAATAATGAACACCCACAGTGGAAGTGTCTAACAAACACCTGTTTGACACAGATCGGCCTCACATTTACGACATCTTCCCACGTTATGTGCAGCTGCGAATGCTCAATATCATCTTGCAGAAAGGTATCACCGCTACTTGAGATTTATGTTGCCTTATCATGCCTAGTGTGCCAGTTTTGTCAACAAAGTTATTGCTGTATAGATATGGCTTGGGTTTTTCCGTAGTTTCCCCTTCTCACTTATGCGAATGCTGTGGTGTTTAATTTCATTCTACTGCTTCCTTTTCTTCCCTTCCTTATTTCGTTCCTCCTGTCATCTTCCAGGTTCGGTAGTACCGCTGTAGTTCGGGCGGCTACGGACACATGGTGCGGTTGCTTACGCTTGGTAGGTAAACCTATCTCCTGGACCGCGCTTTTGGTAGTTGCGTGTCACTTCGGCGCCCTCTTTGGGTAGCAGCGCAGAGCTTCTGGTGGTGTACGCAGTGAATCTTTGTCAACTGTTAGAGACTTCCGTATGTCTCTGAGGCGCTGCCTTCGCTGCCCTCATCTCTCCCTCCCAGGCTTACCGGATAACAGTAAGCAATCGACAGCGTTATTAATACTCTTCTTTCTTTCCACTAGCCGCCTCCAGTCTTCCAGTTGAGAGCCAGAACTGACGTCTTCCGTTAATTCTATAGGGTGGCTAGTCGTCCTCTCGTTCTTTGGGGTTAGGGGTTGTACATCTCTAGTGTTCATTTGAGTTCTTGTAGACCTTAATGTTTCTACAAGTGAAACTCTATCATCTTCTATTCTTCTGGGGTTCTCGTGGCTATATCCATTTCTTGTGTATTCCTCCATTGCAATTGTAGACAACTTGTTCGTCATTTCTTGCAATATTGGGAGATCCTTGTCTGGTTTTGTGATGTTCCAGATACTTTTCCCAGTTAAATATTGCCTTCGTTCCTCCAAAAGAGCATGATTTTTATCACATTCGAAGAGTACATGCTCTGGTGTCTGGCACATTACACAAATCAGACTTGTCACTCCACGTGACACTGATAACACAGGGGATGAAGATGGAGCAGCGGTAGAATGAGATGGCGGAGGAGACCGGAGAATCCGGAGGAAGTCATCCGCTGCAGTGCTTTGTCCACCACAAACCCCACATGCGGTCGGACACCTGGGATCAAATCAGGGCCGCTTTGGTGAGAGGCGAATGGTCTAACCGCTCGGTCACGAGGCGGCCGTAATGGTGGTGGTGGTGGCGGCGGCGGCGGCGGCGATAGAGGGAATTGGAGAGTGATCAACGGCTCTCGCACCTCGACCTAAAGATATTTTGTATTACCCCTAACTAACCCCGCGGCGCAACAGCCCTTTCCGTGCCAAGGCCTACCACCCAGCCGCTGCGTACCCCACTTCAGCCCACCACAGGCGTTATGAGTGGGGTGCAGTACTGGAGGTGGAACGCGGTGAGTGCCCCGGTCCCTCCTGGTCTTCGCAACCAGGGGCTGGTACTTCTCAATCAAGTAACTCCTCAATTGACCCCACAGAGACCTAATGAGGCTGAGTGCACCCAGTGCCAGGTCTCCTAGCGGGAGAAAATCTTCACGCTGGTGCCGGGAATGGAACCCGAGGAACAGCTCTAAGAAGATGACCTATATCTCTTACTGGAGTCCAGTGAATTCAACACTGGAAGAATACGTCACATCTATAGTAGGATCAAACCCTACAACCAGAGCTGTCACTCTAGCCCAGAGTTCCGCAAACGGAGTGCCGCGACACGCTAGTGAAAGGTGTGAGGCGAACTTTTACAATTATTGCAATAAATTAATAGATTTTGATTAAGAAGGTGCTTGTTTATGTTCTAATGCATGCTAATAACTGTTGTCTTTTCATGTATTCCCGCCCGCAATATTGGACCAGTTTGATGGTTACAGTCAAGCTTTGTGTTCGCCTCAAAGAAAGCGTTTAAGACTTCAGCAAGCATTTTCTCGTACATTTACATGAACAGAAAAGTGCGTTGTGTTGCACTCACATGACTTTCTCTACTCTTGTACTAATCATTCTGACAAACTCTTATTTCTATATATTCTTCGTGTTAGTTAAGATAAAAATTTGCAAAAACTATCTCATTTCTTATTTCATTGTAGGTACAAGGGGAATATGGGAATACGGTAAGCTTTGAGCGATAGTAAAGTCTTTTAAAGCTGTCAAATTCCGTTCCCTTTGCATGGCTAACATAAAAAAGTGAATCACGACCTTCCATTTGATAAAAGTTTAAGTTTTCCAAAACTCACACAAATAACAAGGACAATTTCAGAAATGGTTTATTTGGACATAAATTGTGCATTTTAAGAAGATCTACATTTTTGTATAGTAAGATTTTGTATAGTAATACATGGGCTATAGCCAGAAAATTCAAAGTATACATTTCATTTGTCATAAAAATATCTTAAACAAGTGTCACTTTAATCAAAATCGTTTGAGCTATTTTCGAGAAAATAATTTTCGAAAAACCTTCCATGTGAAGGGTAGTTTAGGGTCGAGGAATTTTCTTCAAAATCTTCGTGTCGTATCCTTATAAGACATCTAACTAAAATATCAGCTTTGGTTTTTAACTGACGTTTCGTTTTTGAGTTATGCTGTCCACAGACACAGACAGATACAGACACAGACACACAGACCTTTTTCTAAAAATACCTTTTTGGATTCAGGGGGCCTTAAAACATATACTTCCGGTGAAATCTCGACATCGAATTTTTGAGTGGAATACAATACTTCCTCTACGTGGTAGAGAAAGTACAAATATTTTGGGGAGTGTTGAAGCTTTTGACCCATTCATGGTTTCCAAACATCTGCCGAATAATGTCGGCTTACAAGAGGAGCATAACATTGCATTTAAACTTTTTTGAAGGGCTTTGGAATTTGGTAGTCAACCAGGACTCAATACCAGCGCTGTCCGAGATGGCAGTTAACGTGTTTGTACCATTTTGACTACATGGTTCTTTTTATGGTATTTTAAGCTTTTTATCCTTTACATTTTACTGTTTTAATTGCTTAGTATTTTAATCTTCTCTTCTAATTCTCCTTCTTTTAACTCTGTGAGTATGTTTTAGATTTTGTTTGGCTATGGATCCAAATAACTTCGTCGTCGACGGGCCCTTAAACCCCAGGCTCTCACTCGACGTTGCCTGAAATTCAAACATGAAAGAGAGAGGGACAGACAGACAGAGAGAGAAGGCGAGGAAGGTCATATCAATCGATGAAGAAATGCAGCTTTCTTTGTCAACGATTCTACCCTCTGTGTGCAGCTAAGCAGACTCAAAAATACTTAATAAAGTATAACTAGTTGTTTACTTCAAAATTCGTATTGTAAATGTGTATGGTGAATTGAAGTTAATATATTGTTAGTGTTCCTGTCTTGGAATATATTTTCTCCTCTTCTTCTCCCTAACAAGGTTTAGAACAAAGGCATGTTCTGAGGCTAAATAAGTTGGTCATTCAACCTTTTCAATTGCCGTCCAGCATTTCTTCGTCCAGAGGGTTGATACAAAGAAGCTTGCCATAGATATCTCCAAGAGGGCATTGCCTGTCAGAACCCAAGTTTCACAAGTTTACTTTTATGTTGGTTTTGACACCATGTTTGTAGTCTTTGTTTCACTTCCCTTCTCATGCTTTTACCGGAGGGTCAATTTACTTTTTGTACTACGTAGACAAGGTATTGTGTTCTACCCAAAAATTTGATGTCGAGATTTCACCGGAAATATATGTTTTGAGGTCCCCTGAATCCAAAAAGCCCTTTTAGAAACAGGTCCTTGTGTGTGTCTGTCAGCCTGTGGACAGCATAACTCAAAAACCAAAAGTCGCTTAGTAACCTAAGTTGGTATTTAAGCTCAATATATTTCAAGGATATGACACGAAGATTTTTAAGAATGTTCCTGCACCCTAAACTACCCTTTACATGGAAAATTATTCTAAGATTTTGATTAAGAAAATGGCTCTAACGAGTTTGATTAAAATGCTATATGTTTGAGATATTTTTATGGCAAATAAAATGTATATTTTAAATTTTCTGGCTATAGCCTGTCTAGTTCTATCTACTCTGGATTACTTTTATATAACTGGTAAACCGTAAGAGATAGACCAAATCTTACTATACAAAAAATGTAGATCTTTCTAAAACACACAATTTATGTCTAAGTTCATGCATATTTCTTTTATTTTAAAATAATGTAAACAGTTATTATTGCATCCACATTATAGTTTAAAATTAACTAAAATTGCTTCATCTAAGAGCAACATAAATAGCCTATGTCACAAATACCCTGCCACGGTGAAGTGTTCTTTAATCTTTTCACGGCACAGCCCAGATAGGCCTAGACTCAACACTTCTTCTCCTTTCCCTGATTCCCCTCCCCTAGGTAGGACTTACAAGCCTGTGCACAGGGACCCATGGACCGGACAGCTGGTCAGCCAAGCACCAGGTACGATAGTGTGGAAGACGATGATAAGAAATACAGGCGAAATGGATGATTGGAAACGTGACAATGAGAAACTGGTGGAATGAATGGCGGGGGAAACCGGAGAACCCGGAGAAAACCTGCCCAGACGGCGTTTTGTCCACCACAAATACCACATGCGAGCGAGCGGTCTAACCACTCAGCCACGGCGCCTTCATTATACTTCCAGACTCAGGGAAGGATGAGGAATAATCTTGACTGGAGAAAAACTGCTACCCCGCAGCCGGGAATAGAACCCGGGACCCCTTACACAGCAGACAGGTGGTCTACCAACTGTGCTGCGGGGCCAGCCACCAAAATGTCTGTCCCCTCAAAATCATACCAATCTTCATATATGAGAGCTGTCCACTTTTTCTACAAATGGTCTTCTCTTGGATTCAGGGGTCCTCAAAACATATTTCCGGTGAAATCTCGACATCGAATTTTAGGGTGGAATGCAATACTTCCTCTACTCACTATAGTAGTAGAAAAATTTAAAACTGTATTTCATTTTTTTGAGGTTTTCCTCAGGTTTTCTAAAGATGAAGTTCATTTGCACGTGACAAGAAATATACAAATTAATGTGCGTTTAGTGGCGTTTCCATGTTACCTACTCCAGTTAGTGGAAGCAAGGCTCTAGATTCTTAGCTTTAAAAATTAATGCATACAATGCGGCGTTGTCAAGTTGTACGCTGGCAAAAATTAATATAATACGTAGTACAGTATGGGAGGTCTTAAACAGCTCCAGGCAAGAGCCCAGGAGAGGGGAAGGAGGGAGGGAGGGAGGGCAGTCAATGAGGGGAAGCGAGGAAGGGGCCTAATCAGAAGTAAGGGATAAACGTATTGCCTATGTACCACTTTGATTACCTGGGAGCCACCTGGAAAATGCTTACCTTAGAATCATCAAATAAACTACCTACTTTTGCATCTGTTCCCTTTATCTTTGCCCGCAAACATGTTAGTAAACTAAAACATAGAAGGGATGTAGATTTGAGGACTTTGAAAAATCTAATATGTTGCACTCACATGACTTTCTCTACTCTTGCACAAATTATTCTTACAGGTATTTATTCCTATATCTACTTGATATTAATCGTTAATTGTTATTGTTTATTTTCTTGTAGCTGCAACGGGAATACATTAGGCTTTAAGCGATAGTCAAATGTTTGAAGAGAGTCGCTATGTAGTGACTTCATAATTTCGTTCTCTGTGCATATCCAAGAGATAAAAAGATGAATAACGACCTCCGATTTGAGAACGTCTGTAAGTATTGCAAAATTCTGACAAATAACAAGGAATATCTCGAAATGGTTCAGTTCACAAAAGAGATCATTTAACATAAATTATGTTTTAGCGAGATCTACATTTTTAGTTTCTTTACTGGTAAGTAGAAGTGTTGTATTCCACCCAAAAATTCGATGTCGAGATTTCACCGGAAATATACGTTTTGAGACCCCCTGAATCCAGAAAAAGGCATTTTTAGAAAAAGGTCCGTGTGTGTGTCTGTGTGTCAGTGTGTGGACAGCATAACTCAAAAACGAAAAGTTGGTTAAAAACCAAAGTTGGTATTTAAGTTTAATGTCTCTCAAGGATGCGACACGAAGATTTTGAAGAAAACTGCTCCACACTTTACATTGACAAATTTTCGAAAATTTTTATTTTATTAAAAATGGCTCTAACGATTTTGATTAAAATGCTATATTTTTTTAGATATTTTGATGAAATGTATATTTTGAATTTTCTGGCTATAGTCTATGTAGTGCTGTTTACTCTGGATGATTTTTGAATAACTCGTAAACCGTAAGAGATAGACAAAATCGTACTCTACAAAAAATGTAGGTCTCACTAAAAGTTAAAACTTTCGTGAAATGGAACATCGTTGTTCATTTTTATATGCTAAGCGTGCAAAGAGAACGGGATCTCAAAGCTTTAAAAGATTTGACTATCGCTCAAAGCCTACTGTATTCTAATATTCCCCTTACACCTACAAGGAAATAAGCAATAAGATAATTTGTACAAATGTTTATCTCAACTAACAGGAAGAGGATAGAGGAATAAGAGTTTGTAAGAATGGTTGGTACAAGAGTAGAGAAAGTTATGTGAGTGCAACACATCAGATATTTTCGTATAGTAATACTTAATCTCTCTTACGGTTTAGCAGTTAAGCAAAAGTCATCCAAAGTATATAGGACTACATGGGCTATAGCCAGAAAATTCAAGATATACATTTCATTTGCCATAGAAATAAATATGTCAAAATGTGACACTTTAATCAAAATCGCTGGAGCCATTTTCAAGAAAATCAATTTTTGTAAAATTTTGTACGTAAAAAGTAGTTTAGAGTGCAGGAATTTTCTTCAAAATCTTCGTGCCGCAACCTTCAAAGACATTAAGCTTAAATTCTAACTCACTTTTCGTTTTTGAGTTATGCTGAAAACAGGTCCACTAACACACACACACACACACACACACACACACACACACACACACACACACACACACGCACGCACGCACGCACGCACGCACGCGCGCGCACACACACACACACACACACACAGAGAGACGAACCTTTTTCTAAAAATGCTCTTAGATTCAGGGGGCCTCAAAACATATATTTCTGGTGAAATTTGGACATCTAATTTTTGGGTGGAATACAAGGCTTCCTCTACTTACTATACGTAGCTGAGATATTAGCAGTTTTCCAACATGCCTTAATCGTATGAGAGTTTCGAAGCCATACGTATATTAAGAAACTTGGAACTGTCTTAATTGAGTTGGACATTTAACGAAGTCAAAGAGGTTTGTAAATGTGTAACATTGTCAGGAGAAACTGGATCATCTACTTATTTAATACACGAACTAAGGGAAACACGTTTTTGTTCTTAATAAGAAAATACAAAGTGTAGCTATGGGCATTTCCTCAATTAGGGGCAACTAACGGGGTTCACTGAGGGAAGTAACTGTTGGGGAAAGGTGTAAAATAATTCATGGCCCGGAGCATTCGCCGTCCGACCAGCGCACTGCAATTCCTTCCTCTGCTGGTATAAAGATGATTTATAGCTCGGGCAATATAAAACATAATCAGGATGTATATGTACCACGCCGACTCTAAAACTCCGGGTATTCTTTTCCTTTTTTTATCTTCTTTTGTTCTGTATTTACTCTTATTTATTTTTTACAACCCCGGCTTCCTAATTACTCCGGTAAGGGAAGATTTTTGCTCGCCGTCTGCAGGAATGGAATGTAACCTTGGGCTTGTAATTATGATTCCCTCTACAGTGTTACAGCGGTACTAAAGGCAAAACATTCAACAGGTGCCCCTTCAATTTGACACATTCAGAAAACTTTATTTTCTTCTGTGTTTAATCTTTGAGAAAACAGCGAAGGAAGCATCCATGATTATATATGGACTAGTAGATGAATTCTGGACACCTTGACAGTTCACCACGCTTGCCACCATTTATACAATATCTAGTGGCTTGTTGGAGACTGCTGTTGTCAGCACAAATGCATTTATCAACAATGTTGATATATGTACAGTAATGGATAAAATCTGATGTGCTGCACTCACATTACTTTCTCTACTCTTGTACTAACCATTCTTACAAACACCTGCTCCTTATCTTCTTCCTGAGATAAACATTTTGAGAAATTATCTTATTGTTTATTTTCTTGTAGGTACAAAGGGATTATGGCAATACAGTAGGCTTTAAGCGATAGTCAAATCTTTTAAAGCTTTGTGATTCCGTTCTCTTTGTACGCTTAACATAAAAAAATGAATCACGTTCTTCCATTTGACGAAAGTTTGTTTTCCAAAACTCACAGAGATAACAAGGTATATCTCCGAAATAGCTTACTCTACAAAATCAATTATTTGGACATAAATTGTGTTTTAGCAAGATCTACATTTTTGTATAGTAAGAGTTGGTCTATCTGTTACGGTTTAGCGGTTATGCAAAAGTCATCCAGAGTAAACAGGACTACATAGGCTATAGCCAGAGAATTCAAAATATACATTTCATATGGCATTTTGATCGAGCCGTTTTCGAGGAAATCAAAATTTCGAAAAAGTTTCTATGTTAAGGATAGTTTAGGGTGGAGGAATTTTCTTCAAAATCTTTGTGTCGCACCTTTGAAAGATATTAAAGTTAACTACCAACATTGGTTTTTAAACTACTTTCGTTATACTGTTCACAGACTTACAGACACACGGACCTTTTTGTAAAAATGCTTTTTTTTTTCTTTTTTTATTCAGAGGGCCTCAAAATACATATTTACAGTGAAATCGCGACATCTAATTTTTGGGTGGAATACAATACTTCCTCTACTTACTATACGTAGTAGAGAAAGAAATGGTGACTTTAACACCTGTAATTTTAAATGTAGCAGACCTATGTTTAATAAATAGCCTCTTAACGCAAATTCGTTCATTTGTATTCATCTATGTCTAATTTCTCATTTCCCTGGATTAAACACTAAAATTATTATTATTGTTGTTACAGCCTACTAGGTTAGTTGTGCCAACTGTGAAAATAAATCGTAATTAAAATATACTAATATTATTGTAAGTTATTTACTTTAAAATCATTAGTTATGTGAAATAGTATTAAATTATTAATTATTTCACTCTAAACAAATAGCACACCAGGTTTTCATATTCGTGTTGTTACTATTGATAAAATCAGTGGAAAATTATGTTCCAAGTTCACATATTTTCAAAGGCATACTTTTCCCCTGATATTTAAAGTGCAGAGAGGAATTGAACAATTATGTTGCAGACAGGTTTAATTTTGAAGCGCCCACCCGGGCACTTTTCTTGTAAACGTGGATTGTATTGTTTTAGGGTATTCAACTACTGAGTCATTAGCGGCTGAAAGCGCAACAGGTTTTCTGAGAACTCTTGCTTTAATGCAGAAGGAATCGCGATCCATGCAATAGGCCTGAGTAAAACACAAACACGCCTACCAGAACAACATTTCACGCAATTCAGCAAATGATTGTGGTGAACAAAACTGTGCACAAGCAACGCTGCGATATGGTTGAGTATTCTTACAAATGTACAAATTTCGTAGATGTATTCATCATATTACAAGATAAAAACCGACAATTTGAAAATACACTTGTCTCGCTAGTTACTTTTGCTTACTCTACTACATAGAGTAAAGCAGAAGAAGTACTGTATTACACCCAAAAATTCAATGTCGAGATTTCACAGGAACTATATGTTTTGAGGTCCCCTGAATCAAAAAAGCATTTTTAGAAAAAGGTCCGTGTGTCTGTGTGTCATTCTGTGGACAGCATAACTCAAAAACGAAAAGTCGCTTAAAAACAAAAGTTGGTATTTAAATTTAAGTTTAATGTCTTTGAAGGATGCGACACGAAGATTCTGAAGAACATTCCTCACCTTTACACTACCCTTTACATGGAACATTTTCATTTTCTTGAAAATGGCTCTATTTTGATTAGAATTCCACATGTTTAAGATATTTTTATGGCCAATTAAATGAATATTTTGAATTTTCTGGCTATAGCCTATGAATTCCTGTTTACTCTTGATGAATTTTGCATAACTGGTAAACCGTAAGAGATTGACCAAATATTACTGTACAAAAAATGTAGTTCTCGGTAAAACACAATTTATGTCCAAATAAATTTTTTTCGAGTGAACCATTTCGAAGGCATTCCTTGCTATTTGTGTGGGTTTTGTAGAACTTATACTTCTCTTACATGGAACATCGTTATTTATTTGTATATGTTAACCGTGCAAAGAAAACCGAAGTGAAAGCCTTAAAAGATTTGACCATCGCTGAAAGTCTACTGTGTTCCCGTATTTTCCTTGCACCTTAAAGCAGATAATCAATAACTTCTGCAAATGTTTATCTCAACTGACACGAAGAAGATAGAGGAATAAGAGTAAGAATATGAGTAGAGAAAATCATGTGAGTGCAACACATCAGATTTTTTCCTGTTAATTTCACGTCGTTTTCTGACGTGGTCATATCACGATGAAAGATGCCTCCTGACTCAGTGTGTGGCAGACAGTGTTCTAACTCTCACCCTGTACCATACCATCTTGCTTCATCACGTGTCCCCTGAGACCTTAGTGTTAGTCAACTGCAGTGACGAAGAGATGGTAGCGTTGATATGTTGACAAAGATCTTTATACTAGGCAGATGGCATTAATCTACCTAGTTTCATTATCTACCGATAGACCCTAATGACCTAGTTGTCGACGGGCCCGTAAACCCCACTACTCTACCGATAGATGGCAGCGCACTCGCTAGTACCAAGTATTTACAGATTTACTGTTGTTGTAGACTAAATATAGAAGTTTTGATAATGGTATTACATGTCCAGTCCTATATTTACGCAGGCGACTGAGATAAAGCACAGAAGACCTCAGTCGACAATTTTTCACGAAGGTATTAACTATTAAGTAATGTTATTGTAAAACATAACACCTTCAGTTGAATATCTGTAGAAATTAATATGTAAAGGAAGCTACTCACATATTCAAATTAAATTTGTTAAAGGCACTTATTTAATTACTAGTAATGCCCGTGCAAAACTTAAAACTTTACCTCAAGTGTTTAAGAGAAATCACTTAACTGTTCGATGTTTTATTAAGAGCGAAGTTAAGTGGGTTCCATGGCGGCCGCGGCGTGGCCACCTGCCGAGAACCAAAACACGGTGCGCGCGGCATAGCTTATAAGTGAAAGCTCTGTATTATGCTAATGTCCGCTACGATGGGCTAGTTAGCACTAGGACAAGAGCAGGAGGGTTAAATTCCATCCATTATCACATAAGCACCACAAATTCCCACGGTTCCTCGTATCTTGTTACCTGCTTCTAGTCACCACAGTTTACGAGGGAACAAATAAATAACTTTGAGAGAAAGCACGCCACTGAACTGAACACTTACTGATGCAGAGCTTCTCAAACACTATGCAGATGTCAGCACTGCGGCGGAATGATTGTGCGTTTTGCAGATACAACTTAATGCAAGACGTTTAATCAGGAAAGCACCGCAAATGAAAAGAAACTGCTCGCTTGATTCCGTTTTATTTGAAAAGAGAGGTGTGCGACAAGGATGGAATACAAAGGTGTGATGTAATGCCTGCGGGTAGTGAAATTCTTGGCATGCCATAACTTGTTCACAACAGCTGACCACACACAACACACCTCCCCCCTCCCCTGCACTGCCTACTGCTGCGCCACTCTCAAACACGTCACATTTTAATGTACAAGATTTATTTACTAGTCGGCTCAATAAGTTACGTAAGCGTTTACTAAAAACCCTCAAAACTAGACGCAAAATAAACAAGTATGGGAAGTCGTTCTTTAATTGCTATAAATAGTTACAAAACGGAACAAGAACAGAACCTTTAAAAACTCTTATTCTTCTATCTTCTTCATGTTAGTTGAGATAAACATTTGGAGAAATTATCTTATTGCTAATTGTCTTATAAACAAAATTATTTTGTTGTTTAACGACGCTGTCCATTGCCCGGATCATATCAGCGTCGCCGGTGTGCCGGAATTTTGTCCCGCAGGAGTTCTTTTACATGCCAGTGATTGTCTTATAGGTACAAGGGGTACATGGGAATACAGTAGGCTTTAAGCGATAGTCAGATCTTTTAACGCTTTGAAAGTTGTCTTTGCACAGTCAAACAGATAAAAAAGCGAATAACGATCTTCCATTTGAGAACATTTTAAGTAATACAAAAGGCATACCTACAAATAACAAGGAATATCTCTGAAATGGTTCACTCTACAAAAAAGTATAGTAAGATTTTGTCTGTCTCTTACGGTTTACCAGTTGCGCAAAAGTCATCAAGGGTAAACAGGAATACATAGGCTATAGCCAGAACATTCAAAATGTACATTTAATTTGCCATAAAATATTTTAAACATGTGGAATTTTAATCAAAACCGTTTGAACCATTTTTGTGAACATCACAAATTTTCCATGTAAAGGGTAGTTTAGGATGGAGGAAGTTTCTTCAGCATCTTCGTGTCGCATTCCTGAAACATATTTATCTTAATTACCAACTTTGCTTTTTAAACGGCTCTTCGTTTTGAGTTACGCTGATCGCAGACAGACAGAGAGAGAGACAGACAGACAGACAGACAGACAGAAACACACACAGCCCTTTTCTTTAATTTTTTCTAAAGTTGCTTTTTTGGATTCAGGGGGCCTCAAAACATATTTCCTGTGAAATCTCGACATCGAAATTTTGGGTCAAATAGAGTACTTCCCCTACTTACTATAGGCAGCAGAAAATGCAAAAAGGACTGAGAAAAGTTTAGTTATCCTAATACTGAGATATTACGGTGCTTTGCTTAAAGAAAATAATCCAATCATTGTAGAACGAAGAAACTGCATACAATGTACCTACCCTACTGCTGTAAAATTTGAGTTGTTATTTACGTGTTGGTCTATTTATTCCTGTGCATCTATACGCCCTGAGATACGCTAGTATAACACAAGGACCCGATGGCTAGCCGAGCAGCTAGATAATGAGCGGCGAGACATACCGGGAGAGCAAAACAACCTCCAAACGGGCTACGCCGTGTTTTGCCTGTCTGCATTCTCGGCGCTCGTTGGCGTCTGCCGCTATCATAGAAAAGCATGGATGAAGCCATACATTTTTATAACTACTTTTAAAGGCTTTCCTGACCAACTTTTTGAAAGAGATGCAGAAACTGGTCACCGTCTTTGTCCACACCTTTTTGGCACCTCTTTAGGAAACTATCCATCACTCGCCGTAGTTCACGTCGAGAAATGCTGGCAATTTCCTGGCGGATATTTTGGTTTTATTGTTTCAGGGTATGCGGGTTTCTCTTGCCCAGAGATAAAATCGCTTATTAGAGCTCTGAGAAATCTTTCTCCGCTAATGGTGCAGCATACACCAAATGTTTCGTTATGAAGGAGTACTTCATGAACAATATTATGCTCCGTATTTTAGGATCAATTTTTTCGAGTCTACAGTTGGCGCCCATACGTAAATGAATATAGTTTTCCCCCTTTCATCATCTTTCATCAAGTTGGTAAGTAAAACCTTTAAAAATAGTTTTAAAAATGTTGTATGGCTTCATTCGCGCCTTTCTATGATAGCGTCAGACGGCAATGAGAGCCGAGGAAGCGGACAGACAAAACACCGCGCAGCCTGTTTGGAGGTTTTTGCTCGTCAGTTGGAACCGTTACATAACTTTCACCTAAATGTGTGGCTACATCGACAGTGCTACTTATTCATCAAACAATTGGCTACAGTTGTAAATAAGCATTATGTGTTATCTTATGCAGCATTTCCAGAACTTGTGATGGCCCAGCAGTTAGCTGTGGGACTCGTATTCTGAAGGTCCGCGGTTCCGATCACACCAACACCATCCTCATTGATTGAGTCTTTCCTAACTCATAATGACATTAAATCGAGTGACGTGCGCGAATCGCATTTGAAGGGTCACGGGTTCGACCCGGAGGCACCGTAAGCTTTTACTTTAGTTATTCTGTATTTTCCCCCTGTCATTTTGGAGAATGTTTCGGTGCTTAATTTTACACCACTTTGCAACATTTCTCTTCATTCCATTTCCTTATCATCTTTCTGGTGTTCTTTCAGACAAATGATGTACGGCGGTGCCGGACAGATGGTGCGGATGCTTGCGCACAGTAACTGCTATTCTCAGCACTAGGTGGTGCGGTGTGGTTGTTGTCCTGTCGTGGATTTGTACGGTTGTAAGAGCCGCGTGGCCCCTCTGCCTGGGACCCTATGGAATTTTGTGGTAATACAAAGGGTAGTTTGGAACATGCTGAACTTAAAGACCGAGATTAATGTATTTTAACAAACTTTTCATTTTTGAGTTATGCTGTTCATGCACCCCCCCCCCCCCCAATAAATACATACATACGTACATACACACAAACACATACACAGGCATTTTTCTAATGTTTTTTGGATTAAATATATCTCAAAACAAGCGTGTCTGGTGAAATCTCGCTATGGAATTTTTGGGTGGAATACAATAGCCTGGATTCGATTCCCGGCTGAGGGTGAACATTTTTCTCTAATCAAGATTACTTCCTAACCTTTTCGGAGTCTAGAAATATGAATGAGAGGGTGAATGTGTAATCTAATCTAAATGTTCTTCTTCTTCTTCTTCTTCTTCTTCTTCTTCAAGTTCCTCGTTCTACCA
Source organism: Tenodera sinensis (assembly GCA_030765045.1). NCBI lineage: Eukaryota > Metazoa > Arthropoda > Insecta > Mantodea > Mantidae > Tenodera > Tenodera sinensis. The sequence goes on from CM060966.1 coordinate 173,988,798, forward strand.
CTATCGTGGTGTCAGGGGTTTACCGCATATCTTTCCTTGTGAATCCAACTTTACTTAAGGCGGGAATTAGCCCAATACTTAAGGTTCCTGTTTTATCCCCAGGGTACTCGAGTAGATCTCACTTCTTGAAGTAGGGATTGGGCATTTGCTCCCAACCCCGAAAGGTTATGGTTTTCCCGCCAATACTCGGGAGGCTGTTTGCAGTGGTTTCCAACTGGACGATGGGTTAGACCGTTCGCCTACCACCTAGGTGGTCCGGGTTCGATGCCAGAGACCCGGATGTGGTATTCGTCGTGGATGAAGCGGTGTCAGGGTGGCATTTTCCCGGCTTCTACGGTTTCCACCCGCCATTCATTCCACCAATTGTTCCATTATCACCTTTCCAATCATTGATTTCGCCTGCATTTCATATCATCCTCTTCCTCACTATCATACCTGGTGCTTGGCTGACGACCCGTTTCCAGGTCTTCACTCTGTTCGGTGCATGGGTCCCTGCGTTCCCTCACAGACGTCTGACCCTAAGTCCTAGGGGGTGTAAGTTCTATATAAGGCGAGGATAATCGGGTAAAGAAAGACAATTTTCTCCTCCTTTCATTTGTTCTTTTACATACCAACAAAATATGCACAGAAATTCTGCGTTTTAATCAGATCTACGTGTTTGTATATTAAGATTTGGACTATCTCTTACGGCTTACCAGTGATGCAACAGTCACAAGGAATAAACAGGACTACATAGGCTATGACCAGAAAATTCAAAATATACATTTCATTTGCCATAAAAATACCTTGAACATATGACTTTTAATTAAAAATCGTTAGAGGCATTTTTTAGAAAATAAAAGTTTTCCATGCAAAGGGTAGTTTAGGGTGGGGGAATTTTGCTTATAATCTTCGTGTCGCATCCATGAAAGTTATTAAACTTAAATATTAACTTTGCGTTTTAACCAACTTGAGTTATTCTGTTCACAGACAGACAATGCCAGGTTAAAGTACACTTCTGTTACGTGCTTTTGTTATTTATGTACTTCGATACGAGTGAATTAATTCAGCCGAAGGGTGAGGACTGTATCATAACTGCAGCAAGAGGACCGCCAATGGTTTCTGGCATCTGTGGTGAAGAATTTGGAATTAATGCTACATAGGGAAGGAAGGAAGGAAGGACGGAAGGACGACGTAGGTGGGAATATAAATCCAGCAGACGGACATCTGCCGCCTGTTCTCAGATTATCCAAGAACATATTAAAACGTCAAATGGGAGCTCGAAGATATTAAGTTTCATGCCGCCCATTCTTTTCTTTCCCATGAAATGAACTTTTGTCTCTATTAGTGGCTGCCGAGACTGATGTCATCTTCAGTACGCGTGATTGCCCATCTTGGTTAATCAATGTTGTCTGGTAGTTTTGAACAAACCTGATCTTTGAAAAGGAGAAAAAAGAAGAGCATGATCGTGGAGAAACTGAGCATGGTGGGAACTGAGGGACCTAGCCGGTGTTGTTGGATGTCACCCACCTGTGTCATGTAGACTGCCACCTTGGAGACCTCCCCTTCACACTCCAACCTCATCACACCTTGTACCTACTTGCATTCCTTATACCCTTCTCCATGCTTCATGTGCTACCAACTAATTTTACAGGCAACAGAAAGCAATTCTACTTTCTCTACTACATATAGTAGGTAGCCGAAGGACTATATTCGGCCCAATAATTCCATGTAGAGATTTCACCGGAAATATGCGTTTTGAGGGCCCTTGAATCTAAAGTTGGTGTTTAAGTTTAATATCTTTCAAGGATGCGACACAAAGATTTTGAGTAAAATTCCTCCACCCTTAACATTTCCATTTACATGGAAAATTTCTCGAAAATTTTGATTTCTCTAAAATGACTAACGATCTTATTAAGATGTCATATGTTTAAAATATTATTATGACAAATGAAATGTATATTTTGAATTTTCTATTCATGGCCCAAGTAGTCTTGTTTACTCTGGATGACTTTTACATAACTGCTAAACCGTAAGAGATAGACAAAATATTACCATAGAAAAAATGTCATCTTCCAAAAACACACAATTTATGTCCAAATACATCTTTTTACAGTGAACAATTTTAGAGATATTCCTTGTTATGCGAGTAAGTTTTGGAATACTTAAACTTTCGTCAAATGGAACATTGTTATTCATTTTTATATGCTAACCTGCAAAGAGAACGGGATCTCAAAACTTTTAAAGATTTGACTATGACTCAAATTTTACTGCATTCTCATATTCCCCTTTAACCTACAAGGCAATAAGCAATAGGATAATTTATGCAAATATTCACCACAATTAACATGAAGAAGATATAGGAATAAGAGTTTGTAAGAATGGTTAGTACAAGAGTAGAGAAAGTCATGTGAATGCAACACATTAGATGTTTTCCTTTCAGAATACTCCTTGGACCAGGGTTTATGACTTATTAGCTTCATATTTTCAAGAGAGCTTCAGGAATTACGTATTTAAAAGTTGTTGTGCCTTAGTTGAAATTATTTGCGCAGTTCAAATTGAAAAGGTTAAAAAATGCAATAATATTTAAAATATTGGGAGCGATATATAAACCTTCAGGTTCAAGGAGCATTTCATATTATCCAATTCAATATGATTAATTATGAACTAATTTCTGCACAACGGTTTGACGTAACTCTTTAAAGGTTTGCGTGTACTATATGTTTTATGTTATAAAGATATGACAAAGTCCAAGCAGTAAGCAGAAAATAATTGTGGAATTTGGATTTTCTCAGCTGTATTGCCATATTTTCTGTAGCTAAAACAATTCTCACTACCTGTTACCACACAAAGCTCGTCGGATCTGTTGCCAGGTCTACTGATTTTGCAGATCTCCTGTTTTTGGTATGAATGAGTGATATTTGGGACATATGCTATGACGTCAGTGCGTTACTAACTAAACTAACATGAATAAAGGGGCGTGGTTAATGCTGCAATAGATTTATTCGGTGCTGCAAAGAACTCAGACCTACAAGCTCTTACCACTACATACAGTCATTTGTGCAATTAATATCACAAACAATTGTAAAGGAATACTATCTCACGTATTACAGGTATCAACTCATGTTTATAAATAAGTTTAAGTGAAAAAGGAGATTCATGCGACTAAATAGTTTGACGTCACTGTTTCCAGGATTGCGTCTCCAAACTGTTTACTTACTGGTATGAATATGGGGTCAAAAGCTTTAAGTTCTTGGACTGAAATTAGAGAGGTAGGCAACGCTGCGAAATAGTTTAACTCCGCAAGGCTTGAAGGAAGTATATATGAAAACAATATGATCATTTTGTTGCTTGACAAAGTTCAGTAATATTATTGCAGTAAGAAGGGTAGGAGGCTGGAAATCAGGTGCTATAGCTGACAGGAATATGAGGTAGGAGACCGTCGAACTTGGTACAAGTTCAAACACCTCAACTTGTTTATCAATATCTGTCAATTTAATTTTCCATGGAGTAAGATATCATCTCATTAGGTGCCTGTACCTGTGTCTGTGTGTCTCTGTGTGTGTGTGTGTGAACAACATAATTCAACAACGAATAGTCGGTTAAAAACCCAAAGTTGATACTAAAGTTTATAATATCTTTTAATGATGAGACACGAATATTTTGAATAAAATTCCTCCACCCCAAACTACCCTTTCCACGGAACATTTTTTAAAAGTTTTCATTATCTCAAAATGGCTCTAACGGTTTTGATTAAAATGCCATATGTTTAAGATATTTTTATGGCAAATGAAAATTTATATCTATAGCCAATGTTGTTTTTTTGGGGTGCTCTTTGTGATAGTACCCGTGTTTCTGCTTCATACAAAAGTTATGGAATTGCCACTGTCTTATAAAACTGGTTTCCTTGGGGATTTTATATCCCTAAACATCTTGACGTTCTAGATGTAGTATATTGATATTTACGTAGCTTTTCCTCTACATCCGTCCCTCTCTGCTATGATAAGCTGCATCCCAAATACTTAAACTTTATGATCTGTCCAATAATTTCAGTATTGATTACTATTTTGAACTTTTGTGATTAGTTCCTATAACTATTAAAATTGTATTCCTTAATTATAGTATTTGATTTATAAACACTATCAGAAGTCTGTCCTCTGTATCAGGGATAATCATTGGGCACCTGCAAACAATAGAGTATTCAAAGGTGTATTAATAATTTTAAAGTTAGTTTCTAAACCTGTCATACATGATTCTATTGCATCGTTTAGATAAATATTAAAAAATCTCATGTGTTGCACTCACATGACTTTCTCTACTCTTGTACAAACCATTTTCACAAAGTCGTATTCCTAGATCTTCTTCATGTTAACTGAGATAAACATTTGTACAAATTATCTTATTGCTTGTTTCCTTGTAGGTACAAGGGGAATATGGGTATACAGTAGGCTTTGAGCGATAGTCAAATCTTTTATAGCTTTCAAATTCCGTTCTCTTTGTCATCCAGAGTAAACAGGAATAATGAAGTTATAGTTAGAAAATTAAAAATATACATTTAATTTGAAATAAAAATATATTAAACATATGACAATTCAATCAAAATTGTTAGAGTAATTTTCGAGAAAATAAAAATTTTCGAATGTTATTCCATGTGAAGGGTAGTTTAAATTGAAGGAATTTTCTTCAAAATCTTTGTGTCGCATCCTTAAAAGATGTTGAACTTATTTACCAACTTTGATTTTAACAGAATTTTCATTTTTGAGTTATCCTGTCCACAGACACACAGACAGACAGACAGACAGACAGACAGACACACACACACACAGAGACCTTTTTCTAAAAATGCTTGTATTTAGATTCAGGGGCTCTCAAAACATATATTTCCGGTGAAGTCTCGATATCGAACTTTTGGGTGAAATACAATACTTGCTCTACTTACCACACGTAACAATGTGGACACCCTTGTCAAATACCGCCATTTGTCCATTTGTTTACCAGGTCCATTTCCTTTGTGAATGCACATTGGCATCTACAGTAAAGCTGGTTAAGGTAAACAATTGACTAGGCTGGAAGAACACCCTGTGGGCAGTGAGCGCCTCCTTTCTTAAGTACACAAGGGAAATTAAAAGAAACATTAAGTTGGGTGTCGAGGTCAGCCGAAGGACATCCGTCACTGGAACTTGGTGGGTGGGCATATGTCTGCCGGATTTCAATACGCCACTGACTACTACACCCGGCCTGCCTGCCTGCCTACCTACTTGCCAGCAGAACTTGCTACTTCTTCAGCATTTCCCTGTTTACCTTCCTTATTTGTCATTATCAACGCACCTCAGCTAATGCTATCTTCCCGACTAACTTGCTAAATCACATTTCTATAAACAAGAAATCGAGAAATACCTGTTGCCATCTTTAATGTTCACTTTCTCTACCACGTATTGTAAGTAGGGCTAGTATTGTATTGGATCCAACATTTCGATGTCGAGATTTCACCGGGAGTATATATTGTATTGCAAAACCTCCTGAATCAAAAAAAAAAAAAAAAAAAAAAAAAAAAGTGTTTCTAGAAAAAGGTCCGTGTGTATGTGTAACGAAAAGCCGGTTAAAACCAAAGTTGGTATTTAAGTTTAACTTTCAAACATGCGATACGAATATCTTGAATATTTTGATTTTCTCGAAAATGGCTCTAAGAATTTTGATTAAAATGCCCTATTTTAAAGATATCTTATGCCAAATGAAAAGTATATTTTGAATTTTCTGGCTGTAGCCTATGTAGTCCTATTTACTCTGGATGACTTTTGCATTACTGGTAAACCGTAAGAGATAGACCAAATCTTACTATACTTATTAAAAGACCCAAATTATATCAAAATGCATTTTTCGTGGCGTGAACCATTTCGGAAATACTCCTTTATATTTGTGTGAGTTTTGCAATACTTATGCCTTTCTCGGAAGGTCGTTATTCACTTTTTTGTCTCTTTGCCATGCAAAGAAAACGGAATTTCAAGGCAACCAACTTTAGAAGATTTGACTATCGCTCAAATCCTACTGTATTCCCGTTCTACCCTTGTACCTACTTACAAGAAAATCACCAATAATGTTTATTTCAACTAACATGAAGATAGCGGAATTAGAATAGTTAGTACAAGAGTAGAGAAAATCATGATCGTGCAACACACCAGAATGTTTTTGTCTTTTTTTATTTATTATTATTTGTTGTTATGTTTTTATTTATTTATTTTTTGGTGGTAGGCGTCTTTTAATCTGTTAGGTAATATCAGACCATGAAGGAAATGGGTGAAATGATGCTCAAATGAAGACGATGTTCATCTTTTCAGAATAATGGAGATCCTGGAGAAATCCTCGTCCAGGTAACTCATCCTAATGCCGTTGTCCTACTTTTTGTCCAAAGCATTGTATACAACAAAAGTGTATCGTGGGACATCGAGAGTTGCATAACATTTTGTTGCGTATAGTTTCTACCCATTTTTATATCGCAACTGTTCTTATCCAACACGATTGAGCTGCGTCCAACAACGTGACGGTAAGGTAACAATATGGCGGACTACGCATGTATGTGCGACTTTGCGTTTGTGGTTTTTACACAACTTTCAGCATTCTAGAAATGAAAAACTGGACTCAGGAGGCCATTGTATCCCTCATCTAAGGTTTAAACGTTTTAAGATTTTGGTTTTATGAAGTGATTTGAAATCTCCTGTCCATTCATGCTGATAAGATTAAAACTATTACAGTTGTTCCTTACATCTTTGACGCTATAATAGATTCTCATATTTGTGTCCTGGTGTGTAATGTTGTTTCCACACGATGCAAACAAGATTGAAAAACAAATTTTGGTTAATTCGTAGAAAATTGAGATAATTTTCTTGGTCCTCTAACCTCAATTTATTTTGTAGGAGACCCAGTATACTTCGGTCAGTGTCTTGTTCTCTTCTTTCTGTGACCATGTCCACCAACGTCTTTTACCTCTAATACATCTTTTCTTCCTACTGAGACAGACTCGTGAAAATATATCCCAAACCTACACTTAATATAGCAATAGCTAAATTCATATTTGCATCCGCCATATTTACTTCTCTCGCTTGCTACGTGAACTGGTGTTTATATTGCACCAAAATGCATCATAGTCACACACTGTTTATTTTATGTGCAATTCCATTGGATAAAAAAGTTTCGTCAAAAAAGTTGGACAGCAGGACACCGACTTTACCGAGATACGATCTCGAGCACTCTCGAATGCGAGGCAGACATCTTACCCCCATTCCACACAATGGGTTTTAAAATTCTGTTAAAATTAAGTGAGGTTTAATAATTACTCTAGCATAAAAGATTGTGTTGTTCCGAGAAAATGACGAGCGACTGCATGTCACGAGTGATTTAGGCTAAGGAATGATTAGCTTTCTAAGTATTAAATTGTTGGGTTTAATAGGCGCCATGTAAACGCATGGACACCAAAATTAAAGCTGCCCTTTTAATGGAAATTATTTCAGCAGATATTGTAACTGATCTCTCGTTACCCACAGCGCACGAAGTCACACGCGTTTCCCCACGTGCTGCGCGGACTAATACATTAGCGGTGTTGATAATAAGTCGCTTCCTTGCGCCCGAATTACTCTAGTTTCAACAGTTGCATATCAACAAACAGGATTATGTAGTATAGACCATAAGTTTCTCTTGGTGTTTTGTGGTTTATAGTTTTCTATTATTTCATCTACTTCTTGAAGTGAAGAATCCTCAAATCATTTCACTGCTGCCATTCTTACACGGTTTCTATGAACACTAATCATACGATTGTTACTCTATCGATAGTTTGGTCAAATAAGTTATGTGTGGAGATATGTTTAATTGCGAAATTTAACCTTGAAGCCGCCGCTGAATTTCTGTTAGCAACACTGGCCATTGCCACGAAGTCTTTAACTATTGGGCCATGAGCTAAATTGCCACAACAAAACCAGGAGATGAACAGGGAGTACTGTATTCGAAACGAAACTTCGCTATCGAGATTTCAGTTATAAAGAATTAATACAAATCTTCAGAATTACGACCACAACCATTGAAAAATACCACATAAATTTTCTGGTTTTCACTTCCGTGACAAATTTATATAGGTACCTAAACACATCTTCTTTATTGCGTTACGCATGATATAACCATTGTCTTTGCTTTCCTTACACAGTAAAACCTCGTTTATGCGGACTAAATGGGACCAGAGGCAGTCCAGATAATCGAAAACCGGATAACGCAGGTCATATGGGTAAAGAGCAAAACAAAATTCTTAAATCGTTAAATAAGCAGACTTATAACAAAATTATGTGCAGTAAATAGTATGTATTGTTTAGAAAAGATTAAAAAATATAAAAATGTTCATCACAAATAATCGCATCATTTTTTAACAAAGAATTGACCCACAGTCTTAAGTTATCAACACGTGTGGCGTTTGAACGAAGTACGGTTACGCATTAATAGTTCAGCAGGAGTGTGTCGGGCTGACGCTCCAAGTATACGGCATAATGTTTGTCAGTAGCTCCCAATTCAACAGCTATTTTCTTCAATGCCTCTTCGTTATCAATTCAATTAATACCATCCACTTTTTTAACATTGAAACCAACACCTGTCATTTTAAACTTGTACACTGAATGAAACTCCCAAACACTTTGATAAGACATAAAACCATCTGATTGAAACACACGATAAACTTAATGATAGGTGCTGTTTGGAAAGAGGAGATTGGTGGAGGCAGCGTCTATGAATTGCGTACGGACAGGGGGCACATTTACGAATTGCGTGCCAAGGTTTTCTACCAATTCCTCGGGTGTTTTACCAAGCAAAAGTTGTAAAATTTTCCTTCCCATGAAGGAACCAAGGTTATACTAACTATCTGAAGTGTTTATTTCGACCGTTCTATCCAGACAATGCTCTATTAAACATCAATGAAGACTAATATTCGCACGATCATTTAGCAACGTTAAATGGATGCAAGTTTCAATATGGTAGGCACCATAGACCCAAGAGTTCACAGAAATGCCAATTAAACAGCTGTAGGTCGTTCACTCTTTTTGAAATTCTGCTAGGTTGACTCCACGTGACATGCTTCTGGACAACGGCTTGACAGGTGGAATGCGCAACTTCACTGCTTTGGCCAGGAACTATAGATCCACTGTTTCTCTGAATCAGAGTTTGTGTCCTACAAAATAGGCACTCTACAAACATTCTTGTACTAACCATTCTTACAAACTCTTATTCCTATATCTTCTTCGTGTTAGTTAAGATAAACATTTGTACAAATTATCTTATTGCTTATTTCCTTGTAGGTACAAGGGGAATATTAGAATACAGTAGGCTTTGCGCGATAGTCAAATCTTTTAAAGCTTTGAGATCCCATTCTCTTTGCACGCTTCACACATAAAAAATGAATGAACAACGATGTTCAATTTCACAAGTTTTCCGAATCTGACACAGATAACAAGGAATATCTCCAAGATGGTTCACTCTACAACAAAATTTATTCAGACATAAATTGTGTATTTTAGCAAGAACTACATTTTTTGTGCAGTATGATTTGGTCTATCTCTAACGGTTTACCAGTTATGAAAAAGTCGTCCAAAGTAAATACAACTACAGGGGGTATAGCCAGAAAATTCAAAATTCAAAAATTTGTCATAAAAATAACTCATACGAAATTTTAACCAGAATCGTTAGACCCATTTTCAAGAAAAACAAAATTTTCGAAAACTTTTCCATGTAAAGGGTAGTTTAGGGTGGGGCTATTTTCTTCAAAATCTTCGTGTCGCATCCTTTAAAGACATTAAACTTAAATACCAACTTTGGGTTTTAACCGACTTTTCGTTTTTGAGTTATGCTGACACACACACACACACACACGCACACACGCACACACACACACACACACACACACACACACACACGCGCGCGCGCGCGCGCGCGCGCGGACCTTTTTCTAATTTTTTTTTATTATTATTTTTTTTTTTATTATTATTCAGGCGGTCTCAAAAGATATATTTCCGGTGAAATCTCTTACCAGTAGACAAAGTAAAAATGTAGATTTCGTTAAAACACACGTTATGTCGAAGTGCATCTTTTTGTGGAATTAACAATTTGGGAGATATTCGTTGTTATTTGTGTGAGTTTAGCAGCATATATTTTAAGTTTTCTCAAATGGAAGGTCGTTATTCACTTTTTTATTTCTTGGCCGTTCAAAGAGAACGGAATTTGAAAGCTTTAAAAGATTTGACTGTCGCGCGAAGCCTACTGTATTCACATATTCCCCTTGTACCTACAAGACAAGCTAGCAATAACATAATATCTGTAAATGTTTGTCTCAACTAAGATAAAGAAGACAGAGGAATAACAACTCTTGAAAGTCATGTGAGTGCAACACATCAGATTTTTACAGCATAAATGCATGCATATTTCAAGAGTTTTGGGTCATAAATAGAAATCCGAGACTTAAAAATGTCCCCATCAGCACTTGTAGTGTTAATGTATAGAAGAGTTGAAATAAAGAAATGAGACTGGCACAGATTTCCGATGGGAAACAAAGGGAAATGCTGTGATATCTTCAACTCCAGTTATACTTGCACATTCCATAGACTCCAGCGAACTTTGGGCTCGGTGCCAAAATAATTTCGTTTAGCAGCGCCTTCGAAAGAACTCTCAAGAGTACGGGGGCTGTAAAACTCCGAGAACAGTAAAATGATAAATGTAGAAAGAATTCTACGGAGTGGCAAACAGTTAAAGTCTTTACGCGAAATTTTACAAGCGTACAGTAAAAACTAAATTTAACGGCCTTGTGCAAATGACTTTGTAGTAATGTATGACGTGGGGAATAAAAAAGCAAACTTCAAAGGAGTGAACGACGTGCCACCGACCTAGGACAACAGCATTAGGCTTGAGCTTCTAAAACATTACAGGAGTGCGGGAAATGAGCTTTGCTCTTGCTCCTCTGACACGTCCTTTGTCCTTTGTAGTCTCCCACATTTACTAACACAATGCACAACTACTATAGAAAAGAGTGAACTGGCTCAAGATTCCAACGTCTGAAATGAACTGTCTGCAGTAATTTCTCTCTTCCATTGAAAATGATTTATTTCCTAACCGAGTGGGATGACTCGGGCACTAACGTATGTGGCCCGCATTCAGGAGGTCGCGGGTTCGATCTTAATGACCCATGATTTTTTCGGAGGATTCCCTAGGTCGCCAGGCGAATGACAGGAAGGATTTCCTTCGACTTTCCCGTCTATTTCGTTACATGAATCATTTCATTTCACCCTTCATCGCGTTAGGTTTGTTTCTGGGTTGGTAAGGCGGCAGAGGAAACCCTCATCTCCCAGAGTCACTGGTTCTCAGGAACCCCAAGGGATGGTACAAGCCCGAGGGGGTGAGGCGGGGAGGGTATCTAAGACAGCTTCCGTCGCGGAGTTTCTAACTGGGAAAAATGTAACGACCCTGACATCTACTCTGCCGTGGGAACGTTGCACACGCCATTGGGATCCATTCGTCTCATCCATCCTCCCGGAGGGTATCAGAGGCATAGACATACGCCTTTCGGTCGAGGTGCTAGGTTCTCCTCCACAAGTTGTTATGGAGTCAGATATTTTCTGCAGCCAAAAATTTTATATTGAAAATAATTTCATAGGAAATACATGTTTTTATAACTGTCTCATCCTTCAGATATGGTCAATTTACATAAATTGCAAATTTGCTATAAAACCGACTTTAGGTTTTTAAGCTTAACTGTTCACACACACACACACACACACACACACACACACACACACACACACACACACACACACACACCTACACACACACACCGTGTGGACGTGCTGTATCTCACTTAGGGTAAGTTATCCGGGTAAGGTTTTCCCCGAGGTTTTCCCTTATCCTGAGAAGACGAATGTCTTAACTTTAAGCTCTATGAACATCGGGCTCATTTGAGCATCATTTCACGCATGGTATGTTGAGTAATACGGTACGTATCACCAACTAGATGCGCAGTGGACTTCCGCGCTTGTGACGTCAGCTGGTGTAGAAGTCAGTAGCCGGCTAGCCGCTTGCTGTGATTGAAATGACAGTGTTTATGAGGACTAGTGCTAGCATAGCTCGTTTTAGAACACTGAAATATTTCAATGAAAGCTTTGATGTGAGTCACCTACGTTCAATAGTAGTATATCTTTCGGAATCAAAATGTAATCAAGACGCAATTGAGAGTTTTTTTTTCTCAAATCATGGGTCTAGATAGACCATCATCATTCCATACCAATTACCGTGAGTCAGAGAATAAAATCCTATCTTCTTAGACGCAATTGTTCTGGGAATTATGCTCGGGATATTAGCGGCACATTAAGAGCAAGGATGATCAGCGAAATTGGGGAAAGAAGAAAGGAGCTTAGATAAGTGTCCAGCATGAATATTAGGATTATGAGTTCTTTTCTGACAATCTTGCTCAAATTTCGTCCATCTGAGAAAGTGAACATTCCAAGGAATTATTTCAAGCTTCCAGCTGCTTTAAAATTTCAGGTATTTTGTAGAAATATATTCTTGCACAACACGCTGCTGCTTGGAACTCGGGGAATCACCATGATATCACTACAATAACTGACAGTTGACTCTCTAACCAATCGCTGCAAGGTTTCTCTCCTTACAGTGTTATTTTGCAACAGCTGGCTGTATCCTAGCTCTTCTTTCTTACGCATTTAGCCGATTAAAAATGGTAAAATAAGTAGACAGAAACGTTTTCCTGCGGAATAAGCACAAACGTTGTTAAAACTGATGTGCCTTACTTTCTGCCTGTCCTTAAAAGTGTGGAAAAGTCAAGCATTTTGATTAGTAATCCGGGCTTTAGTGATTACTTTGGAATACTTGCGAGATGGTGCGAGTGTTTTAATTTGTAACTAAGGGTAGGTATATGTTAGTATTGTTGTTACGGAGATGAATAATTTGTAAGGAAGGCTCTGTGGTCTCCTAGTTTACATTAAGTGATAATTTGAACGCGTGGAATGTTGTGCCGGCTTCCTTCACTTGTTTAAAGGGCTGCTCGTGAGAGGAGTAAACTGCCTCCAGGCGAGGAGACGGGGCCCTCCCCCCCCCTCCCCCCCTCTTTACATTAGCTATGGCGCTACCGCTCGCTCGCTCGCTCGTTTCTTTTCTTCCTCCCTCTTCTTCTCCGGCGTAATATGCATCTCTGTCTACCTCGGCCCTTTAATAACATGATAAAAAGATGACCGACCATAGACAAAAAACCTGACACTCTCGTTTCATATGTCGACGAATCTATTTGGCTCTAAGTATAGCGTACCCGCTGCACGGCTCTTGTACCGCCCATCTCCTTGCGCTTTCCTCTCTCCAGCCGAGACTAAATACACGTTTCGAGGTTCACTCAGTCATATGGCTTTCTCTTCTCACTCTTCTACAAACTCCATGGGCAAGGTCCTTGCATTCGACCCAAAATTTCTATGTTGAGATTTCACCTCAAATATGTTTTGAGGCCCCCTCAATCCAAAAATGCACTTTTAGAAAAAGACCCGTGTGCTTGTGTGCCTATGTGTGTGTGTGTGTGTGTGTGTGTGTGTGTGTGTGTGTGTGTGTGTGTGTGTCTGTCTGTCTATCTGTAGACAGCGTAACTCAAAAACGAAAACTCGGTTAAAAACCAAATTTGATATTTAAGTTTAACGTCTTTCAAGCATGCGACACGAAGATTTTGAATAAAATTCCTCCACCCTAAACTACACGTTATATGGAACATTTTTCGAAAATTTTTATTTTCTTGAAAATGGGTCTAACGATTTTGATTAAAATGACATATGTTTGAGATATTTTTATGACAAATGAAATGTATATCTTGAATTTTCTAGTTATAGCCCATGAAGTCGTATTTACTCTGGACGACTTTTGCATAACTGGTAAACCGTTAGAGATAGACAAAATGTTAGAGCACAAAAATGTAGATCTGATTAAAACACACAAGTTACGTTCAAATACATTTGTTTTTTTTTTTTGTTTTTTTAGGGAACCAATTCCTTGTTATTTGTGCGAGTTTTGCAATAATTTTACTTTTCTCAAATAGAAGGCTGTTATTCATGTTTTATCTTTTAGCTGAGTAAAGAGAATGGAATTTCAAAGACTTCATATAGCGGCCAGCTTTAAAAGATTTGACTATCGCTTAAATCTACTGTATTCCCATATGACACTTGTATCTACAAGAAAATTACCAATAAGGTAATTTCTTTAATGCTTATCTCGAATAACATGAAGAAGGGGAACAAAAGTTTATAGGAATAGTTAGAACAAGAGTAGAGAAAGTCATGTGACTGCAACGCATCAGATTTCTTTTCTGTACATTAAACAACAACTCATATTAGTAGCAGGGTACGGACTGGCGCGAGTCTTTCTCATGCATAGCTGCCCAGGCTTTACTTTAGGTTGCAATGTAAACAACAGCACATGTTGGAGTATTAATGCACGTTAATACAGTAGTTAGTGTTCCATACCCATGACTTGCCGGTCGTTTAGGCGTTGCTCTGGCGGAGAACGCGCCCGCACTCGCCGGGCCCGGTGCCATCGCGAGGCGGTGCGGCCGAACTATGAATGTACTGTATAAGGGGAAGCGAAACGACATGACGTGAAGTGAGTAGAAGAAAAGCTACTCCAGATTCGCCTAGCCAAGTAGGAATCAAACCCAGATCCTTCGAATGTGAGCCTCGGAAGTTAAAATTAAAAGGTTCATTTCCAACAGACATTTTGCTGTGCTCTTTAAGAGGTTGGCTTTTCTGAGAGTCGTCAGTTAGTTATCTGCATGTAAACCTGGCAGTTGTGTAACAATTTATGTCGTGAAGGTGAAGATTTTCTGGCTCCAGGCACATCGAGGATATTTTAACAGCTTAAAGGCTAATTGCATCATGAATGGTGTGGTTGGAGACATCTGTAGGTAGCAAATTCGTGCCAAAGAGGGTCGGACGCCCGTGATTCATGCGGAGAAATCGCCGTTTAAATAATTAACTGCGTTGTGGATGACCCTAAACTTTAACAGGGCTGCTACCTCCATGCAGTCATCTCCCTTCCAACACTATATTTAACTGTGATGCTCTTCCATGCGCCAGATTCTCTCTTGATTGAAACATTTTCTAACATTTACTGGGGCATTAAACATTTTATACAAAAATCAAATAAATTTGCAATATATCATTTGGTTGCCTAAATTAGGACGCATATTTACAATATACAGGTTGTACCTATATTGATGAGCCGTGTTCCTACCATCAAAACAGTAAACAAAGATCATATATACATGTATCTGAAAATCACAGTGTATTCTTGAAAATACCTGTGTGTTTCGTATTGGTCAAAATGTCAACATCAGGTACAGATGTCGCATAAACCAAGGACTTCAAATGTCCCCAGACGAAGAAATCCATTGGATTCAAATCAGGCGATCGAGCAGGCCATGCAATGTGCCCCCTCGACCAATCCATCTTTGGGGAAATTGATCCTTCAGAAACTTACGAACTATCATACTGAAATGAGCTGGAGCACCAGCGTGTAAAAGCCACATTCTTTGGATGATGTCCAGACGCACATAATCAGTGAAGTGATGCAACTCATTTTTGAAAAACTCGAGATAGGTTTGTCCATTCAGACGCCGAGGGAAGAAGTAGGGAACAATAAGGTATTCATGAATGATTCTGCCCCAAACATTGAGAGAACCTCTGTGGATGCTTGTCCCGTCGTACTTCATTAGAATTTTCAAATGCCCAGAGAATGCAGTGTGTGTGTATGTGTTTGTGTGTGTGTGTGTGTGTGTGTGTGTGTGTGTGTGAGAGAGAGAGAGAGAGAGAGAGAGACTGTGTCTGAGCTGCATAACTCAAAAACAGAATGTCGGTTACAAACCAAAGTTGATATTTAAATTTATTGTCTTTTAAAAATGTGACATGAAAATTTTGAAGAAAATTAATCTACCTTAAACTACCCTTTACCTGGAACATTTTTCGAAAATTTTGATTTTTTAGAAAATAGCTCTAACGATTTTGATTAAAATGCCACATGTTTAAGATATTTTTATGGCAAATGAAATGCATATTTAGAATTTTCTGGCTATAGCCCGCGTAGTCTTGTTTACTCTGGGTGACTTTTGCATAACTGGTAAACCGTAACAGATAGGCAAAATCTTAGTGTTAAAAATGTAGATCTTGCTAAAATACACTATTTATGCCTTTTTCTTTGAGTGAACCATTTCGGAGATATTCCTCGTTATTTGTGTAAGTATTGGAGAACTTATACTTTTGTAAAATTGAACATCGTTGTTCATTTTTTTTATATGTTACGTGTGCAAAGAGAATGGAATCTCCAAGCTTTGAAATATTTGACTATCGCTCTAAGCCTACTGTATTCTAATATTCCCCTTGTACCTACAAGGAAATAAGCAATAAGATAATTTGTACAAATGTTTATCTCAACTAACACGAAGAAGATATAGGAATAAGAATTTGTAAGAATGGTTAGTACAAGAGTAGAGAAAGTCATGTGAGTGCAACACGTCAGATTTTTGTCCTTGCGATTGTTTCTATGTCAATGGTTCTTTAGACATAAACATAACGTAAAACATTGAAGCTTGTTTTTTTTTTTTTTTTTTTTTTTTTGGGGGGGGGGTTTCTCTTAATGCATGCATCTACATTGGCTGAGGTTGACCTGAACATTGCTATTAGCTTCTAATGTGAACATAACGAGGTCCCGGGTTCGATACAGGCTACCACACACTATGACTTGGGTTTTTCTATGGTTTGCCCTTGTCACTTAGGGCAATGCTACCTTTCCGGTCCCACAAGGGTACTGCAGTTTACAATCACATGGACATTACGGTGAGGTCAGACACTGGCTGTGTTACCCACAGCCGCTCCAGGAAGCATAGTACAGTACAGCGCAGTGCGAATACGGTACCTAACTCTGGATTCAATGTGGAATTGAAATACATCTTTACGTAACTCTCAAATGCAAGACTCTAATTATAAAATGATGTATACGATTGTGGAGCTGTTAGATTCAATACAATTCTCTACTGATGGAGAAAACATCAAATATAAGATGTGTTATACAACTTTTGTTTTTGAGACACTGAAAAGTGTATCGTTGGTCATACATTGCAACAGATTATCATCAAAATAATAAAATGTATGTATAAATTTATAAATGTACAAGTAAACAATTAGTCAATGCACAATTTAATGGCTACCCATAACGCTGGATGTAATTTAAAATTAACTGCTCATCTACAGGTGCACCTTTACTTGCATGCCACTGTAATTTGATTGAGTACGCATAAAGGCAGCTTTCTATACATTGTCGCTGCCCGGCATGTCGTGGGTTACGGTCCGTGTGTACTAAACTAGGTCTGGTATTGAAATAGCTTGCCCTCCTTATCTTTCAGGTGTGCTTTCAAGCAACTGGTGTATGGCAGTGCCGAACAGATGGCGCGGATGCTTGCGCATTGTAACGCTGATGGGTAGTGAGACTGAAACATTCAATGCCATAGACGGGATTTGAACCACCGGTATCCACTGGGCTGCTCTAACTGAGATTCGAACTTGAGACCCCTTGAATGAGAGGCAGAACCCCATTTAGACAACTGCCTAAGAAGACAATTATCGTAGTCTTCATTCAAAGGTTGTGAAATCGCTTCTCCTTGCATACGACTCTAATACATTCTCGTCTTTAGCATTAGAAGTTCCCGAAATTACAATAAAAGCGTTAGAGAATGAATCAACGTTTTTGATCTCTTAATAAAACATCGTAGGGATTTTCCAGCGACTACTTTGTCTCTTTTTCCTTTGTTTCTTTCTTTCTTTCTCTCTCTCTCTCTCTCTCTCTCTCTCTCTCTCTCTGTTTCTTTAATTGTTTCCTTCAAACTTTCTTTCATTCTTTTTCTTTTCTTTTTTTCGTATTTTAAGTGGTAGATCCTATCGGTAGGTTATATGGATCTTCAACCCTGGTATTTAAAACGAGGAAATTTCGTCACTGGTTACGGGAAGATCCATAGAAAACCCTTAAGGTCTCATTTTACCAGTTTATTACTTTCGTAGATTCCGGACACACGACAGTCCTCTTGCATGAATCTTTTGGTGGAATTTTAATTGAAAATTTAAGAAATGTGCTTGAAAATTGTCTCTAAACCAATGGGTTTATTTACACCATGTGTAGCTATGAAATGCTCGTTTGTTAAAAAAATAGTTTTCAAAGAAAACACAATCCTTCAAACTTTAGGAAATGTTTTATCAACCAAGATCTTCTGTTTGAACAGATAAATTCTTAAAACAGGATATTTATAAGCATAGAAAGAATATCATTTCCAAATTGATGTTTTGAAGGGCTGTTAACAGTGAAATGCCTGAATTATATGTGCTGCTTTTATACAGAACGTTAAGTCTAAGGTAAAACAACCAAATTCAATTTACAGATTTTGAAAATGACACCCATTGACGGTTTAGTAGAGTTTAGATACGGAGATAGAAAAATAAGTATTTCACTTAATAATATAAGACTGAAATATGAAACACATTATTGTGAAAATTTCTTATATCATATTTGCCTGCTTTATGTTTGATCTGAGATTACCAAAACGTCATTACACCTAACGAAGTTCATCTTCCTTGTTGAAGAGGCAATGGCATTAAAGAGGCAGATGTGCAAATGATGATAGTACTCTGATATGTGGAGGATATGGCTAGACGAGGAGTTGGAAGGAGGGGGGAGGTAAACAGGGCAAGGAAGGGGAGAAGAGGGGCACCTATTTTAAACAATCTACCGCCACGGGCTATTTCAAGGCAACCTTCAACTCTGCTCTGAGATCAGGCGTCGCGTGATGAGGGACATATGTCCGGGAGTTTCGTTTCTGTCTTATCTACGACTGAAGTGAGACTAACATTCCCTTCCTATATGTGGGATATTATCAGTTTTGTTTCTGTCTTATCTACGACTGAAGTGAGACTAACATTCCCTTCCTATATGTGGGATATTATCAGTTTTGTTTCTGTCTTATCTACGACTGAAGTGAGACTAACATTCCCTTCCTATATGTGGGATATTATCAGTTTTGTTTCTGTCTTATCTACGACTGAAGTGAGACTAACATTCCCTTCCTATATGTGGGATATTATCAGTTTCGTTTCTGTCTTATCTACGACTGAAGTGAGACTAACATTCCCTTCCTATATGTGGGATATTATCAGTTTTGTTTCTGTCTTATCTACGACTGAAGTGAGACTAACATTCCCTTCCTATATGTGGGATATTATCAGTTTCGTTTCTGTCTTATCTACGACTGAAGTGAGACTAACATTCCCTTCCTATATGTGGGATATTATCAGTTTTGTTTCTGTCTTATCTACGACTGAAGTGAGACTAACATTCCCTTCCTATATGTGGGATATTATCAGTTTTGTTTCTGTCTTATCTACGCCTGAAGTGAGACATGTCCTTCCTATATGTGGGATATTATCAGTTTTGTTTCTGTCTTATCTACGCCTGAAGTGAGACTAACATTCCCTTCCTATATGTGGGATATTATCAGTTTTGTTTCTGTCTTATCTACGACTGAAGTGAGACTAACATTCCCTTCCTATATGTGGGATATTATCAGTTTTGTTTCTGTCTTATCTACGACTGAAGTGAGACTAACATTCCCTTCCTATATGTGGGATATTATCAGTTTTGTTTCTGTCTTATCTACGCCTGAAGTGAGACATGTCCTTCCTATATGTGGGATATTATCAGTTTTGTTTCTGTCTTATCTACGCCTGAAGTGAGACTAACATTCCCTTCCTATATGTGGGATATTATCAGTTTTGTTTCTGTCTTATCTACGACTGAAGTGAGACTAACATTCCCTTCCTATATGTGGGATATTATCAGTTTTGTTTCTGTCTTATCTACGACTGAAGTGAGACTAACATTCCCTTCCTATATGTGGGATATTATCAGTTTTGTTTCTGTCTTATCTACGCCTGAAGTGAGACATGTCCTTCCTATATGTGGGATATTATCAGTTTTGTTTCTGTCTTATCTACGCCTGAAGTGAGACTAACATTCCCTTCCTATATGTGGGATATTATCAGTTTTGTTTCTGTCTTATCTACGACTGAAGTGAGACATTCTCTTCCTATATGTGGGATATTATCAGTTTTGTTTCTGTCTTATCTACGCCTGAACTGAGACTAACATTCCCTTCCTATATGTGGGATATTATCAGTTTTGTTTCTGTCTTATCTACGCCTGAAGTGAGACTAACATTCCCTTCCTATATGTGGGATATTATCAGTTTTGTTTCTGTCTTATCTACGACTGAAGTGAGACTAACATTCCCTTCCTATATGTGGGATATTATCAGTTTTGTTTCTGTCTTATCTACGACTGAAGTGAGACTAACATTCCCTTCCTATATGTGGGATATTATCAGTTTTGTTTCTGTCTTATCTACGCCTGAAGTGAGACTAACATTCCCTTCCTATATGTGGGATATTATCAGTTTTGTTTCTGTCTTATCTATGCCTGAAGTGAGACTAACATTCCCTTCCTATATGTGGGATATTATCAGTTTTGTTTCTGTCTTATCTACGCCTGAAGTGAGACTAACATTCCCTTCCTATATGTGGGATATTATCAGTTTTGTTTCTGTCTTATCTACGCCTGAAGTGAGACTAACATTCCCTTCCTATATGTGGGATATTATCAGTTTTGTTTCTGTCTTATCTATGCCTGAAGTGAGACTAACATTCCCTTCCTATATGTGGGATATTATCAGTTTTGTTTCTGTCTTATCTACGACTGAAGTGAGACTAACATTCCCTTCCTATATGTGGGATATTATCAGTTTTGTTTCTGTCTTATCTACGACTGAAGTGAGACTAACATTCCCTTCCTATATGTGGGATATTATCAGTTTTGTTTCTGTCTTATCTATGCCTGAAGTGAGACTAACATTCTCTTCCTATATGTGGGATATTATCAGTTTTGTTTCTGTCTTATCTACGACTGAAGTGAGACATTCTCTTCCTATATGTGGGATATTATCAGTTTTGTTTCTGTCTTATCTACGACTGAAGTGAGACTAACATTCCCTTCCTATATGTGGGATATTATTAGTTTTGTTTCTGTCTTATCTACGACTGAAGTGAGCCTAACATTCCCTTCCTATATGTGGGATATTATCAGTTTTGTTTCTGTCTTATCTACGACTGAAGTGAGACTAACATTCCCTTCCTATATGTGGGATATTATCAGTTTTGTTTCTGTCTTATCTACGACTGAAGTGAGACTAACATTCCCTTCCTATATGTGGGATATTATCAGTTTTGTTTCTGTCTTATCTACGACTGAAGTGAGAATAACATTCCCTTCCTATATGTGGGATATTATCAGTTTTGTTTCTCTCTTATCTACGACTGAAGTGAGCCTAACATTCTCTTCCTATATGTGGGATATTATCAGTTTTGTTTCTGTCTTATCTACGCCTGAAGTGAGACATGTCCTTCCTATATGTGGGATATTATCAGTTTTGTTTCTGTCTTATCTACGCCTGAAGTGAGACTAACATTCCCTTCCTATATGTGGGATATTATCAGTTTTGTTTCTGTCTTATCTACGACTGAAGTGAGACATTCTCTTCCTATATGTGGGATATTATCAGTTTTGTTTCTGTCTTATCTACGCCTGAAGTGAGACTAACATTCCCTTCCTATATGTGGGATATTATCAGTTTTGTTTCTGTCTTATCTACGCCTGAAGTGAGACTAACATTCCCTTCCTATATGTGGGATATTATCAGTTTTGTTTCTGTCTTATCTACGACTGAAGTGAGACTAACATTCCCTTCCTATATGTGGGATATTATCAGTTTTGTTTCTGTCTTATCTACGACTGAAGTGAGACATTCTCTTCCTATATGTGGGATATTATCAGTTTTGTTTCTGTCTTATCTACGCCTGAAGTGAGACTAACATTCCCTTCCTATATGTGGGATATTATCAGTTTTGTTTCTGTCTTATCTACGACTGAAGTGAGACTAACATTCCCTTCCTATATGTGGGATATTATCAGTTTTGTTTCTGTCTTATCTACGCCTGAAGTGAGACATGTCCTTCCTATATGTGGGATATTATCAGTTTTGTTTCTGTCTTATCTACGCCTGAAGTGAGACTAACATTCCCTTCCTATATGTGGGATATTATCAGTTTTGTTTCTGTCTTATCTACGACTGAAGTGAGACTAACATTCCCTTCCTATATGTGGGATATTATCAGTTTTGTTTCTGTCTTATCTATGCCTGAAGTGAGACTAACATTCTCTTCCTATATGTGGGATATTATCAGTTTTGTTTCTGTCTTATCTACGACTGAAGTGAGACATTCTCTTCCTATATGTGGGATATTATCAGTTTTGTTTCTGTCTTATCTACGACTGAAGTGAGACTAACATTCCCTTCCTATATGTGGGATATTATCAGTTTTGTTTCTGTCTTATCTACGACTGAAGTGAGCCTAACATTCCCTTCCTATATGTGGGATATTATCAGTTTTGTTTCTGTCTTATCTACGACTGAAGTGAGACTAACATTCCCTTCCTATATGTGGGATATTATCAGTTTTGTTTCTGTCTTATCTACGACTGAAGTGAGACTAACATTCCCTTCCTATATGTGGGATATTATCAGTTTTGTTTCTGTCTTATCTACGACTGAAGTGAGAATAACATTCCCTTCCTATATGTGGGATATTATCAGTTTTGTTTCTCTCTTATCTACGACTGAAGTGAGCCTAACATTCTCTTCCTATATGTGGGATATTATCAGTTTCGTTTCTGTCTTATCTACGACTGAAGTGAGACATTCCCTTCCTTTTTCAGCCATGCTGCAGATTTTATGGCCCACTGTAAATAGTCGCATTTCGTTGACCAAAGCCTTCAAATTACTCTCAAATCTTTGACCGTTTAGAGCACGTCCTTATTTGATTTCAAAACCTTCAATGACTTTTAAAGGCACTGCGAGTAATTTGAAAGCAAAAGTTATAAAGTTTCGACAACTCTTGATGAGTGTTTAAAACGTTTTTGACTTGTTAGTTAAGGATTATTCGGTCATCCGATTGATGCACATTTCTGTTACATTCACACACATAAAGATACAATAAAATACCCAATTCCGTGGCGGGGCTCGAACTTCTGAGCGGCGGAGCGCCAGGTATGCGCTCTATTTCAAAGCATTGTATTTGGCTACAAAATTTGGCTGTTCAAAATTTATATGGAACAAGTACTGTGTGATTGGAAGGAAAAGTGTCGTAATGTGGGTGTAATGGTCGGTGAAAACATTATTTATTGTGCAGAAAAATGATTTACGAATATGCTAAACGGTGTCTGAAATTTTATTTTGAAAAGTTAAATTATATGGTAATAGGAGGAAATAAAAGATTTGATAATAATTGAACATAAACAGATGATATAACGTTATGATAAATATAACTATTTGGGTGTTAAAATTACAAGTGATGGGAAACCTATTCAGAACTTCAGAACAGATTAAAGGAAGGAAAAACAGCACTCTCACATTTGAATGGAACATTATAGGACAAGCAGATCACAGAAGAAACAAAATGTGAAATTTATAACTCTATTATTAAAAGTAAAACCTTATGTGGATCTGAAGTATGACAACCTAAAACCATGTTTAAAAAGACATTTTTAGTTTTAGAGATGGATATTAAGAAGGGAGAAGATCACGAGATAGAAGATGGATGTGAAACAAAATATCCAATATGACATTACGACTAACCAATTAAATATGGTTTGGACATGTGATGCAAATTCAGGAAGACAGAATACCAAAAATTGCTTATGAATGGATTCCAAGAAGAAAGAAAAATCTGATGTATTGCACACACACGACTTCCTCTACTCTGGTACTAACCATTGTTACAAACACTTATTCCTATATCTTCTTCGTGTTAGTTGAGATAAAAATTTCCAGAAATTATCTTATTGTTTATTTTCTTGTAGGTACAAGGAGACTATGGAAATATAGTAGACTTTGAGCGATAGTCAAATCTTTTAAAGCTTTCAAAGCACAGTTAACATGCAAAAATGTGAATAACGATGTTCCATTTGACAGTAGTGTAAGTTCTCCAAAATTCACCCAAATAGCAAGGAATATCTCCGAAATGGTTCACCATACAAACAATTTTTGCACATAAATTGTGTTTTAGCGAGATCTACATTTCTTGTATAGTAAAATTCGGTCTTTCTCTTACAGTTTACTATTTATGCAAAAGTCATTCAGAGTAGGCAGGACTACATAGGCTATAGCCAGGAAAATTAAAAATATACATTTTATTTGGCATAAACATATCTTAAACATACGGCATTTTAATCAACATTTTTAGAACCATTTTCGAGAGAATGAAAATTTTCGAAAAAGTTTCCCTGTAAAGGATAGTTTAAGGTGGAGCAATTTTCTTCAAAATCTTCGTGTCGCATCCTTGAAAGACATTAAACTTAAATACCAACTTTGGTTTTTAACCGATTTTTTGTTTTTGAGTTATGCTGTCCACAGACTGACAAATACACACACAGACCTTTTTTAAAAATGCTCTTTTTGGATTCAGGGGGCCTCAAAACATATATCTAGGGTGAAATCTCGATATCGAATTTTTGGATGGAATACCTTCTCTACTACTATACGTAGTAGAGAAAGTGATATTTACTACAGTTTTAATTGTCGTTAAAGACTTGCAGGTTTTCAAAACTCGCACAACTTGTCAAGTTGACGGAAGGGTGCAGAAGGGAGCGGGAGAAAGAGAAAGAGAGAGTATGAGAGGAAGTAGGGACACAGATCACTCTCAGGTGATGATCACAGTGAAATCTGTGAGAATAGCTAATATCGAGCGAGTGGGAGAGAGATAGAATGAGAGCAATTAGAGAGACAGATCAGCCTCCGGTGATGATCACAGTGAAATCTGTGAGAATAGCTAATATCGAGCGAGTGTGAGAGAGATAGAATGAGAGCAATTAGAGAGACAGATCACTCTCAGGTGACGATCACAGTGAAATCTGTGAGAATAGCTAATACCGAGTGGGAGAGAGAATGAGAGCAAGTAGAGAGACAGATCAGTCTCAGGTGATGATCACAGTGAAATCTGTGAGAATAGCTAATATCGAGCGAGTGGGAGAGAGATAGAATGAGAGCAATTAGAGAGACAGATCAGCCTCAGGTGATGATCACAGTGAAATCTGTGAGAATAGCTAATATCGAGCGAGTGGGAGAGAGATAGAATGAGAGCAATTAGAGAGACAGATCAGCCTCAGGTGATGATCACAGTGAAATCTGTGAGAATAGCTAATATCGAGCGAGTGGGAGAGAGATAGAATGAGAGCAATTAGAGAGACAGATCACTCTCAGGTGATGATCACAGTGAAATCTGTGAGAATAGCTAATATCGAGCGAGTGGGAGAGAGATAGAATGAGAGCAATTAGAGAGACAGATCAGCCTCAGGTGATGATCACAGTGAAATCTGTGAGAATAGCTAATATCGAGCGAGTGGGAGAGAGATAGAATGAGAGCAATTAGAGAGACAGATCAGCCTCAGGTGATGATCACAGTGAAATCTGTGAGAATAGCTAATATCGAGCGAGTGGGAGAGAGATAGAATGAGAGCAATTAGAGAGACAGATCAGCCTCAGGTGATGATCACAGTGAAATCTGTGAGAATAGCTAATATCGAGCGAGTGTGAGAGAGATAGAATGAGAGCAATTAGAGAGACAGATCAGCCTCAGGTGATGATCACAGTGAAATCTGTGAGAATAGCTAATATCGAGCGAGTGGGAGAGAGATAGAATGAGAGCAATTAGAGAGACAGATCAGCCTCAGGTGATGATCACAGTGAAATCTGTGAGAATAGCTAATATCGAGCGAGTGTGAGAGAGATAGAATGAGAGCAATTAGAGAGACAGATCACTCTCAGGTGATAATCACAGTGAAATCTGTGAGAATAGCTAATACCGAGTGGGACAGAGATAGAGTGAGAGCAAGTAGACACACACATCACTCTCTGGCGATGATCACAGTGAAATCTGCGGGAATAGCTAATACCGAGTGGGACAGAGATAGAGTGAGAGCAAGTAGACACACACATCACTCTCAGGTGATAATCACAGTGACTTCTGCGGGAATAGCTAATACCGAGTGGGACAGAGATAGAGTGAGAGCAAGTAGACACACACATCACTCTCTGGCGATGATCACAGTGAAATCTGCGGGAATAGCTAATACCGAGTGGGACAGAGATAGAGTGAGAGCAAGTAGACACACACATCACTCTCAGGTGATAATCACAGTGAAATCTGCGGGAATAGCTAATACCGAGTGGGACAGAGATAGAGTGAGAGCAAGTAGACACACACATCACTCTCAGGTGATAATCACAGTGAAATCTGCGGGAATAGCTAATACCGAGTGGGACAGAGATAGAGTGAGAGCAAGTAGACACACACATCACTCTCAGGTGATAATCACAGTGAAATCTGCGGGAATAGCTAATACCGAGTGGGACAGAGATAGAGTGAGAGCAAGTAGACACACACATCACTCTCAGGTGATAATCACAGTGAAATCTGCGGGAATAGCTAATATCGAGTGGGACAGAGATAGAGTGAGAGCAAGTAGACACACACATCACTCTCAGGTGATAATCACAGTGAAATCTGTGAGAATAGCTAATACCGAGTGGGACAGAGATAGAGTGAGAGCAAGTAGACACACACATCACTCTCAGGTGATAATCACAGTGAAATCTGCGGGAATAGCTAATACCGAGTGGGACAGAGATAGAGTGAGAGCAAGTAGACACACACATCACTCTCAGGTGATAATCACAGTGAAATCTGTGAGAATAGCTAATACCGAGTGGGACAGAGATAGAGTGAGAGCAAGTAGACACACACATCACTCTCAGGTGATAATCACAGTGAAATCTGCGGGAATAGCTAATATCGAGTGGGACAGAGATAGAGTGAGAGCAAGTAGACACACACATCACTCTCAGGTGATAATCACAGTGAAATCTGTGAGAATAGCTAATACCGAGTGGGACAGAGATAGAGTGAGAGCAAGTAGACACACACATCACTCTCAGGTGATAATCACAGTGAAATCTGCGGGAATAGCTAATACCGAGTGGGACAGAGATAGAGTGAGAGCAAGTAGACACACACATCACTCTCAGGTTATAATCACAGTGAAATCTGTGAGAATAGCTAATACCGAGTGGGACAGAGATAGAGTGAGAGCAAGTAGACACACACATCACTCTCAGGTGATAATCACAGTGAAATCTGTGAGAATAGCTAATACCGAGTGGGACAGAGATAGAGTGAGAGCAAGTAGACACACACATCACTCTCAGGTGATAATCACAGTGAAATCTGTGAGAATAGCTAATACCGAGTGGGACAGAGATAGAGTGAGAGCAAGTAGACACACACATCACTCTCAGGTGATAATCACAGTGAAATCTGCGGGAATAGCTAATACCGAGTGGGACAGAGATAGAGTGAGAGCAAGTAGACACACACATCACTCTCAGGTGATAATCACAGTGAAATCTGTGAGAATAGCTAATACCGAGTGGGACAGAGATAGAGTGAGAGCAAGTAGACACACACATCACTCTCAGGTGATAATCACAGTGAAATCTGCGGGAATAGCTAATACCGAGTGGGACAGAGATAGAGTGAGAGCAAGTAGACACACACATCACTCTCAGGTGATAATCACAGTGAAATCTGCGGGAATAGCTAATACCGAGTGGGACAGAGATAGAGTGAGAGCAAGTAGACACACACATCACTCTCAGGTGATAATCACAGTGAAATCTGCGGGAATAGCTAATACCGAGTGGGACAGAGATAGAGTGAGAGCAAGTAGAGAGACACATCACTCCCAGGCGACGATCACAGTGAAATCTGCGGGAATAGCTAATATCGAGTGGGAGAGAGAGAGATACAATAAGAGCAAGTAGACACACACATCACTCTCAGGCGACGATCACAGTGAAATCTGCGGGAATAGCTAATATCGAGTGGGAGAGGGATACAATGAGAGCAAGTAGACACACACATCACTCTCAGCCGATGATCACAGTGAAATCTGCGAGAATAGCTAATATCGAGTGGGAGAGAGAGAGATACAATGAGAGCAAGTAGACACACACATCACTCTCAGGCGATGATCACAGTGAAATCTGCGGGAATAGCTAATACCGAGTGGGAGAGAGAGAGATAGAATGAGAGCAAGTAGACACACACATCACTCCCAGGCGATGATCACAGTGAAATCTGCGGGAATAGCTAATACCGAGTGGGAGAGAGATACAATGAGAGCAAGTAGACACACACATCACTCTCAGCCGATGATCACAGTGAAATCTGTGAGAATAGCTAATACCGAGTGGGAGAGAGAGAGATACAATGAGAGCAAGTAGACACACACATCACTCCCAGGCGATGATCACAGTGAAATCTGCGGGAATAGCTAATACCGAGTGGGAGGGAGATACAATGAGAGCAAGTAGACACACACATCACTCCCAGGCGATGATCACAGTGAAATCTGCGGGAATAGCTAATACCGAGTGGGAGAGAGAGATACAATGAGAGCAAGTAGACATACACATCACTCTCAGGCGATGATCACAGTGAAATCTGCGAGGATAGCTAATATCGAGTGGGAGAGAGAGATACAATGAGAGCAAGTAGACACACACATCACTCTCAGGCGATGATCACAGTGAAATCTGCGAGGATAGCTAATATCGAGTGGGAGAGAGAGAGAGAGTGAGAGAGAGCAAGTAGACACACACATCACTCTCAGGCGACGATCACAGTGAAATCTGCGAGGATAGCTAATATCGAGTGGGAGAGAGAGAGAGTGAGAGAGAGCAAGTAGACACACACATCACTCTCAGGCGACGATCACAGTGAAATCTGCGAGGATAGCTAATATCGAGTGGGAGAGAGAGAGAGAGTGAGAGAGAGCAAGTAGACACACAGATCACTCCCAGGCGACGATCACAGTGCAATCTGCGAGGATAGCTAATATCGAGTGGGAGACAGAGAGATACAATGAGAGCAAGTAGACACATACATCACTCTCAGGCGACGATCACAGTGAAATCTGCGAGGATAGCTAATATCGAGTGGGAGAGAGAGAGAGAGTGAGAGAGAGCAAGTAGACACACAGATCACTCCCAGGCGACGATCACAGTGCAATCTGCGGGAATAGCTAATATCGAGTGGGAGAGAGAGAGAGAGTGAGAGAGAGCAAGTAGACACACAGATCACTCCCAGGCGACGATCACAGTGCAATCTGCGGGAATAGCTAATATCGAGTGGGAGAGAGAGAGATACAATGAGAGCAAGTAGACACACACATCATTCTCAGGCGATGATCACAGTGAAATCTGCGGGAATAGCTAATATCGAGTGGGAGAGAGAGAGATACAATGAGAGCAAGTAGACACACACATCACTCTCAGGCGACGATCACAGTGCAATCTGGGAGGATAGCTAATATCGAGTGGGAGAGAGAGAGATACAATGAGAGCAAGTAGACACACACATCACTCTCAGGTGATAATCACAGTGAAATCTGCGGGAATAGCTAATACCGAGTGGGACAGAGATAGAGTGAGAGCAAGTAGAGAGACACATCACTCCCAGGCGACGATCACAGTGAAATCTGCGGGAATAGCTAATATCGAGTGGGAGAGAGAGAGATACAATGAGAGCAAGTAGACACACACATCACTCTCAGGCGACGATCACAGTGCAATCTGGGAGGATAGCTAATATCGAGTGGGAGAGAGAGAGATACAATGAGAGCAAGTAGACACACACATCACTCTCAGGCGACGATCACAGTGCAATCTGGGAGGATAGCTAATATCCAGTGGGAGAGAGAGAGATACAATGAGAGCAAGTAGACACACACATCACTCTCAGGCGATGATCACAGTGAAATCTGCGGGAATAGCTAATATCGAGTGGGAGAGAGAGAGATACAATGAGAGCAAGTAGACACACACATCACTCTCAGGCGACGATCACAGTGCAATCTGGGAGGATAGCTAATATCGAGTGGGAGAGAGAGAGATACAATGAGAGCAAGTAGACACACACATCACTCTCAGGCGACGATCACAGTGCAATCTGGGAGGATAGCTAATATCGAGTGGGAGAGAGAGAGATACAATGAGAGCAAGTAGACACACACATCACTCCCAGGCGACGATCACAGTGCAATCTGGGAGGATAGCTAATATCGAGTGGGAGAGAGAGAGATACAATGAGAGCAAGTAGACACACAGATCACTCCCAGGCGACGATCACAGTGAAATCTGCGGGAATAGCTAATATCGAGTGGGAGAGAGAGAGATACAATGAGAGCAAGTAGACATACACATCACTCTCAGGCGATGATCACAGTGCAATCTGCGGGAATAGCTAATATCGAGTGGGAGAGAGAGAGATACAATGAGAGCAAGTAGACACACACATCACTCTCAGGCGACGATCACAGTGAAATCTGCGGGAATAGCTAATATCGAGTGGGAGAGAGAGAGAGATACAATGAGAGCAAGTAGACACACACATCACTCTCAGGCGACGATCACAGTGAAATCTGCGGGAATAGCTAATATCGAGTGGGAGAGAGAGAGATGCAATGAGAGCAAGTAGAAACATACATCACTCTCAGGCGACGATCACAGTGAAATCTGCGGGAATAGCTAATATCGTTTGCAGCGCCAGCGATGTCGCAAGAAGGTATTTCCGGCCGTGCGGCCGCCGTGCTCTCAAGCGGAACGGGAACGGGAAACTGTTGTGTACGGTAACGTTAAACGCATCACCAAGCATGACAGTGCGTGGTGAGCAAGCATTTTGTCGCCGAGGCAGGCCAGTTACATCTTCATCATAATATTATCCCTCCTATGTATTCTCGCCTTATTTAACACAACCTGCCATCATTGTACTCCTTAAAATGCTATTTCTTATCGTATTTATATAGCATTAGATGACCCGGTGAACTTCGTACCATCTAAAATTGATTTAATTGTAACTCTTCAAAAGTGATTATCGATCCCAATTAACTTTAGTTCAGTGAGGTTGATAATATTAGACGCTCGTGTACGTTTTGAGTGTTGTTCGGTTATGAAATGAAACTAATTTTTACTCAAATATGTTGATTTTACATTGAGAACTTGTAATTCTCAAACTCATTCCTCGAGTCTCGCTAAAACAAAATTGAAGGCATTTTTATTTTATCTACTACTAAGTAGAGAAAGTATTGTGTTATACCAAAAAATTCGGTGTTGAGATTTCACCGGAAATGTTTTGAGGCCCTCTGAATCCAAAAAGGCATTTTCTAGAACAAAGGTAGGCGCGCGCGCGTGTGTGTGCGCGTGCGTGCGTGTGTCAGTGTGTCTGTGGCCAGGATAACTCAAAAGGAAAAGTCGGTTAAAAACCAATGTTAGTAGTTAAGTTTATTTTTTCGATTTTCGGCTGTTCCATTGGGTTTTTCCTAGTGTTCTTTGTTTTTATTAACCATCCCACTATAGAGGCGAACAAAACAAAAAAGATATTGTTAAAATCGATCAAGCTTTTTCGAGTTTTTGTTACACTAAAGCACGGCAATAGATTTCATTTAAAACCTGCAAACCTGTGGCAGCCTGCGTTTCCCTCACTTTATCCCTGCCTCCTGGGGTGCGTTAGCCGCAAAAGGTCGCAGTCCGCATGTTGTCCTATGTGTGTACCCTTTAAAAGAATAAGATAGCTTGCGGTATAGCTCTTTCTTGAAAATCTTCGTGTTTCATCCTTGGAACATTCATCTTTTTACCTGATTACCCTCCCCTTATGTACGACTTACAAGCCACTATCTAGGGTCACATGCCTGTCGGGAAGCACAGGAACCTATGTACCAGACAGAGTGAACACCTGCAAGTATGAGAGTGAGGACTTACAAGCCAGTGTCTAGGGTCAGATGCCTGTCGGGAAGCACAGGAACCTATGTACCAGACAGAGTCAACACCTACAAGTATGAGAGTGAGGACTTACAAGCCAGTGTCTAGGGTCACATGCCTGTCGGGAAGCACAGGAACCTATGTACCAGACAGAGTCAACACCTACAAGTATGAGAGTGAGGACTTACAAGCCAGTGTCTAGGGTCACATGCCTGTCGGGAAGCACAGGAACCTATGTACCAGACAGAGTGAACACCTGCAAGTATGAGAGTGAGGACTTACAAGTCAGTGTCTAGGGTCAGACGTCTGTCAGGGAACACAGGAACCTATGTACCAGACAGAGTGAACACCTGCAAGTATGAGAGTGAGGACTTACAAGCCAGTGTCTAGGGTCAGATGCCTGTCGGGAAGCACAGGAACCTATGTACCAGACAGAGTGAACACCTGCAAGTATGAGAGTGAGGACTTACAAGCCAGTGTCTAGGGTCACATGCCTGTCGGGAAGCACAGGAACCTATGTACCAGACAGAGTCAACACCTACAAGTATGAGAGTGAGGACTTACAAGCCAGTGTCTAGGGTCAGATGCCTGTCGGGAAGCACAGGAACCTATGTACCAGACAGAGTGAACACCTGCAAGTATGAGAGTGAGGACTTACAAGTCAGTGTCTAGGGTCAGACGTCTGTCAGGGAACACAGGAACCTATGTACCAGACAGAGTGAACACCTGCAAGTATGAGAGTGAGGACTTACAAGTCAGTGCCTAGGGTCAGACGTCTGTCAGGGAACACAGGAACCTATGTACCAGACACAGTGAACACCTGCAAGTATGAGAGTGAGGACTTACAAGTCAGTGCTTAGGGTCAGATGCCTGTCGGGAAGCACAGGAACCTATGGACCAGAGTGAACAACTGCGAGTATGAGAGTGAGGACTTACAAGTCAGTGCCTAGGGTCAGACGCTCTTCGGGAAGCATAGGAACCTATGGACCGGGCAGAGTGAACTCCTGCAAGTATGAGAGTGAGGACTTACAAGTCAGTGCTTAGGGTCAGACGTCTGTCAGGGAACACAGGAACCTATGGACCGGGCAGAATGAACTCCTGCAAGTATGAGAGTGAGGACTTACAAGTCAGTGCTTAGGGTCAGACGTCTGTCAGGGAACACAGGAACCTATGGACCGGGCAGAATGAACACCTGCAAGTATGAGAGTGAGGACTTACAAGTCAGTGCCTAGGGTCAGACGTCTGTCAGGGAACACAGGAACCTATGTACCAGACAGAGTGAACACCTGCAAGTATGAGAGTGAGGACTTACAAGTCAGTGCTTAGGGTCAGATGCCTGTCGGGAAGCACAGGAACCTATGGACCAGAGTGAACAACTGCGAGTATGAGAGTGAGGACTTACAAGTCAGTGCCTAGGGTCAGACGCTCTTCGGGAAGCATAGGAACCTATGGACCGGGCAGAGTGAACTCCTGCAAGTATGAGAGTGAGGACTTACAAGTCAGTGCTTAGGGTCAGACGTCTGTCAGGGAACACAGGAACCTATGGACCGGGCAGAATGAACTCCTGCAAGTATGAGAGTGAGGACTTACAAGTCAGTGCTTAGGGTCAGATGCCTGTCGGGAAGCACAGGAACCTATGGACCAGAGTGAAGACCTGCAAGTATGAGATTGAGGACTTACAAGCCAGTGCCTAGGGTCAGATGCCTGTCGGGAAGCACAGGAACCTATGGACCAGAGTGAAGACCTGCAAGTATGAGAGTGAGGACTTACAAGCCAGTGCCTAGGGTCAGACGCTTGTCGGGAAGCACAGGAACCTAGGGACCGGACAGAGTGAACACCTGCAAGTATGAGAGTGAGGACTTACAAGCAGCGCCTAGGGTCAGACGCTTGTCGGGAAGCACAGGAACCTAGGGATCGGACAGAGTGAACACCTGGAAGCGGGTGATCAGAGTGAGGAGGAGGATAATATGAAATGGATGATTGGAAAGGGGAGGACCCGGCCTACACGCCGCTTCGTCTTGGAATTTTCTGAATTTAAAAACTATTTATTTTTCCAACAATTCGTTTCACTCTCTGTTGCACATGTGCTAATAGATTATCCGCAATACGCTCGTGAGCGCCAGTCCATTGGCCTGGGGTCTACACTAGACGGTGTCTCTGGCCAAGACTGCAGTTCGTCGCCAATATTGTTCCACAAACCAGAGTGACATGTATTA
The DNA here is from genome assembly GCA_030765045.1 of Tenodera sinensis. Classification (NCBI taxonomy): domain Eukaryota; kingdom Metazoa; phylum Arthropoda; class Insecta; order Mantodea; family Mantidae; genus Tenodera; species Tenodera sinensis. The sequence goes on from CM060966.1 coordinate 174,023,073, forward strand.
TAGTTATAATCGATTTTTAGATTCTTAAGATCTTTTACGGTATTTTAATCTATTAATTGTTTTTGAAGTCAGGCTTGTGTTTTAGTTGTCATGGTTTTTAGATTTTTGAGATTCTTTTTATGGGATTTTAAGTTTTACTTTAAATCTTCCTTATTTTAAGTCTGAGTTTTAGATTTTATTGTTTGACTCTGGGCTCACATGACCACGTTGTCGACGGGTCCTTCAACCCCACTCACCCACCAACCCACTCACTCACTTACTCACCTACTCTCTCACTCACTCTCTCTGCACGCTTAACATTTAAAAAATGAACAACGATGACTTATTTCACGAAAGTTTTAAGTTTTCCGTAACTCACACACATAACAAGGAATATCTCCGAAATGGCCCACCGTACAAGAAAATTTATTCAGACATGAATTGTGTATTTTAGTAAGACCTACATTTTTTTGTATATTATGATTTGGTCTATCTCTAACGGTTTACCAGTTATGCAAAAGTCGTCCAGAGCAAATACGACTACGGGGCTATAGCCAGAACATTCAAGATATGCATTTCATTTAGCATAAAAATATCTTAAAGATATGACATTTTAATCAAAATCGTTAGAGCTATTTTCAAGAAAATCAAAATTTTCGATAAATTTTCCATGTAAAGGGTAGTTTAGGGTGGGGCTATTTTCTTCAAAATCTTCGTGTCGCATTTTTGAAAGACATTAAACTTAAATACCAAATTTGGTTTTTAACAAACTTTTCGTTTTTGAGTTACGCTGTCCACAGACTGACAGACACACACACGAACCTTTTTCTAAAAATGCTTTCTTGCTACAGGGGGTTTCAAAACATATGCTTCCTGTGAAATCTCGACATCGAATTTTTAGGTGGAATACAATACTTCCCTTGCCAGTAGAGAAAGTAAATATTACCTTGTATTTTCAGAGAGATGGGAAATTTAATGCTTACATAAACAAGGGCATTTGCACACAGACAGAAAGTGTTCTTCTTTTCTTTGGAATAATAGATGTTTCCAAGTTGAATTTCAAGTAAAATCGCGATGCCCAGGCTTGGGTTCCAATGTCAGCATGAGAATAAGTGTATAAAGGTTCTGGGAAGACCACACACCACTGAATGTTTACTTCGCTACTGGATGGATACAGACGTTTGAGGATCACAATATAATGCCACAAAAGTGCTTCCTGGGCAGTTGGCGTCCATTTGTATCTTTAATCTTTAGAAAGAGGCTTTCAAACGGGATTTGAAAGAAGAGTATTAACGGGTTTTTTGGGATAAATGTTATAATTAAGGTGGCAGGTGTACTCACAAGTGGCACCAGATGGCAGTGTTTGGCAGCTGTCTGTCACCCGTACTCACCTGCAACAAAATCACAAACAATTACACACTTCTTTAGGATTATGTTCAACTAAACCTCACGAATATTATATACCACAGTTTTTTAGGAAGGTGTTTTTTAATTTGTCCTAACTGGGGACATATTGTACCCAGGTCATACATTTTCTTAATTATTGCATTCCCCGGAAGAAAATTTTAAGCAGATTGTGTATTTGTGATTTGTGATGCTTTATTACTATAACATTTTAGGTTGGATTTGTCCAATAGACTTGTGTTTCTTTGTTACTAACTGAAATACCCGACGTTGTCCGTGGTTTGATGATTTATCACTGCAACATTTAGACTCAGGTTGTACTTGTCCAATAGTCTTGTGTTTCTTTGTTACTAACTGAAATACCCGACGTTGTCCGTGGTTTGATGATTTATCACTACAACATTTAGACTTAGGTTGTACTTGTCCAATAGTCTTGTGTTTCTTTGTTACTAACTGAAATACCCGACGTTGTCCGTGGTTTGATGATTTATCACTACAACATTTAGACTTAGTTTGTACTTGTCCAATAGTCTTGTGTTTCTTTGTTACTAACTGAAATACCCGACGTTGTCCGTGGTTTGATGATTTATCACTACAACATTTAGACTTAGTTTGTACTTGTCCAATAGTCTTGTGTTTCTTTGTTACTAACTGAAATACCCGACGTTGTCCGTGGTTTGATGATTTATCACTACAACATTTAGACTTAGTTTGTACTTGTCCAATAGTCTTGTGTTTCTTTGTTACTAACTGAAATACCCGACGTTGTCCGTGGTTTGATGATTTATCACTACAACATTTAGACTTAGTTTGTACTTGTCCAATAGTCTTGTGTTTCTTTGTTACTAACTGCAATACCCGACGTTGTCCGTGGTTTGATGATTTATCACTACAACATTTAGACTTAGTTTGTACTTGTCCAATAGTCTTGTGTTTCTTTGTTACTAACTGAAATACCCGACGTTGTCCGTGGTTTGATGATTTATCACTACAACATTTAGACTTAGTTTGTACTTGTCCAATAGTCTTGTGTTTCTTTGTTACTAACTGAAATACCCGACGTTGTCCGTGGTTTGATGATTTATCACTACAACATTTAGACTTAGTTTGTACTTGTCCAATAGTCTTGTGTTTCTTTGTTACTAACTGCAATACCCGACGTTGTCCGTGGTTTGATGATTTATCACTACAACATTTAGACTTAGTTTGTACTTGTCCAATAGTCTTGTGTTTCTTTGCTACTAACTGAAATACCCGACGTTGTCCGTGGTTTGATGATTTATCACGACAACATTTAGACTTACGTTGTACTTGTCCAATAGTCTTGTGTTTCTTTGTTACTAACTGAAATACCCGACGTTGTCCGTGGTTTGATGATTTATCACTACAACATTTAGACTTAGGTTGTACTTGTCCAATAGTCTTGTGTTTCTTTGCTATTAACTGAAATACCCGGCGTTGTCCGTGGTTTGACGGTTTATCACTACAACATTTAGACTTAGGTTGTACTTGTCCAATAGTCTTGTGTTTCTTTGTTACTAACTGAAATACCCGGAGTTGTCCGTGGTTTGATGATTTATCACTACAACATTTAGACTTAGGTTGTACTTGTCCAATAGTCTTGTGTTTCTTTGCTATTAACTGAAATACCCGGCGTTGTGCGTAGTTTGATGATTTATCACTACAACATTTAGACTTAGGTTGTACTTGTCCAATAGTCTTGTGTTTCTTTGTTACTAACTGAAATACCCGGAGTTGTCCGTGGTTTGATGATTTATCACTACAACATTTAGACTTAGGTTGTACTTGTCCAATAGTCTTGTGTTTCTTTGCTATTAACTGAAATACCCGGCGTTGTCCGTGGTTTGATGATTTATCACTACAACATTTAGACTTAGGTTGTACTTGTCCAAGTGTCTTGTGTTTCTTTGCTACTAACTGAAATACCCGGCGTTGTCCGTGGTTTGATGATTTATCACTACAACATTTAGACTTAGGTTGTACTTGTCCAATAGTCTTGTGTTTCTTTGCTACTAACTGAAATACCCGGCGTTGTCCGTGGTTTGACGGTTTATCCCTACAACATTTAGACTGAGGTTGCGCGTTGTGTTTCTTGGAGACGTTTAAAGTATTACATAACACACTTAAACAAATAAATCATTAAATATTTTAGGATACTTTAGCGAGTAAGAAAATCAAGTAAATAAATACATAAACACCGGTAGGACACCATACAAAAGCACTGTTGAACATCACAGATATCACAGGAAGAAAAGCATCCGTGCACATGTAATAGGTTGCATTTCTATCTCAAACATATACAAATGTAGGAATTGTTTATGAAGAGCAAGTAGAGAAAGTCGTCTGAATATGTTACGTAAAAGAAATGCGAGTAGACAAGATCACCTGAATGTAACACCTTCCATTTCTATTTAGACAATATAGAATGAATTTTTAGAAGAGTGAGAGGAGAAATACATGTGAATGTGTTACGTAAAAGGAAACTGAGTTAATAAAACCGTATAAATGTAATATGTTGCAGTTGCATTTCAATCAAATCGAAACTTGTGTGAATTTATGTTGAAGAGCGAGTAGAGAACAATATGTGAATGTTACATGAAAGATAAATAGAGAAAACCGTGTGAATGTAACATGTTGCATTTCTATTTAAATTGTATGAATTGTATGTTGAAAGGCAAGTACAGAATGACATGTGAATGTGTTACGTAAAAGAAAAGAGAGTGGAACAAAATGTGAATATATCGTAATAAATTGCATACTATAATTGATAGCACAAAAACGTGTTGTATGAAAAAAATGTTTCGATTTGCTAATTTTCATCGAATTAGGATGAATGTTATTGCAGCCCCTAAGGGACAAATGCGGAGGCCCCGGAGTCGGTCTCCGACAACGGCGTGGGAATTTTTCCCTCGCTGGAAGGACTGGCACGAGGTGCACTCAGTCTCCTTAGGTCCCGGAGGGGCCAATTGAGGACCTACTTGATAAAGAAGTAGCGACTCCAGGCCACATAACCAGACGGGATGTCTCGGGGCGCTGACCACGTCCTACCCTCCAGTTCTGCACCCCCCTCATGACGCCTGTATTGGGAGACGCAGCGACTGAGCGGCAAGCCCTTGCCCACAAAGGGCTGTTGCGCTAGTGGTTATTACTTCAGGTTTCCCGTCGGTCTAGGTGGCTCAGTTGATTAGACGCTGGTCTACTGATCCCAAAGTCGCGGGTTCAAATCCGGCACAGACCGATAATTTTTAAGTATGCTTAAAAACGACAGCTCCATGTCAGTAGATTTACTGGTATGTAAAAGAGCTCCTGCGGGACGAAATTCCGGCACGCCGGCGACACTGTGATCCTAACAATTGACAGCGTCGTTGACCAACAAAATAATTTTTTTCTCAGATTACCCGATGACATAATGGACAACGAGAATGATTCTCCGTGGTCCAAGCTACTGTTGGACAACAATATATTTCTCCAACATTCACTTTCTCACATTGACAAAACGTCAGTAACATTGTCATCAGAAGCACACGGGGTTGCAAAAATTGCGTTTCACAAAGTCCATCAGGTACTACAGAAAAATTCCGGTTACAAAATATTGTTTCAGATTTCTAAAGCTCTTTCTGGCGAAGATACACATATTAAACAGGAAATCAGCGGTGAACTGCAGTGCGACGTCAAAAGAACATTTTCACTCATGGATGCATACACAAGAACATCTCAGGATGACCTTCGTTGTGTAGTGTAACTCGCCTTAAGTTCTGTATTTGTCATCATATTTCGGTGTATTCGTTTTTGTTTAATTTGGTGCTTATTTTCATCATTTTCGTGCTTATTTGCTTGCGTATTTTAGGATCTTATTTTGCCTAGAAATCTGAACTTTACTAATCACTATGAAATCGAGTATTGTCTTTTGGAAAATTCAAACAAATAACAAGGAATGCCTTGGAAATGGTTAATTCCACAAAGAACAATTTACATAAACTGTGTGCTTTAAAGAGATCAACATTTTTGTGTAGTAAGATTTTGTCTATTTCTTACGTTTTACCAGTTCTGCAAAGGTCGTCGTGAATGTAGAGGGCTTCAAAACCTCTTCGCAAGACATTGGAGGTAACATTTAATTTGCGTTATTACATCTTAAACATCATAAGATCGGTTTTTGAGAAAATAAATTTTTTCAAAAACTTTTCGGTATAAAGGGTAGTTTGGGGTGGGGGAATCTTCTATGGCATCCTCAGTAGATGCTGAACTGAAATACTTAAAGGAGTAATGCCATTTTGACAAATACATACACACGAACCTTTTCTAAAGGTGCTTATTTCCGGTGAAATGTTGATTACAGAATTTCTGTGTGGATTGCCACACATTTTCTATCTGCTATATGCGCGGTACAGAAAGTAAGAAAAAATCGGATGTGTTGCACTCACACGACTTTCTCTACTCTTGTACTAACCATTCTTACAAACTCTTATTCCTATATCTTCTTCGTGTTAGTTGAGATAAACGTTTGCAAAAATTATCTTATTGCTCATTTCCTTGTAGGTACAAGGGGAATATCGGAATTAAGTAGGCTTTGAGCGATAGTCACATGTTTTAAAGCTTTGAAATTACGTTCTCTTTGCACGGCCAAGAGATAAAAAAGTGAATAACAAAAGGAGCTGAGAAAAGTTTAAGTGTTGCAAAACTACAAATAACAAGGCATATCTCCGAAATGGTTCACTTCATAGAAATGCATTTGGACACAGCTTGTGTGTTTTAACGATATCTATATTTTGATATAGTAAGATTTGGTCTATCTCTTACGGTTTACCAGTTATGCAAAAGTCTTCAAGAGGAAACACGATTACATAGACTATGTCCAGAAAATTAGGAATGTACATTTCATTTGCCCTAAAGATGTTTTAAGCAGATGACATTTTAATAAAAATCGTTAAAGACATTTGTGAAAAAATAAAAAAATTTAAAAAAATATTCTGTGCAAAGGAAAGTTTAGCATGCAGAATTTTTTCTCTAAATCTTCTTGTTTTGTGCTTGAAAGATATTAAACTCAAATACTAATTTTGGTTTTTAACCAACTTTTCCCTTTTGAGTTAAGCTGTTCACAGAGAGACACACAGACCTTTTTGGTGTTCACGGGGCCTCAATATGTCAAGATTTGCAGTGAAATCTTGACATGGAAATGGGTGGAATACCTACAATACTTGGTCTACGTGGTGGAAACGTTCCAGTGTTCTCGTTCTGGTTCTGGTTCCCGCCCCGCCCCGCCCCGCCCCGCCCCGCCCGGCCCGTTGCTGACGATGTCTTTGGAGTGAGTAGTAGCAAGAGGGGCAGAGTGCTTGTTGGGCTGTGGCTCCGAGCGTTTTCTCGACCACACAAGTGGACAACGCACACACACACACACACACACACACACACACACACACACACACACACACACACACACACACACACACACACACACACACACACACACACACACACACACACAGAACCGTCTGGCCGGGTTGACAGACCAACTGCACCATGAGCAGCCAAAGCTTTCTCACCCGGTCAACGAAATCGGAAATTTCCCACGCTATCGAATCTCCAAACAGCGAAACTTTATTCCGGGACAGAGCTTATCTCACAAACATCAGCCGAAACCACGTGAAAACATAACACTTCCCAAGGAGGCCCACTAGGGAACGCAGGCTACCAACATCATGCACCGTTTTCCGTGTCTATCCGGCACTAGCAATTGCGACTTAGTTTCCACGCTCTTTGTGTTAATAGTGACACGACTATGTTTACTGTGTGAGTGAAAGTGAACGTCGCCAGTGCCACAATGAATACATATGAATGGATATTTGTTTTATCAAATAGTATAAACCTCCTTTATTTTGATATGCTTTTATAGCCTTACGGCCTTTGTAATACCACGTTAACAGAAAGTGTTTCAAGTCTATTTCAAAGATAATCTTTGGAATTTAAAGAGTACTTGTAATATTAATTTACAGTCTAGCTATTTATTTATTTTTCATAAAATATAAATTCAGTTCACATTATAACCAATTTAAGGGTTAACCGAAGTGAAAAAGATGACTTTTTACTTTCTCTACTAGTAAGCAGAGGAAGTACTGTATCCCACCCAAAAATTCGATGTCGAGATTTCAGCGCAAATATATGTTTTGAGGCCCCCCTGAATCAAAAAAAAAAAAAAAAAAAAAAAAAAGCATTTTTAGAAAAAGGTCCGCTTGCGTGTGTGTGTCTGTCAGTCTGGACACATAACTCAAAAACGAAAACTCGGTTAAAAACCAAAGTTGGTATTTAAGTTTAATGTCTTTCAAAGATGCGACAGGTAGACTGTGAAGAAAATTGCACCAACTCAAACTACCCTTTACATGGAAAATTTTTCGAAAATTTTGATTTTCTTGAAAATGGCTCTAACGGTTTTGATTAAAATGTCATATGTTTGAGATATTTTTATGAAAAATGAAATGCATATCTTGCATTTTCTGGCTATAGCCTTTGTAGTCGTATTTACTCTGGATGACTTGCATAACTCGTAAACCATAACAGATAAATAATATATTACTATACAAAAAATGTAGATCTTGCTAAAACACAATATATGTCGAAATAAATTTTTTGTAGGGTGAACCATTTCGGAGATATTCCTTGTTATTTGTGTGTATTTTGCAAAACTTAAACTTTCGTCAAATGCAACACCGTTGTTCAATTTTTATATGTTAACCGTCCAAAGAGAAAGGAATCTCAAAGCTTTAAAAGATTTGACTATCGCACAAAGCCTACTGTATTCTAATATTCCCCTTGTAGCTACAAGGAAATAAGCAATAAGATAATTTGTACAAATGTTTATCTCAACTAACACGAAGAAGATATAGGAATAAGAGTTTGTAAGAATGGTTAGTACAAGAGTAGAGAAAGTCATGTGAGTGCAGCCCATCAGATTTTCACATGGCCGTTTAACTGATTGTCTATGAGTGGTCATGTCCATCTAAATAAATACAATTTCATTATCTTACTATCACTTCAAAGTTAGTTTTCTCATGTTTTTATTTTTAGCACAATTGCACCTACAAGGAAATAAGCAAGGGGAATATTAGAATACAGTAGGCTTTGTGCGATAGTGAAATCTTCTAAACCTTTGAGATTCCGTTCTCTTTGCACACTTAACATGTAAACAATAAACACCGACGTTCCATTTTACGAAAGTTTCAAGTTTTCCGAAACTCACACAGATAACAAGGAATATCTCCGAAATGGTTCATCCTACAAGAAAATTTATTCAGACATAAATTGTGTATTTTAGCAAGATCTACATTTTTTGTATAGTATGATTTGGTCTATCTCTAACGGTTTACCAATTATGCAAAACTCGTCCAGAGTAAATACGACTACAGGGGCTATAGCCAGAAAATTCAAAATATACATTTCATTTTTCATAAAAATATCTCAAAGATGTGACATTTTAATCAAAACCGTTAGAGCCATTTTCAAGAAAATCAAAATTTTCGAAAAATTTTCCATGTAAAGGGTAGTTTAGGGTGGGGCTATTTCTTCAAACTCTTCGTGTCGCATCCTTGAAAGACATTAAACTTAAATACCAACTTTGGTTTTTAACCTACTTTTCGTTTTTTAGTTATGCTGTCCACAGACTGACAGACACACACACACACACGGACCTTTTTCTAAAAATGCTTTTCTTGGATTCAGGGGTCTCAAAACATATATTTTCGCTGAAATCTCGACATGGAAGTTTTAAGTGGAATACAATACTTCCCCTACTTACTAGTAGAGAAAGTAAAACGTCATCTTTTTCACTTCGGTTTACCCTTAAATTGGTTACAATGTGAACTGAATTTATATTTTATGAGAAATAAATGAATAGCTAGACTGTAAATTAATATTACAATTACTCTTTAAATTCCAAAGATTATCTTTGAAATATACTTGAAACACTTTCTGTTAACGTGCTATTACACTAAGAAAACGGGTTTGAAATAAGCAGGAGGTTTGAATGCATTAAACTAATTTATAGTATGTTTGTTACATAAAGAGGTTACATTTTCAATCGTAAACTCGAGGAAAATTTCATGGAGAAGAAGGCAAAAAACCACCAAGTCATTTGTATACACTATTCACTGCGTTAGGAAATGAGAGTGTTGAATTTATAAACCTTCTGTGGCGGCTTAAGAATTCCAAATAGCTTCTCGCTTTTATTTGCAAGCATTTTTACACTGTAATGTTAACTGGCAAGATTTACTGAAGAGGATGTCTGTCGGCATCGATTTTATAGCACAGGAATATGAACCGTGGCATTAAGGATTTCCATTCATTTTATATTTATTGGCTTGTGCATAAAATTGAGTACGTACGTACACATAAATAACTGTAACAGAAAAGCATTTTTTTCACACCTCAAATGGTCGAGGAATGTTGTTGCAGGCAAAAAGGAAAATTCTCGCATATAATATATGGTATCTTCTGTTTAAAGCACTGGGCTTATGGTGGTGCAGTTCTGAATTAAATATGAACCACAGTCTGTTAGCTTTTTTACTTTCTCTACTAGTATAGTAAGTAGAGCAAGCATTGAATTCCACACAAACATTAGATATCGAGATTTCACCGGATATACATGTTTTAAGGACCCCGAATAAAAAAAATTAGAAAAAGGTCCATGAGTCTGTCAGTCTGTGGGCAGCATAACTCAAAAACGAAAACTAGTTAAAAACCAGAGTTGGTATTAAGTGCAATATCTTTCGAGGATACGACAGGAAGATTTAGAAGAAAATTTCTCCAACCAAAACTACCCTTTAAATGGACATTTTCTAAAATTTTGACTTACTCAAAATGGTTGTAGTGATTTTTATTAAAGTTCGTATTTATGGCACATTCAATGTATATTTTGAATTTTTTGGCTATTACCCATGTAGTGCTGCTTACTTTTAATAACTTTTGCATTACTGGTAAACCGTTAAGAGAGACCAAATCTTACTACACAAAAAATCTTATGTGTTACACTCACATGACTTTCTCTACTCTTGTACTAACCATTCTTACAGACTCTTATTCCTATATCTTCTTCGTGTTAAGATAAACATTTGTACAAATTATCTTATTGCTTATTTCCTTGTAGGTACAAAGGGAATATGGGAATACAGTAGGCTTTGTGAGATAGTCAAATCTTTTAAAACTTTGAGACTCCGTTCTCTTTGCACACTTAACATGCAAAACAAATGAACAACGATGTTCCATTTCACGAAAGTTTTAAGTTTTCCGAAACTCACACACATAACAAGGAATATATCCGAAATAATTCACCCTACAAGAAAATTTATTCAGACATAAACTGTGTATTTTAGCAAGATCTACATTTTTGTACAGTAAGATTTTATCTATCTCTAACGGTTTACCAGTTATGCAAAAGTCGTCCAGAGTAAATACGACTACATGGGCTATAGCCAGAAAATAAGATGAAATAGTAAGTAGAGTCACTTTGTTCAAAATGGCGTTATCGTGGAGTATGTAAAACATCGCCAAGGAAAGCCATTACGAAGTGTTTTATCCGTATTTGCAAAGTGTTGTGAGAAGTACTGTTCCTACCATAGTGTGAAGTTGGACAGCGTTCCCGCCAAACAATGGCTGAAAAGTGATATTATCCAATAGATGGATACCAAAGGGATCGCATACACAACAGATATGGTGAAAGACTAACTGATATTTCAAGCGAAGGTAGGGGTAAGTTTGTTGCTGTTTAATTATCAAACAGGCTGGCCACAAAATTTTGAGTCTCCCGTCTTATTACTGCGTTTTGAATCTAACGTAATCAGTATGGAGCCTTGTGATAGGTTATGTTGCCATAAGCCAAGTGAAGTCAAGCTTGTCTGATTCCCAAAACGCTTCCCCTTTTTCCACCATATAGCGTACACTCATACTTTTGTGTTTTTACAGTTTCAGGTAACGTAAAATGTGTCATATTTACATGATTATTACTTACAGACTTCGTGAAATGTAAGCAAAGGGATTCATTAATTTATTTTGTTTATTTAACGTTGCTTTAAACAATTCCCCAACCATAAGTGCCAACTACGTTTTATTTGAGAGGGGCTTAGTCACTTAAACGTTCGCTGTATATTCTACGTTTTATAATGTATTATTCTTTATATTATGTAAGAGTTCTTCCTTTTATGTCAATGCAGAATTCAAAACCCAGAAGCCACTCACGTGGTGAGAACAGTTCACATGACGCGCCATATGTCTGCCAATAGTAGGGGCCCGCGGAGGAATACAATTTTGCACGTTGTTTACATAGCAGTTTAAAGTAAAGCCGGCTAACGTATAGTTTCACTGTGATGTTAGGAAGTAACATATCCACAGTTTTGAGTTCATTGTGGATTAAACATGCTCAGAGTGAAAAGTAGTGCAAGTTACCGCATGCAACAATATGCTACTAGATGGTAATTATTATTTATTTATGCCAACAAACTTACTGCTGGTGTTTAAGCCGTGTGTGGTCAATGTTTAAGAGATGGAACCAGTACTGAAAAATTCAATGCCATAGCCGGGATTTGAACCTCTTAAATATGCTACTAATGTAAGGTTTTTACGGTTGTGATTGTAAAATCCTGGGTTGTCAGTCATGTAATATATATGTAGCTATAACGGTAGACCAAATTTCACAAGTAACCCAACATTCGAAATTCAGCGCCAGTTCTTCATAATATCGCCAATCTTTCGGGATGGAAAATTTGAAGTAGCACGACTAATATTTGGTGATTTGTATCAGCTCAGTCATTCGGATCTTTAAAAAAAATTTTGTTTTGGTACATATTTTTGATATTTTCAGCAGATAAAAAAACAAATATTTCCCAAGTTTTTAGCACCTAAAAATCCAAGCTCTAGTCATCATTTACTTTTGTGTCTCTTGGTAGTGAAAAGGGAATGGAATTTCAAGCTCCATATAGAGACCAACTTTAAAACATTTGACTATCGCACAAAGTCTGCTGTATTCCCATATTCGCCTTTTACCTACAAGGAAATAAGCAATAAGATAATTTCAACAAACGCTTATCTCAACTAACACGAAGAAGATATAGTAATAAGAGTTTGTAAGAATGGTTAGTACAAGAGTAGAGAAAGTCATGTGAGTGCAACTCATTAGACTTCTGTACTACGTATACCAGTAGACAATATCTTTAATGGCGTTTTTGTACGATGGCAACAAAAGTTGAAATATTTTATAAAAATTATGTATTGCTATTTGCTGGTGACCAGATTTTCATTGCAAATTCGCGTTGTAAACTATATTTGTTTTTGTTCCATTTATGAACATCTCCATGGATTATGTACCTACATAAATACAGGCTTGGAGTAAACAAACGCAAGGTCGCTGGCTAACTGCAGGGGGCGGGGTTTCTATGGATAGCCAATTAGTTTCCTTGTTCAGTGCTGGACTAGTTGGATTTAATTCCTACATTTCAGAAGGAAATGCGGTCTCAGATAACTATTGAAGCAGTATTAGTTTAATTCCCTTTACGTTGGTTATAATGTTTTCCTATATCGCGTGTGTCCTACCTGTTGCCCATGAACATTTACACAGAAGGAAATTTCGATTTCCAGTATAGAAAATTATTAATTTCCAAGGAAACCTGTATCTACCAACCTAAATTTATCAGCTATATTAATATACGAGGGCTGCCTCAGAAATATTCGCCCTGACGCATAGATAATAACGATTGCTGTTTCAAACAAATGACTATGGTAGAAAGCACCAAGCTTATAAAGCTTGACTTTGAAGTTTGCTATGTGATACAACACTAATTCGAAAAGTTCTAGTGCAACTAATATTAAAGCTGAGCTAGATGCTACTCTGGGGGAGTCTGCTCCTTTATTTACATCACAGATGGCAGAGTTTAAGCAAGGCTGTACGGACTACCAAGAGGAACGTCTCAGCGGTCGACCATGGCAGAAATTACAAAGAAAATGATAAAAAAGATGACATTGGATGACTCGATTGAATGTGTGTGAACTAGCAGACATTGCGGGCATTTCAAAAAGTGCTGTACAACGCATAATGACTGAGAATTTGCACATGAGAAAGCTGTGCGCAAGATGGGTGCCGCGTTTGCTCACATTGGCGCCGTGAGAATCTTTCAGTCGAGTATTTGGCAATGTTTCGTCACAATAAAGCTGTTTTTGCGGCGATACATAACCTCGAATGAAACATCACTTCACATCTGACACGAAGGAATAGTCGAAACAATGGATTGAAGGGTGAAATTCCATTTCAGGCAAGGTCATCACGTTAATAATTTTTGGTTGCACGTGGGACAATTTTCATTGTCATCTGCAACAATGGCGATTATTGTTATACGAACTTGTTGAGCGTTTAAGTGATAAAAGCAAGCAAAACGGCCGCATGGCCGCCGTGGCCAGAATCACTTGTTGAAGTTCGAATTACTTCCTCATGCAGCCTATTCACCACATTTAGATCCCTGTTTTCTGTTTCCAAACTTGAATAAACAGCTTGCCAACACTGAAATGGTAGACCCTACTATTTTTCAGAGCTGGACGGCTCTCACTATAAACAGAGTATCGAAGTATGGAGCATCGCTGGGGAAAGTGTATCAGCTGAAAGGAGACTGTTGAGAAATAAAACTGTTCTTCCCCTAAAGTGTTTTTCTGTGTGTGTGTGCGTGCGTGTGCGTGTGCGTGTGCGTGCGCGCGTGCGTGTGCGTTAGGTCGAGTACTTCACTAGGGCGCAACGTAAAATGCAACCCAATTTTCCAACGTCTCTTTAGTATGAATATCTACTTATATTCTTGAAAGGGTGAATCTCTGTTATCATCCGTCACATTAAAAGGTGCATCTGAAAAGTTGGATGAACGGTCCCGTATGTCACAAACCCCGCTGTTTGGGATGAGAGAGATATATCAGCAACCACCCCCACCTTACAAATCACCAAAGTGAAGCAGTGGTGCACGCTGCGACCAACCTAACGGAGTCAACGTTCACCAACATTTGAAAAAGTAGAAGATTTGTGCACAGTCTGACAGATGAGCAAACTCGGTGGAAAAGTCTGCAGATGTCCGTAATTTTTGGAAACCACCATTTCAGGAGAAGAGACCTAGTGCTATCCATATGAAGCGCATACCGATACGTCGTAAGCCTTGAGGAGCAAGTTAAGGCCAGGACTCAAACTTGTTGAAAGTTGAGCACGCGAATCGCAGTGTGCGAACGGGGGTTTTCGTGGAGAAACTTCCACTGTCTCCTCCGGTACAGCTATGGCCAGAACCCCCCAGGTCGGTAGCAGCAGCCGTTTCAAAACTCCCCTTTTAACAATTTGACCCTTGGATAGAAATTCATTAAAGTATCAACATGTGCGCGGTTTCTAACACAATTCACCCAAATTTTCAGACACATCGTGTGTTATTTTCAAACAATTCGCTTTGAGTGCAACAATCAAACAATGGACTGGATGCCTCCTAAATTATAGCAGCTTGCGCATCAGCTATATCATTGCGTCATCGTATATCCGAGTTACGATGGGTAAATTGATTAAACACTTTTTACTAGTTCATTACAATTAATACAACACACGTGGTGGAAAATTTAGTGCGCAATACATGTGCAACAGAATCTAAATAGAGGAGACTTGACTCTTTTCAAAGTATTTCTCGATTATGTAATAACGCACTTCCCACACTCATATAGCACGTGGTCTCCTATTCAGTTGTTTGTCGGACTGTTAACGAGCCCAGAGCACTAAAGTAGTCATGACAAATCAGCGCAGTGGCGTTCCGACTCAATGCTTCAGGATCGGGGTGATTACTCATATTTTCACAAAATCTTTGTTAAATAAAATGTTTATAAGCTTTACAATAATTACAATTTAAAGTAAAAATCACAGTTTAAGTTGTTAGAATAAAGTAAAGTATTCCTCCGCGCTTCACACCGAGCTCCACCTCTGGTAGGTACACTATTAGTTAACATATCTGCACATGCGCAGATATATATTCGGAGATATTCCTTGTTATTTCTCAGAATTTTGTAATATCTACAGACGTTCTCAAATGGGAGGTCGCTATTCATTTATTTATCTCTTAGTCATGAAAAGAGAACGGAATTTAAGAGTTATAATATACCGATTACTGTTAAAACCTTTGACTGTCGCTTAAAGCCTATTGTATTTCCCTTGCGCCTGCAAGAAAATTAGCAATAAGTGTTTGTATGAATTGTTAGCACAAGAGTAGAGAAAGTCATGTGAGTGCGACACATCAGGTTTTTACTTTCTTTACTATTAAGTAGAGGAAGTATTGTACTCGACCCAAAAATTCGATGTTCACATTTCACCGGAAATATATGTTTTGAGACCCCTGAATCCGAAAAAAGCATTTTTAGAAAAAGGTCCGTATGTGTGTGTCTATGTGTCTGTGGACAGCATAACTCAAAAACGAAAAGTCGGTTAAAAACCAAAGTTGGTATTTAACTTTAATGTCCTTCAAGGATGCGACACGAAGATTTTGAAGAAAATAGCCCCACCCTAAACTACCCTATACCTGGAACATTTTTCGAAAATTTTGATTTTCTTGAAAATGACTAACGATTTTGATTAAAATGCCACATATTTAAGATATTTGTATGGCAAATGAAGTGTATATTTTGAATTTTATACCTATAGTCTATGTAACCCTGTTTACTCTGGATGACTTTCGAATAACTTGTAAACCGTAAGAAATAGACAAAATCATAGTGTACATTTTTTTTAAGAGTGAACCATTTCGGAGATATTCCTTGTTATGTGTGTCGGAAAACTTAAAACTTTCGTGAAATGGAACATCGTTGTTCATTTCTTTATGTGTTAAGCGTGCAAAGAGAACGGAATCTCAAAGCTTTAAAAGATTTGACTATCACTCAAAGCCTACTGTATTCTAATATTCCCCTTGTACCTACAAGGAAATAAGCAATAAGATAATTTCTGCAAATGTTTATCTCAACTAATACGAAGAAGATATAGGAATAAGAGTTTGTAAGAATGGTTAGTACAAGAGTAGAGAAAGTCATGTGAGTGCAGCACATCAGACTGTTTAATTCTTGGAATATTAGCCTGATTGTGGTAACATGAGTTCTTGGAGAGCCGTGTTACACGAGTATCACAAGTTGTGAATGCGGGGTTGGCGCAGTTTGGGGTGAATACAGAGGGTGCTTCTGACGCCTGATTTTTTTATCTTTCCGCGACTTTGTCAGCTTGCCAAGGCAGTTAGTCGGTTCAACGCTCTCCTATCCCACACCCCTCGCTCGCTTCTTGTGCTATATTTTAATTTTTGTTGCTTCGTTTCTCTTCTCCATGTAGTATTTATGTTCACCACAACATCTCATTCAGTAAGTTTTCCTTGTCATGTTACGTAACACAGTGTCGCGCTCGCACTATTTCTTGTCCATCTTCACGATTGATTTCATTCCTAAGTATTGCTTCCTCGCCTTTTAATCACTTCTTCCAAGGTTACCTTACGTTTCTGTCGAAAACATCACTACATCATGGAAATAAAACTGATGTGTTACTGTCACATTATGTTCTCTATCCTTTATTGTCTATGTTCGTGAGCGCCTGTCCCTTGGCCTGGGTTCTACTTGGACAACGACCCAGCAGCGGTAGAAAACGCACTGCGATTCGTCTCCCATATTGGATTTTCTAGACAACTTTAACTTCTATTTAACTTCTCGGCCTTTTTAGATTTTTATAATGTAATGTGCCCTTTTAACATTGTAAAGTTTTAGCTTTTTTACTTTTTACGCTTTAACTTTTACTTTGTACCGTTTTTATAAGAGCACAGCTCAAGGAAGATAGTATACATAATTGGGAATATTTAACTTTTTACTGTTTTTTTTTTTATTTTATTTATTTAATGTCGCTTTAACTTACCAGTCATATCGTGTCAGTTTTACAGTGATTACATTGTATTACAGTTTGTATCAAATGTGTTTACAGAGTCCCGTAACGTTACAAAAGTACAAAATTGTTTTACAATATACATGGTTTCCAAGTTCTTGTTATGTTATTGGGAATATTGGCTGTTGGTATTTGTTGCAGTCTTCTATGATGTGCTTGGCAGTGACGATCACGTTGCAAACAGGAGGTGAAGTTTTGCTGTGGATAACTTTAGTGTGTCCAATACGGAGACGGCTGTTGGCGCCTAAGCTTCCTTACTGCATACTGTATACTCATTTCATTTCTTGGAGCCTGTTTTAGGTGCCACATTCTAAGGTTTTCATTTTTAATTGCGAAGCGTAAGCAGTTGTGACTTTTTCCTGTTTTTATCTTTGGACTTGGGCTACAATGACCTTGTTGTCGTCAGGCCCTTAAACCCCACTCGCTCGCTCGCTCACTCACTCGCTGACTCACTCACTGACTCACTCACTGATTCACTCACTCACTGACTCACTCGCTCAGTGACTCACTCGCTCACTGACTCAGTCGCTCAGTGACTCACTCGCTCACTCACTCAATCGCTCACTCACTCAATCGCTCACTCACTGACTCACTCCCTAACTCACTCGCTCACGGACTCGCTCGCTCGCTCGCTCGCTCGCTCACTCACTCGCTGACTCACTCACTGACTCACTCACTCACTGATTCACTCACTCACTGAGTCACTCGCTCAGTGACTCACTCGCTCACTGACTCAGTCGCTCACTCACTCAATCGCTCACTCACTCAATCGCTCACTCACTCAATCGCTCACTCACTGACTCACTCCCTAACTCACTCCCTCACGGACTCGCTCGCTCACGGACTCACTCGCTCACTCACTCACTCGCTGACTCACTCACTGACTCACTCACTGATTCACTCACTCACTGACTCACTCGCTCACTGACTCAGTCGCTCACTCACTCACTCGCTGACTCACTCACTGATTCACTCACTCACTGACTCACTCGCTCAGTGACTCACTCGCTCACTCACTCACTCGCTGACTCACTCGCTGACTCACTCCCTAACTCACTCGCTCACGGACTCGCTCGCTCACGGACTCACTCGCTCGCTCACTCACTCACTCGCTGACTCACTCACTCACTGATTCACTCACTCACTGATTCACTCACTCACTGACTCACTCACTCACTGACTCACTCGCTCAGTGACTCACTCGCTCACTGACTCAGTCGCTCACTCACTCAATCGCTCACTCACTCAATCGCTCACTCACTGACTCACTCCCTAACTCACTCGCTCACGGGCTCGCTCGCTCACGGACTCACTCGCTCACTCACTCGCTGACTCACTCACTGACTCACTCACTGACTCACTCGCTCAGTAACTCACTCGCTCAGTGACTCACTCGCTCACGGACTCACTCGCTCACTCACTCACTCGCTGACTCACTCACTGACTCACTCACTGATTCACTCACTCACTGACTCACTCGCTCAGTGACTCACTCGCTCAGTGACTCAGTCGCTCACTCACTCACTCGCTGACTCACTCACTGACTCACTCACTCACTGACTCACTCGCTCAGTGACTCACTCGCTCACTGACTCAGTCGCTCACTCACTCACTCACTCGCTGACTCACTCACTGATTCACTCACTCAGACTCACTCGCTCACTGACTCAGTCGCTCACTCACTCACTCGCTGACTCACTCACTGACTCACTCACTCACTGATTCACTCACTCACTGACTCACTCACGGACTCACTCGCTCACTCACTTGCTCACTCACTGACTTGCTCACTCACTGACTCGCTCACTGACTCGCTCACTCACTGATTCACTCACTCGCTGACTCACTCATCGTGTGTTTGTATGAACAGCATAGCTGAAAAGCGAAAACGTGAATAAATATAAACTTTATTTTTTTTATTTATGCCAACAAGCTTACTGCTGATGTGTGGGCAATGTTTAAGAGGTGGAATCAAGACTGAAAAATTCAATGCCATAGCCGGGATTTGAACCACGGATCTTGCGCTTATCGAGCGGCTGCTTTAACCACTAAGCTACCATGGCCAATTTGCCAGTACGACATTACATTCCCCAGCTGATTCGTGCTTTTCCCTGTTAGACCACAAGGGAATCTCACATCAGAGATAAATACCCCAAGGGCGACTTACAAAATATAAACTTTTTATTGAAGCTGACCGTTCTTCCAGAACATCACATGATTTTCAAGACCTACCCTCTCCCGCCCTGCCTTTTAAGCGGAAGAATGTTCCTATATCTTATTTTCTCAAACATTTCTGCTACGATTTTGACTCCTACATGTAAGTAACCTTTTTGAAATGTTAGCATTTTTTGTTCTGCGAACTAACAGTATAATTTGCGAGAAATTGTCGACGAGGAGATTTATGATAGGAAACCAGGTGCTGCTGCTACCACAGGCACGAGGCAGAGGGTAGTGAATGGGGGTTGGCGCGTGGTCCTAGTCCAGGTGTTGGTAGACATCTGTGTAGGCAGCTGTCTGTCTGTCCGGCCAACAGCACCCCAGTGCTTTTTATCCAATTCCTTACATGATGCTCAAATTAATTGACATAAGAATGCGGAATGTCACCATTTGTGACCGGATGTAGGTATGTATGTATGTTATCTGTGTGACGTACCTGTTTGTCACCTGGCGCATTGCTCCTGTACCTACCACAACAATTTCATTTGCACCACAATTCCGTGGTGTTAGGCCTTTCATAGAGTTTCTCTCTACTTACGGTTTCTCCCGTTGCCAGCCGAAGCGCGACAAAAACTTTCCCAAATACAAAAACCTCAAGTGGTATTTATTTACAGCATTCCGTCAAATAATAATTATTAACCAATTTATTTAATACTAGTTAATATAAATACTGATTTAAGGAAAAGTCAAAATGGTAAATTTTGTGATTTCTTTTCGAAACTCAGATTTTACTTCCATGTGAATATTTCAGATCTTCCACTCATTTGGTATAAGTTTCGTAGAGGTAGGTTAATCGTAAATACATTACAATTATTATTGAAAATACAGCTGCATATTGGTTTTAGGCTTTCTCATCTTGTATAACTGCAGTTTCTGAACAACTACTAATTTTCTACACATTTACCTACCCCATTATCTCTCATAAAGTGTTGAAATTTTTATCAAATTTAGCAACTAAATAAGTTTTATTTTAATGAAAAGTTTTTGTATAGCAGGTACAGTGGTTAGTTTTTTTAAAAATTTTAGCCTGCTCTTCGTAGGAAAATAAACGTTAATAGCGCAAACTCTTGCAATGGACTGCTGCTAAAGTCTAAGGTTTATTTTCCCATGAAGAGCAGGCTAGATTTGCATGGCTACCAATGGTGGACAAGCACGCTAATTACAACCTTATGGCTTTCAGATTATGAAGTGTTGCCTGTCTCCAAAAATAATAAGGAAAGGGTGAACCAACTTTGTGTGTGTGTGTGTGTCTGTCTGTGTGTGTGTGTGTGTGTGTGTGTGTGTGTCTGTGTGTGTGTGTGTGTGTGTGTGTGTGTGTGTGTGTGTGTGTGTGTGTGTGTGTGTGTGTGTGTGTGTGTGTGTGTGTGTGGATATTACTTTGTGTCGTACGGGTTCCTATACCATTCATCCAATTGCAATGAAAGTTCTCTACATTCCCGCGAAGGTTTCTGAGTTGGTCAAAAGTTTACAATAAGTGGAAGGTGAGTAGTATCTATTGTACAGGTGTCCCAAAATTAGACGGACAAACTTTTAAACCAGAGAAATGGCTGTTGTCTTTGCGAGAGTACGACAGAATAGGGCACGCCGATGCACTCTTTGTGTTAATCGCAATGGGCGTGCGTTCCAACATTTACTTTGAATAGTAAAGCTGTGATTAACTGTAAACAATGAGATGTCTGTGTTTTGTTTATGTGTTCTATGTTTGTTTCTTGGATTAACGCTGTGTGCCTTACTAAGATAAATGCAATACTAATTTGCACTGTTGATTTTGCCGTAAATACTTAAACTGGGTGGGAGGCAGTAATCTATGGCATTAACTCGTCTAGCGCTCAAACGAAGCACCACAGCAAAAAACTTTCCTTAACAAAAGTGCTTAAAATAATGTTATCTATCAGCTCACAAAGTTTGTCGGTCTAATTTTGGGACAACCTATATATAAAAATCTGATGTGTTGCACTCACGTGACTTTCTCTACTCTTGTACTAACCATTCTTACAAACTTATTTCTATATCTTCTTCGTGTTAGTTGAGATAAACATTTGTACAAATTATCTTATTGCTTATTTCCTTGTAGGTACAAGGGGAATGTTAGAATACAGTAGGCTTTGTGCGATAGTCAAGTCTTTGTCTTTTCGCAGTTAACATATAAAAAAATGAACAACGATGATCCATTTCACGAAAGTTCTAAGTTTTCCGAAACTCACACACATAACAAGGAATATCTCCGAAATGGTTCACCCTACAAGAAAATTTATTGAGACATAAATTGTGTATTTTAGCAAGATCTACATTTTTGTATAGTATGAATTGGTCTATCTCTAAGGGCTTACCAGTTATGCAAAAGTCCTCCAGAGTAGATACGATTACAGGGTCTATAGCCAGAAATTTCAATATATACATTTCATTTTTCATAAAAATATCTCAAACATGTGACATTTTAATCAAAATCGTTAGTCATTTTCAAGAAAATCATGTAGAGGGTAGTTTAGGGTGGGGCTATTTTCTTCAAAATCTTCGTGTCGCATCCTTTAAAGACATTAAACTTAAATACCAACTTTGGTTTTTAACCGACTTTTCGTTTTTGAGTTATGCTGTCCACAGACTGACACACAGACACACACACGGACCTTTTTCTAAAAATGCTTTTTTTTTGGGGGGGGGGGTTCAGGGGGTCTCAAAACATATATTTCCGGTGAAATCTGGACATCGAATTTTTGGGTGCAATACAATACTTCCCCTACTTACCAGTAGAGAAATGGGTATTGGTATGTATGAAGTTATAAACTCCAACACCGTGGACCGATTACCATGAAAATTGACACATCCTAATTTGTTCAGGGAGAAAATTGACCACTTTAGAACATAAATCAGCAAATTAATCAAGTAACTGGAATAAATGGTAGTATTCATTTACAATATTGTGACAGAAACAAAGGAATCGTATTGGAGGAAGTACCTGCTTTTCTGGTTCTTCTACAAACAATGGATAATCACAATAGAAGCGTAGGATAAAATATTACACCTTGAATGCAGCAGAATTAATACATACATGTTTTGTTTCCACCTTCGGTCTCCTTTTGGTACAAATAGTAACATTTATTGCTCTAATTCTCAGCTTCATACTCAATCGCAATGTTTTCTATTGTTCTCAGGCGACAGCCATTTATTTTGTTTGCTACATGATCTTTTGTTTAGGACTAGAAGGACTGAAAAAACACGTACTGCACGCTATTTCATATGTGAAATCAGATGAACATCCTAAACCTTTAGTTTACCGATTGAGAATACTTGCTGTTTTTAATTTGTTTATATTTTATGAGCACATCTGCACCATTATGACTTACGACTAGACGCTCATAGTGTTAATACCAGAAATAAATCTAAATTAAATAGAACTAAATATAGACTTGCTATGAAGAAGATATTATTTTAAGGGTGTAGATCTTTATGATAAGTTAGACAATTAATATAGATCATTGAGCATTAGTGTTCCAAAGCGAAGTTTTTAATTGGCTAGTCAAAAGGCTATCCTATTATATTAATAATTTTAAGTATTATAGTGATTGATTTATCATTTGTACAGGTTTGGACAGATAAAACCGGCCCGGTCCGTCTCATCTAATTTAATTTGGAAAGAAATTATGTAGGGTATTGTTTTCTTTTCTTTCTTTTTTTCTTTCTTTCATTCTCTCTCTCTCTCTTTCTTCTTTTATTGAAATGTAATTATCTCGGCGATACAATATTCCGCGTGTTTTGTTTCATTGTTGTCTATAAACAGTTCACAGAGGTTCTAAACACAGTTGTTTTTTTAAATAAGCATGATTTATTCAATAGCAGAGCGAATATTCACTGTAGAGACGTACGTAAGGACCAGCTCTATGAACGTAACGCAAGAATTGCTCAGAGACAAATACCTGCTTCGCTTATTACCAGCGAAAAGCAGCACTCAAAATTTAGTGCGAAAATGGCGTACGACTGGTGTGGTGCGCTATGGCTGCGATCTTCTTCGACACCACAGTCAACATTGTCTACTTGACCTTCTTAGATGGATTTTATTCCCAACTGATAGAAGAGGAGCGTAATTACTGCTTCTTTCAACAAGATGGGGCAACATGTCACACTTACCCGTGTTCAGTGAAGAAAGGACCGTGAGCAAAAACCTATGGCCACAGCGATCTCCAGATTTGTCGACATGTGATTGTTATTTATGGGGGTACGAAAATGAAAGTGTACGAGCAGAATCCCCATACCATTGGTGATCTCAAGGATAAC
This sequence comes from Tenodera sinensis, assembly GCA_030765045.1. Classification (NCBI taxonomy): domain Eukaryota; kingdom Metazoa; phylum Arthropoda; class Insecta; order Mantodea; family Mantidae; genus Tenodera; species Tenodera sinensis. The sequence continues at coordinate 174,046,912 of CM060966.1, forward strand.
ATCAGGAATTGCATCCACAGCATCACCCATGAGGAATTGGCACATATTTTCATGAAGCTCTTAAGACGTGTACAGAAGTGTCTAGGTGCAGATGGAGGGCACATCCAACATTTATTATAAAGGTTCATGCATTTTATTCCGTTTTATTATTTTATTTCATTAAAGTTTGTTTAAAATCAATGTCACAACAGGGGCCGATTTTATTTGCTCAACCTGTATGCACCTATTTTTTGGCAATTTCCTATTCATGTAAATGATTTTAAAAAAGAGGAGGAAGCTCAGTGTTCTACTCTATATCAGGATTGTGGCGCCGACAGCACATCAAAGGAGCCTCAACGTCAGCCAACTCACACCACTACGTTGCTAGGCAACACGTGACAATGTTGCTTAAGAGCTAAGGCCCTTTACAGACGGTTTGAGACGCTTCGAGTGCCGGCTTGTTACGAGAAGCTTCGAGAAACGTCGTTTTCCAAAAAAATCGCTCTACCGTATTCTCGGCTATGTAAGCGAGTCGTCATGGACAGAGGAGACAGTTTCAGTGAATTAGTGAGTAAAATTGTCAGAGCAGCTCTGTGCTGTTGAGCAGTATTTGTATCAAGGTTACGATATAACAGAACATCTGTGAGTTGTAAGGTCACGAGTTGGGAATTGTGATTCAGTTTTAAGGAAAAAAATCTTATGTATTGCACTCATATGACTTTCTCAACTCTTGTACTAACCATTCTTATTCCTATATCTTCTTCGTGTTAGTTAAGATACACATTTGTACAAATTATCATATTGCTTATTTTCTTGTAGGTACAAGGGGAATATGAGTACTCAGTAGGCTTTGAGCGATAGTCGCACGGCTAACATATAAAAAATGAATAACAATCTTCCCGTTGTGGAAAGTATAAGTATTGCTAAACTCACGCAAATAACAAGGAATATTTCCAAAATGGTTCAGTCCACAGAAAAATTCACTTGGACACAAATTGTAAGTTTTAAGGACATCTATATTTTTATATAGGGAGATTTGGTCCATGTCTTGCGGTTTACCAATTATGCAAAAGTCATCCAGAGTAAACAGGACTACATAGGCTATAGCCAGAAAATTCATAGTATACATTTCATATGTCATACAAATATGTTAAACATATGATATTTTAATCAAAATTGTTAGAACCATCTTCGAAAAAATGAAAATTTTTGAAAATGTTTCATGTAATGGGCAGTTTAAGGTAGAAGAATTTTCTTGAAAATATCCGTGTCGCATCTTTAAAAGATATTAAACTTAAATATCAACTTTGGTTTTTAACCAACTTTTCGTTTTTGAGTTATGCTGCCCACAGACACACTGGGACCTTTTTCTAAAAATGTCTTTTTTATTCAGGGGGCCTCAAAACATATATGAACGTGTCATTTGTCATTGTAATTTTAGCTACTAATACAAAGTGTCTAAATTATTATTTCGATTAACAAAAATGAGATAGATGAACAAGCTTTTGCACGAACAGTTTATAGGATAATAAGTAGAAAATGTAATGTGAATGCTACACATAAGTTGCAAATGCACTTTTTCCGCTCAGACAACTGCAACGGCAGTTACATAAGTAAAATGCAAGAGCAAGGCTGCTATAAAATATGTAGCACATGAATATCTGTGACTGTAATGCCAAAATAGTTTTGTATCTTCTTGTGAGTGAGTCATATGTTATTTCCACACACTTAGCTTGTTGCTCTTGAATTACTCCCTTAACTTTGGACATAATTTATGTTTGAAATAAATCTCAGTTCCTCAGTTGCCTAACCCAAGCTAAGAAATGGGAAAAGACGAGCATTTTGGTTACATCTTAGAACCTGGGACTGGGGTGCCTGACTCATGCTCCGCAACACTCGCCCTTCAACACACAATTCATACAACTTTCGATGATTGAAATACAACTGTAATGTATTAAATTCACTCAGTTTTCCGTGCTCACCTTTATTACTGTGGTATTTGTAGTTACTCAACAGTGCTTTTGCATAATGTTTTCCCCTAATTTATATTTATTTTGTTCAGTTTTTGTTTTTTGTGGTATCTTAAGAGTTTAAATTAATTCTTTAAGGGCCGCTCTCATCAACGGGTGTTAAAATGCTCTAACACAGAGTTTACTAACTGAGTTAAATGCTCAAGCCTCGTGTGTTTCATCAAGCTTTTCCAGAGAAAAATTAACTAATTCAGTCTTAAAGTCAAAGAGAATAACGAACTTGACTGGTTCTGAAAGAGTTCCCCTGTACATGTCTCCCCCTCCCTTTGTAATGCCATATTCTTATTGGTTCCTGAAAGGTAGACGAAGCTTTTTTTAGGTTAAGGTGAAATTAGTTTCATTGTTTCTTGACCACGACACTAATCGAATTGAAAAATGAATGAGAAAGCCACAAATTTTTACTTTCTCTACTACATAGAGCAAATAGAGGAATTATGGTATTCCACCCAAAAATTCGATGTATAGATTTTACCGGAAATGTTTTGAGGGCCCCTGAATAACAAAAAAATTTAGAAAAAGGTCCGTGTGTGAGTGTGTCTGTCAGTCTGTGGACAACCATTCTTAGAAACTCTTGTTCCTATATCTTCGTGTTAGTTGAGGTAAACATTTGTACAAATTATCTTATTGTTCATTTCCTTGTAGGTACAAGGGGAATATGGGAATATAGTAGGCTTTGTGTGATAGTCAAATATTTTAAAGCTTTGAGATTCCGCTCTCTTTGCACGGCTAACATATAAAAAAATTAATAACGGTGTTCCATTTGACGAAAGTTTGTTTTTTAAAACTCACAAATAACAAGAAATATCTCCGAAATGGCTTACTCTACAAAAAATTATCTGGACATAAATTGTGTGTTTTAGTAAGATGTGCATTTCTTACACGGTAAGATTTAGTCCGTCTTACGGTTTACCAGTATGCAAAAGTTATCCAGAGTAAACAACACTACATGGACTAAATTCAAAACATGCATTTCATTTGTCATGAAAATATCTTAAGCAACTGGTATTTTAATTAAAATTATTAGACAGAGCAAAATTTGCACGTAAGAGGTAGTTTAGGTAGAGGAATTTTCTTTAAAATCTTCAGACTGACACACACATACAAGGGTATTTTTCTAAAAATGTTTTCATTGGATTCAGGGGATCTCAAAACATATCTCCGGTGAAATCTTGACATCGAATTTTTGGGTGGAAAATAATACTTCCTCTGCTTATTACACGTAGTAGAGAAAATAAAAAATGTAGGGATATAGGGTCAAACCATGGGCAACGCCGGGTATTTCAGCTGGTTATCTTGTATTTTTCCACATGTAAAGAAAAAAAGGGGAAGGCGAGGTATTAGTGTAACATTTGACGTGTTATTTATTTTTTGGAAATGGCGGACAGTTAGTAAGTAACATGGTTTGTGTTTTATGGAGTGACACGTTGAGTCAGCTCAGTAGAGTCCACCTGCTCCAAGAGAGCGAGCGACGGCGTGTCGCCTGTTGGGACGCGAGCCAGTGCAGCGTCTGCCGGCCAGACATGTGACTCATCAGTGTGCGGACATAAGCAGAGCCAAGTCACCAACCAGTCTCCTAGCCAATTGGGGATGCCTCTCGCCGGCCGGCGGACCAACCGGCTGGCTGGCTGGCCTGCATCGGCCCAATATACCGCTCACTCTCTCTCAATTATCCTACAACTCTCATTTACACATACCTACATGGTATATTAAATACTTCTCTTTTGAAACAAAAATATATTTTACTTTTATTATACTGAACACCGTCACAAGTTTTGTCATAATTATAAACACGGGTCACACAACCAAAAGTGACATTATCCAAAACATTTTCATACCAATTATGTTATTGTTAGCTAATGCTGGATTTCTGACAATGAAGTCATTAATCTTCTTGCTCTCCAATATTTTTCACTGATGGATGGGGCACTAGAAGTGGCCGGGCATATTTGAAGGTGGTCTCGATCCATTTCCTCTTGCAGATCACATAGAGGACAGAGTGGTGAAGAATATATCCCAATTCTGTTTAAATGTTTTGCCAGACAATCATGTCCTGTAATCAACCTGAAGGTTGCAACTGCTGTTTTTCGAGGATACTCAGGAATTACTGTTTGAATGTTTGGTAGTTCCCATCTTCTATTCTTTGATTTTTCATAGTAATATTTTGCAATAGCTTTTTTGAATTCAGAGTTGACTAATCTTTTAGCTGCATTAAATGGTAGATTAACTATAGATTTCTGTACACCGCTGGTACCCTTTTTTGCAAGAAAATCAGCTTTCTCATTACCACTCAGTCCACAGTGAGCTGGTATCCATTGGAAGACAAGGTGGTTTTGAAGTGCTGTTAGATGGGTAAGGATTTTCCAACATTCTATAATTGTTTAGTTTTTTGGTGACAACTTGGAAGTAATTGCTATAATTGCTGCCCTGGAATCTGAGAGAATAACTGCTTGCTGAAAATGTGAAATTCTGTACAAAAGATTTTGTAGGGCCATTCGAATTGCTTCAATTTCTCCATCAAAGTTAGTAGTTCCATAACTTAAAGATTTGTAATAGGAAAAGAGGTGACACGTGACTCCAGCACCTGCTCCATCTTTGTTTGATATAAATGATCCATCAGTATAAATATGGAGCCACTCATGTTCTGGAAATCTAGTATGGATTGTCTCTAATACCAATTATTAACTACTGAAATATCCGACATTGCCCGTAGTTTAACGATTTATCACTAAAACTGTAGACTTAGGTTACTATCAAGAACAAAAAAATAAACAAATTAAATAAACAAAACACAGGGAACACACTACGCAAACGCACTGATAAACAACAAATACTAGGTAAAAAAGAGAGCAGAGAGAAAACCGTGTGAAGGTAATAAGTTGCATTTCTATTTGAATCATATAGAAAGTTGTATGAATTTTATGTTGAAGGGTGCGTAGAAAAGGAAGTGCGAGTGTTTCGCAAAGAAACTCAGTAGAAAGAAACTATGTGAATGTAATGTACATCTCTATTTCGATTATAGAAAAATTGTATGAATTGTATGTTCAACAGCGAGTAGAGGACATATGAATATAATACATTACGTTTCTATTTCAGACACTGAAAGTTCTATGAATTGTGTTGAAGAGCAAGCAAAGAAGGATAATTATGTGAATGTATTACGCAAAAGGAAACCAAGTAGAGAAAATCATGTGAATGTAATACTTTGCGTAGTAAGATGGATAGCAAAGAAACCTCAGTGAAAACACACACACACACACGTCGATTTTTGGTGTGATCGGTCAAGTGGTTATATATGTACAGAGAGACCCAAAAACATCCGAACCGCTGCACGGTGTTTTTCCACTGTACACACAGAAACACGATAATGCAGCTGCTGTACACAAGATCATGCGGTTGACATGTTTTTCTCTGATCTGAAAGTGCAGTACTTCTAGTGCACAACGTGTATTTATGTGTGAACTCAGTAAGCTCGCCAAGTGAAAGTGCGATTTCTATCTCTGTAAAATACAAACCCATACACCCTGGAAGATTAAAACAACATATCCGCCAAGAAATTGCTAGCATTTCTCAACGTGAACTACGGCGAATGATGGATAGTTTCCTAAATGTATGGACAACGACGGTGGCCAGATTCAGCATCTGCTATAATAAGTTGGTAAGTAAAGTCTGTAAAAGTAGTTTTAAAAATGTTACACGGTTTTATCCGCGCTGTTCTATGACAGCGCAGCCGGTTCGGAATCTTTTGGATCACCCATTATATATACCATGTGTTTCCTTCAGTCACGTCTTAGGTCCTCTTATCGAGCAAGCTTTACTCTCGATGATGTCTCATAGCGGATTCAGATCTGGACTTCCCGATGTGCTCGGGAACATTGTCTTTAAAGCAAATGTTGCACGTGTTTAGCCTTATGAGCTTATCCAAAAAGCCTCAAGTGCACAAATTTCCCTTCGCTCAGGATTATTAAATCATAATAGAATATATGAATTATAGTTACTTTCTTACTTGTATTCTTTAAAATCAAATCATCATTGTGGCTGGAGTCATATCATAGCACAATTGTTACGGAATACTGCCATCAGTGGGAGTGAGAAAATAAGACAATGTCGCATCGGTCGCCGGTAAAGGATGAGCTATCTCAACCACTGCTTGTAAACGCCGGTCGGCAAACAAGAACAACAATGGAGTGACCCGGAACATAACCAGTTCCACGCATTTTCTGGAAGCTTTCGACTTGTTTACGAGAAGCTTCAAGAATAGTGGATTTTCCAGAAAATTTGCAGGCAATTCGCCTGGAGTATACAAACGAGCCAGCACGCGAAAGTTTGACAGTTTGTGCACAGTGAGCTTGTTTGTGTCTAGATTATTTGGAATAGAACAGCTGTGACTTGCAAGATCGCAACGAGTTATAAATCATGTTAACGTTAAAATAGATAACTGTGCCTTCTGATTCAGTTTTTGAAGAAACAAAGCGACATTAAAAGTAAGTAACTGGAATTGCCATTTGACATAATAAGTTAAAATAATAACGCAAAGAAAAAAAATCAATAATATGTTTTACTTGGAAATTGACACTAATTGAATGTGCATTCTTTAAATACATAATTGATTAATGAAACACAAATTTATCCACAGTTCAATGAAGGTGTGTTGGCTTACCTGTTATTTTTATTACTTTCTCTACTTTGTAAAGGAACTATTGTATTTCACGCGCAAATTTGATATCGAGATTTCATCGGAAAAAATTGCAAAAACTGTCTATGTGTATGACAGCATAACTCAAAACGAAAAGTTGATTAAATAGGAAACTTATTTAAGTTCAGCATTTTCCGAGGATGCAAGAGGAAGATTTTCAAGAAAGTGTCCGAAACCCAGGCCAGGGGAACAATCCAATTCCCTACTTCTCCTCACTTCGTGACTACCAAAGTGGAAAAGTGACTCCACTTAATGTGTATGTATGTGTGTTAGTAGCTACTGTACACAAAGAATGGAGGAATTAGTGTGCTCATACCTTCGGAGTACTGTTCGTCAGGCCTGTTTCAAATGGGCACTGTACTGAAAACTTGGATTTTCTCGCAATAGACAAACAATTTTGGTTGAAATATATGTTTAAGATATCCTTACGACAAATGAAATATATATCTACCTTTAATTTTCTGGGAATGCCCTCAAAAGACCTCTTAATTCTGGATGACTTTTGCATAAATGGTAAACAGTAAGAGACAAAGGAAAGCTTACTAAATAAAAAGTGTGAATCTGTTAAAACACAATTTATGTGGAACACTTCGTTTTTCTTTTGAGTGAACCATTTCCGAGTTGTTTCTTATTTGTTTGAATTTACCAATAGTTATACCCTTTTCAAATAGGAATATGTTTCTTTTTTATATATTGCAAAGAGAACGGAAATGCAAAGCTATCACATAGCAACTAGCTATCAAAACATTTCACTATATCTTTAGGCAGATTTCAGTGTCAAGAGGATACATATGCTTTAAGAGTGATATTATGTGATCTCAATTTCGCATCTATTGACATATCTTTCCCAAAATTTCATTTTATAATACCATTTAACTTGTTATACTTTTGTATTTTTGCATAAATATATATTTCTTCCGTGGATATTAAATTTAAGAAATAATTAAAATTTGATACTTGTTCAATTATCTGATTTTCTATTACAATATTGACTGGTGTTTTTATTTTTACCACAAAAAACTATTGCTTTAATTTTAGACACGGAAATTTTCATTTCAAAGCTTTTAGCAATTTTACTTAATTCATGGGCGCTAATTTGCAATTAATATTCTGAGGTTACTCAAGTAACTTTATCATCCGCATAAAGTATTGTGTGTAAAGTTTTTCTTGGCGTAATTTAGATACCAAAGTGACACTTTTGCTTCCATAATTTAACTATTTTATTAATATATAGGTGAAGCAACACTGGCGACAGGCTAATTAAGAAAACTGCACAAAAAACTAAAAATGTAATTCTAGAAGTTTTGCAAGACTGTTCAAATATGACCAGAATATCTTTAGTAACAGTTGCAGCGTCTAATCCAAAATAACTTTTTATATTAGTGAATCATTAATATCGTTATTTTGGTTGGTGTGCACTTAGGTGTTACATGGAACAGATGTAAAGCTATCCTCACGTGTTAAATGCAGTCATATTTTCAGTAAATGGACACCGTGAGGTAATAGTCCCCCGCCCCGCCCCGCCCCGCCCCGCCCTCGGAACATGTCAACATGAAGAGAGGCATAGAACAGCAAAAGACGACGAAGAATGCAGGTGAAAGTTTTGCTGGCTGTAGATGGAGTAAATGCTTCCATCGCTGCCAACTGCAAGCAGCATCACTAATCACTGTCTGTTTTCTTACTCACAACTTAGCCTAGATCTACAAGATATCCTCCTCACTTGTATGTATGTATGTAGGTCGGAACTAACTTAACTCCCGGTCTTGGCACCCATTCTCCTCAGAAACATGCTTTCCTCCTTAAGGGTACTCGATATGCAATTTGAAACATTTCTATTTTCATAGAAAAATGTGATGTGTTACATTTACACCACTTTCTCTACCCACTCTAGTTTATTTTTATGACTTCTACAAGCTATTTCTACGTTCTGTTTCGCGTATATGTTACGTAAAGAAGGTATTGCACTGCACATAAAAATTGATGGCGAGATTTCACTGTAAATACTCGTTATATTATAATATAACAATAATAACAATAATAATAGTAATAATAATAATAATAGTAATAATAGTAATAATAGTAATAGTAATAATGGTAATAATGGTAATAATAGTAATAATAGTAATAATAATAACAATAACAACAATAACAACAATAATAACAACAATGACAACAATAACAATAACAATAACAATAACAACAACAACAATAACAATAACAACAACAGCAATAACAACAATAGCAATAACAACAATAACAATAATAATAACAACAATAACAATAATAATAACAAAAATAACAATAACAAATAATAACAAATAACAATAACAATAACAAAAATAACAAATAACAAATAACAAATAACAATAATAACAATAATAACAATAACAACAATAACAACAATAACAACAATAACAACAATAACAACAATAACAACAATAACAACAATAACAACAATAACAACAATAACAACAATAACAACAATAACAACAATAACAACAATAACAACAATAACAACAACAACAACAACAATAATAATAATAATAATAATAATAATAATAATAATAATAATAATAATAATAATAATAATAATAATAATAATAATAATCAAATCGAGGCTGCGCCATGTCCAAGTGGTTAGAACATTTGCTTATCACCTGGGTTCGATCCCAGGGACCCAGATGTGGTAGTTTTGGTGGACGAAGCGGCACCTAGGTGGGTTTTCTCCGAGTTCTCAGGTTTCCCCGCCACTCATTCTACAAACTGCTTCATCATCACCTTTTTATTCATCCATTTCTTCCTCTCTGTTGGCTGACCACCCGACTCCAGCTCTTCCCTCTGTCTGGTCCATAGGTTCTCTGATCCCAGACAGGCAGGCGTTTGAATCTAGGCACTGACACACGGTGAGGATAATCAGATAAAGAATAACAAGATAAATGAATCGTTAGCTGATGATGAAATAAATTAAATCCAGGGTTTTTAAAATTTGACATTCTTTTATCAATTTATAATGTAGAAAGCAAGCTGCATCTCTTGGTGTTGAAAGCAACTAATCACGTGTAATCCTTATTTATTTCAGGTGGTCAAATTTGTCATTCAATGCTCAATGTGTTCACATTTGCGATTGTCTTAATACTTTAAAAAGTGAACTTAGTTGCTTTCAATATTAACCCATTCAATTGAAATGCATGATTGATTCTTACAAAACAAATGTTTTTTATGCAATTCTAACATTAAAACGGCTTATTATGACGGACAAAATCATGCAAAAGAACCCTATTTCTGGCACCAGTAGCAGTAAATGATGCAATTACCATGGCAACAATGACGTCATCACCGCCACACCATACTCTTCTCCAAAAGTACGCCAGTAATGTGGTTTTCGTATTTTTCGTTTCTCCATTCACAAAACTTATCTTCCTTTTTGATAAATACCTTTTGATTTATCTAGAATTAATAAACACTCAGCACTCTTCGCTTCGTTTAAAATATCAAGCGGAATAAATCCAGGTTTTCAATTGTAATACCATAACCTTCCATTTTCCTCTATAAGTGTTGAAACAAATGAAACAACAACCATATTACGTCATACATCTGTGATCTCTCTGATACATTATCATTTTTCATTTTCAAATTTATTAATTATTTTTACTTTCTCTACTAGTTATAGTAAATAGAGGAAGTATTGTAGTCGGGATTTCACCGGAAATATATCTTTTAAGGCCCTTGAATCCAAAACAAGCATTTTTAGAAAATGGTCCGCGCGCGTGCGTGTTTGTGTCAGTCTGTCAGTAAGTCTCAGACTGTGGACAACATAACTCAAAAACAAAACGTTGGTATTTAAGTTTAACTTTTAAGGATGCGACATGAAGATTCTGAACAAATTTCCTTCACCCGAAACTATCCTTTACATTGAAAATTTTTCCAAAATTTTAATTTTCTCGAAAATGGTTCTAACGGTTTTGATTAAAATGCCATATGTTTGAGATATTTTTATGGAAAACGAAATGTATATCTTGAATTTTCTGGCTACAGACCATGTAGACCTGTTTACTCTGGAGGACTTTCGAATAACTGGTAAACCATAAGAGATAGACCAAATCTCACTCTACAAAAAATGTAGATCTTGCCAAAACACACAATTTATGTCCAAATAAACATCGTTATTTATTTTTTATACCTTAACCGTGCAAAGCGAACGCAATCTCAAAGCTTTAAAAGATTTGAATATCGCTCAAAGCCTAGTGTATTGTAATATTCCCCTTGTACCTACAAGGAAATAAACAATAAGATAATTAAGGAAATTGAAGCTATTAACAGTGAAGCAACAAGATTCTAAAGTAAGAACAAATTAGAAACTAAAAACTTCACTTATCTTAGTAATGTTGCAAGTTATTTTACATATATGTATATGTTTGTATAGCTTTGAGAATGAGTTGGAGTCAACTTGAAACTCGAGTCAGTGCTTGAAAAAATAACTTGCAACATTACTAAGATAAGTGAAGTTTTTAGTTTCTAATTTGTTCTTACTTTAGAAGCAATAAGATAATTTATACAAATGTTTATCTCAACTAACACGAAGAAGATATAGGAATAGGAGTTTGTGAGAATGGTTAGTACAAGAGTAGAGAAAGTCATGTGAGTGTAACACATCAGATGTTTACGTACTTTAGCCCTAAAATTACATAACACGTTATATATAATACGTGTATAATATACACTTGCAGTCTTCTCTTATTTTGGTCGTATGCCGCGAAAAACGAAAAGAATAGAAAGAGAGAGGGGGGGGAGAGTGGGAGAGAGGGGGAGAGAGAGATTGAGAGAGAGAGTGAGAGAGATAGTGGGAGAGAGAGTGGGAGAGAGAGTGGGAGAGAGAGGGAAGAGAGGGGAAGAGAGAGATTGAGAGAGAGAGGGAGAGATATTAAAACATGAACACTCAGGAGATGAACTAGCGAGGGTCTATGAACAATAAACGTTTATTGTCACGAGTTATAAATAGCGCACGCAAAAAGCGTTCGCCCATAAAAATAGACAGACAGACCTCCAAACGAAATGTGTGTGAGAGTTTTCCATTCTGTGTTGTGCCCCAAACTTTTCCCGCTTCTCTTCCTGGACCGAAAGGCAGAAATAGTTAACTCTTCCAACGCCGCAACTAGGAAACTGGATCAAGCGTTTAAAATAGTCGGAGTTCGTTTCTTGTGTGCTCACTTGACCCATGGTTTCATTAACAGTAGCCTATACACATCTTGTAGTCTTCAACTAATTCCCCACTGTTAAATGACCGTAGCACTGAAATTCGAGTTTTATATATTTTTAAAGGCATGAAATCAACACTTTGGATATTTAAGGGTATTTATATTATAAACTACAACTCAAAATTCCAGCACAGCCTGTTTTATAGCTTTAAGGTAATTCATTATTTAACTTATTCACAATGCGAAAATACCTCAATATTCCATGTGCATATAAAACTAAAATATCACAACAGATTTATTATTTTTATGAACTCTAATTGCCCCAACAAAGACCATTAATCTTTCACTGGAAGAAAAAATAATTATTAAAATAATTTCATTGTGATGATGAGCAATAAACACTTTTTTTCAAACTTTTTGTGTGTTTAATTTTTTTAAAGGTTTTTTGAAACCAAAGACTGAAGTGTAAGTTACATAAGTGGAGCACATGCTATAAAAATTCTAGGAGCATAGCATAAAATTTAATGCACATGGTGTAAATAGTGTGTTAAAAATTTAAAATCGAAGAAAACCAATTGTTCTACACACATGCATCAGATTACCTGTTTGTCACACATTCCCTCTTTTGTCTAGTAATAGTCTCTCTCCTCAGATCATAGCTTAACCATTTTTTCCGCTAGAATTGGTTGTATTTGCTCTTTCTGGTCTATATTTTATTCAAATACGGCCGAAAATTTAAGTAGAAAAGCGGTTAATTATAAAAAGAGGTTTTTGACATTAATTTTGTATTTTAACGAGATGTACTAATTTTGTAGCCTAGGACATTTTTTTAAGCCCTTGCGGTTTATCAGTCGTCCAGAATGAAGAGCGCTTCTGCGGACATTGCCGGAAGATTCAATATAGACATTTCATTTGTAATGAAAGTATCTGATTACCCGCCCTGTATGCAGGACTTACACACACCCTACAAGTCACAAGCAAGGGTCAGACGCCTGTCTGTCGGGGAGCACAGGAACCTATGGACCAGACAGAGTGAACACCTGCAAGTATGAGAGTGAGGAAGTGATTACCCTCCCTGTATGCAGGACTTACACACACCCTACAAGTCACAAGCAAGGGTCAGACGCCTGTCTGTCGGGGAGCACAGGAACCTATGGACCAGACAGAGTGAACACCTGCAAGTATGAGAGTGAGGAAGTGATTACCCGCCCTGTATGCAGGACTTACACACACCCTACAAGTCACAAGCAAGGGTCAGACGCCTGTCTGTCGGGGAGCACAGAAACCTATGCACCAGACAGAGTGAACACCTGCAAGTATGAGAGTGAGGAAGTGATTATCCGCTCTGTATGTAGGACTTACAAGCAATGGTCAGACATCTGTCTGTCGGGGAGCACAGGAACCTATGGACCAGACAGAGTGAACACCTGCAAGTATGAGAGTGAGGAAGTGATTACCCGCCCTGTATGCAGGACTTACACACACCCTACAAGTCACAAGCAAGGGTCAGACGCCTGTCTGTCGGGGAGCACAGGAACCTATGGACCGGACAGAGTGAACACCTGCAAGTATGACAGTGAGGAAGTGATTACCCGCCCTGTATGCAGGACTTACACACACCCTACAAGTCACAAGCAATGGTCAGACGCCTGTCTGTCGGGGAGCACAGGAACCTATGCACCAGACAGAGTGAACACCTGCAAGTATGAGAGTGAGGAAGTGATTATCCGCCCTGTATGCAGGACTTACACACACCCTACAAGTCACAAGCAATGGTCAGACGCCTGTCTGTCGGGGAGCACAGGAACCTATGGACCAGACAGAGTGAACACCTGCAAGTATGAGAGTGAGGAAGTGATTACCCGCCCTGTATGCAGGACTTACACACACCCTACAAGTCACAAGCAATGGTCAGACGCCTGTCTGTCGGGGAGCACAGGAACCTATGCACCAGACAGAGTGAACACCTGCAAGTATGAGAGTGAGGAAGTGATTATCCGCTCTGTATGTAGGACTCACACACCCTTGGACTTACAAGCAATGGTCAGACATCTGTCTGTCGGGGAGCACAGGAACCTATGGACCAGACAGAGTGAACACCTGCAAGTATGAGAGTGAGGAAGTGATTACCCGCTCTGTATGTAGGACTCGCACACCCTAGGACTTATAAGCAATGGTCAGACGCCTGTCTGTCGGGGAGCACAGGAACCTATGGACCAGACAGAGTGAACACCTGCAAGTATGAGAGTGAGGAAGTGATTACCCGCTCTGTATGTAGGACTCACACACCCTAGGACTTATAAGCAATGGTCAGACGCCTGTCTGTCGGGGAGCACAGGAACCTATGCACCAGACAGAGTGAATACCTGCAAGTATGAGAGTGAGGAAGTGATTATCCTCCCTGTATGTAGGACTCACACACCCTAGGACTTATAAGCAATGGTCAGACGCCTGTCTGTCGGGGAGCACAGGAACCTATGCACCAGACAGAGTGAACACCTGCAAGTATGAGAGTGAGGAAGTGATTACCCGCCCTGTATGTAGGACTTACATACACCCTAGGACTTACAAGCAAGGGTCAGACGCCTGTCTGTCGGGGAGCACAGGAACCTATGGACCGGACAGAGTGAACACCTGGAAGCGGATGGTCAGCCAAGCACCAGGTATGATAGTGAGGAAGAGGGTGATGAGAAATGCGGCCTGGGATCGAACCCTTGGTAAGAGACGAACAAAGTAACCGCTCGGCCCCGGCGCCCCTATCTTAAATATATAGCGCTTTAATCGAATTCAGTAGAACTATTTTTGATAAAATAAAACAGCATTTGAAAGCTCTTCTATATAAGGTGTCGCCTGGAAGAGCTCTCAGCACTTGTTACGGACTTCTGCGCGTCTGCGCAGTCCGTCTGCCTGTGACCCTGTTAGCCGCTATACATATGTGAGGGAGTAGCACTGCGCGAGTGTGTAACGTTTACCTTTTGCGTAGAATGTAATACTTACTCTACCTAGTGTAGCTAAGCAACAGAGAAATTAAAAACTGAACAGGAATGACGACCTAAAAGAATCACGTGTGTGCAAGAAAAGGAGCTGATATTCCCACACAACACTTTTCTGTGAGTTCTAGGTAACGATGAATCCGCCTGATGGATGTGTCGTGAAATGACATCTATTAACAAGGCACGAGTGTTGCTCAGTTAAACTTTCGAACCTTGAAACGTAGCTGTTTTTCACAGACTTTTTTCCAGAATGTGCTAGGAATGCGGTACTGGATAGCAAACATTGCTGAATCACTGAATGCTACAAGTTAACTATTACACGTGTGCACACGTTAGCTTATCTTAGCTTGTGTAATCCACATCATCTCTTGTGAAATTCCAAGCCAAGACGTAACTCAGGAAATAAACTGCTCCCATAACGTAATACCTCCAGATGTCCTCTTCACCACTGTTTATGCTTGTTCCTTACGGATTCTGTATCATCCTTATATCTCCCTCAGGCTTCCCAGTTATCTATCATACACTCCCACAAATCACTTCAACTATCATCTCTTCTCTAATTTCACAATTTCTCAAATTGTATCTTTGAATTGAGTGTAGGAAACTAATGCTGATTCTGTGCATTCCCTTTGACAGCGTTTCCAATCTCGTTCTCCATTATATTGTGGCGGCGGCAGCACATAAAAGAAGGCTCAAGTTCAGCTACCTCACACCACTAGGCAACGTCAATAGTGGCGGCTAAGAACAAGCATCATTTGTATACAATTTGAGAAACTTCGAGTGCTGGGCTTTTTACGAGAAGAGTCGCTTTTTTCCAGAAAATTCACCGGTGCCAATTCTGGGCTATATAAGCGAGCCCACACAGACACAGAGGTCGTTTAAAGGAACACCGAAGTGATGTTTTAGCCTGTTTGGTAAAAAAAGATCGAGTTTTGTATTTTGATTGCAAAAAATGTACCACACCTTAAAGAATATATCTGCGAAGTTTTAATTCACTTGGGAGGGAGGAACGCATATTTTAGACGGCAGTTTTAGAGTGGTGCGCGTCTGCCTTTGTCTTTTAAATGGGCATACCCATATCCTCCATTTCACCTTTAAAATCATTTTTTTTTTCCAGAAACGACTTCTTGATACTTTCTCACACAAAAATATAGCTAGAGATATAACATCATTTTTCCAATATACTTCAGAATACGGGGTCTGTTTGGAATTTTGATATTGCTTATACATTTTATACTTCCTCTACTGGTAAGTAGAGGACATATTGTATTCCACCCAAAAATTCGATGTCGAGATTTCACCGATCTCTGTGTCTGTGGACAGCATAACTCAAAAACGAAAAGTCGGTTAAAAACTAAAGTTGGCATTTAAACATGTCTTTCAAGGATGCCACACGAAGATTTTGAAGAAAATAGCCACAACCTAAACTACCCTTTACATGACAAATTTAGAAAATTTTGATTTTCTTGAAAGTGGCTCTAACGATTTTGATTAAAAGTCACATGTTTAAAATATTTCTATGACAGATGAAATGTATATCTTGAATTTTCTGGCTATAGCCTATGTAGTCTTGTTTACTCTAGATGACTTTTGAATAACTCGTAAATCTTAAGAGATAGACAAAATCTTACTATACAAAAAATGTAGATCTCGCTAAAATACACAATTTAGGTTCAAATACATTTTTTTGTAGAGTGAACCATTTCGGAGATATTCCTTGTTATTTGTGTCAGTTTCGGAAAACTTAAAACTTTCGTGATATGGAACAGTGTTGTTCAGTTAAGCGGACAAAGAGAACGGATTTGACTATCGCAGAAAGCCTACTGTATTCTAATATTCCCCTTGTATCTACAAGGAAATAAGCAATAAGATAATTTGTACAAATGTTTTTGACAACTAGCATGAAGAAGATTAGGTATGAGAGTCTGTGAGAATGGTTAGTACAAGAGTAGAGAAAGTCATGTGAGTGCAACACATCGGTGTACCCCTTAAACCTAACATTTTCAAAAATTGTAAAGTACTGAGCTTTAGTCCACTCCCTCCACTTACGTTATAGATAGAGTTTAGAGTAAACAGCTGAGGAACTTTTGAGAGGGAGTTGCAACTTTTGAAAAGATGTCCGCACGTGAGCCATAAGCGTACCTTATCTGTGGCATGCGCACTCAAACAGGTGGTATACAGGTTTACATGCCATTGAGCCCGGCAGCTAGGTAAATAAACAACGTTACCCATTCACTTACTGTCACTCACATGAATGATTCCATTAGAGGCAGAAATGCTTTGGAATGTCTACTCAATTACTCATCAAGTCTTTATCATGCACAATCAAGGAGAGCCGGGTTCCTACCTTGAACATTTTCCATTAACCACATTGCTAATTGTTGTTTGCGCAGAAACGCAATCAATAGCTCGTGGTTTACGATCGACATTTCTGGATTTTTGCTTTCTCTACTACGTATAGTAAAGTAGAGCAAGTATTGTATCCCACCCAAACATTCGATGTCAAAATTTCAACGAAAATATGTTTTGGGGCCCCCTGAATAGAAAAGCATTTTTAGAAAAATGTCCATGTGTGTGTCAGTCTGTAAATAGCGTAATTAAAAAAAAACTGATGTGTTACACTCACATGATTTTCTCTACTCTTGTACTAACCATTCTTACAAACTCTTATTCCTATATCTTCTTCGTGTTAGTTGAGATAAACATTTGTACAAATTAACTTACTGCTTATTTCCTTGTAGGTACAAGGGGAATATTAGAATACAGTAGGCTTTGAGCGATAGTCAAATATTTTAAAGCTGTGACATCCCGTTCTCTTTGCACACTTAACATATAAAAAAATGAACAACGATGTTCCAATTCAGGAAAGTTGTAAGTTTTCCGAAACTCACACACACAAGAAATATCTCCGAAATGGTTCACCCTACAAGAAAATTTATTTATATACTTTTTTGTATTCAGGGGGTCTCAAAACATGTATTTCCGGTGAAATCTCGACATCGAAGTTTTGGGTGGAGTACAATACTTCCCCTACTTACCAGTAGAGAAAGTAAAAAAAAACGAAAAGTCAGTTAAAAACCGAAGTTACTATTTAAATTTAATACGTATCTTCTAAGGATGCGACACGAGAACTCAGAAGAAAATTTCTCCATCCTAAGATATCCTTTTCAACAATTTTGATTTTCTCAAAAATGGCTCTAACGATTTTAATTAAAATGCTATATGGTTTAAGATATTCTTATGCCAAATGAAACGTATATTTTGAATTTTCTGGCTATAGTCTATGTAGCCCTGTTTACTCTAGATGATTTTGGTATAACTGTCAGACCGTAAGAGATGATCAAATCATCTTATACAAAATATTCACACTGCGAAAAACACAATTTATGTTCAGATATATATTTTTGGTGGGTTGAATCGTTTCGGAGATACTCCTTGTTATTTGTGTGAGTATTGCAATACTTTTCGCAAATAGGTCGCTATTCACCTTTTTATCTCCTTGCCATGTAAGGAGAAAGGAATAGCCTTCATATGGCAACCAGCTTTAAAAGATTTGACTATCGCTCAAAGCCTACTCTTATTTCCATATTCCCCTTGCACCTAAAAGAAGATAATAAGGGAATTTCTACCAATGTTTATCTCAACTAACATGAAGATATAGGAATAAGATTTTGTAAGAATGGTTAATAGAAGAGTGGGAAAGTCATGTGAGTACAGCATCAGATTTTCTTTAGTTTCTCTGATACTTTTACCGGTCGTGCAAAATGGCTCCACAGTAA
The DNA here is from genome assembly GCA_030765045.1 of Tenodera sinensis. Classification (NCBI taxonomy): domain Eukaryota; kingdom Metazoa; phylum Arthropoda; class Insecta; order Mantodea; family Mantidae; genus Tenodera; species Tenodera sinensis. The sequence goes on from CM060966.1 coordinate 174,065,581, forward strand.
CGTGCGAGGCTTGCATTCAGAAGGTCGTGTGTTCGATTCCCGTGGTCGCCCTCACAGACGAGTGGTCAGCTCTCCGCAGTAATTAGCTCAGAGAACTGAAAGAACTTGCGATAAACTGGGTAATTTCCACTCTTGTATCTCGTCCCGGGGGCGCCCCGTTAGGGACATGGGCACAAGAGATCTACCCTATATCTTCCCTCTCAACTATGGTTATCCTCTGTCCTACTCACAGGGATCAGAACGAAAGATGATTTCAGCCCTGCATTCAAACCTAGACCAATTGCTCTGGGAGGAACAAATAAGTGAGAGGTAGGTTATGAAGCTGGCTAATTAAACAAGCGGGGTCCCTAAGGTTTCCAGATTGATTTGCCTCGGCCGATCCTTCCATGGCCCCTTTATCATAACGGGCATGTTCGTACAGAAGAATTCATACCAGGAAAGAAACCCTAATCTCATCAAAGCATATGCACTGCATACGCCGCAGACCACCATCCACCCCGTCTAGCCCTGCAGCCCTGATTGATAGGGGAAAATGAATTGACAGCAAACGAGAACCGTTTCCGTATTGACCAGAAAAACCATACGCAAGGGTTACCTCATCACCCTGTCCCTGGGTAGAGGACACACTTCGGTTGTGCGTCAGGTGCCAATATCTGGAGCCGTTACTGACTCCTATTCGTGTCTAGGCTTCACTGGCTCCGCTGTCTGACAAGCCTCCGGGCTCACTTCGCCTCATCCCTTCCCCCTGGAGGGTGGTAGCCCACAATAGATCCATGTCGGGGTTGCAGTGAGTCGAGGTGCCCTCCCCCAATTCGTTAGACACACACACACACACACACGCGCGCGCGCGCACACACACACACTATTGTTAGCTCTTCATTTGAGCACGGCCTACTCTGTTTATCTCTGTAACGTATGCATTGTAAATAAGTAAGAAGCCAATTATTGAGGCAGTAAAAATCAACAAACAGGTATGACTATATACTATATCTGTATTAATCAAAATATTGCAAAGTTTAAGGGCGTAAAAATGCTCGCGGCTTATGCCTTAAAAGTACGTAATATAGGAAGGTAGCTTAATTTGCTAGATGTGAATATGAGATAATTCATTTACCTGCAATGTCAAAACGAGCGAAAGGCCATGAAATGTACTGTCTCCCAAAAACAAAGCTAAAAATGCCTTATATATGCAGTATGCAAGTTTTTAATCCCAAAAAGCCAACATTTGCAACTATATGTGGAAAAAGTAGACATTTTTCGAAGCAGAAAGTAATGAAATGGATAGGTACTAAGTGTGAGCTATGTGCAATGACATAAGCAAGTGTAAACATACTGTTTGGTTTTGAAGCATCAGGAACCAGCACTGTACAATCGATTCCATTACCGGAAGAAATGGAAGAACCGTTATGTCGATATCTCGCATGTAGCCTGACTCCAGACAAGGTACGTAGCTATCGGTGTTATGATATATGTGTGTTTTTTTTCTCTTGTCCATTTTATTATTCAAGGCACAGGTAATGTATTGGTAAGCAGAGGATATAGCGACGCACCTCAGTCATCGCGGAATGTGACTCTGTTGTCGCCGACAGCACACCTGTGCCTCCAGCATTTGGCACGACTTCTGCTCCCATAAGCTTCCCCCTTCCCCCTTCCCCCTTCACTTTCTTAAATGTAGGGGAAACAGTTCCCAGGAAGTCACTTTGGTCCACATTACACTCAACTCCATAATCCTAACCTCAAATATCACAGGATTAAAGTAACATGCTTTCTAACGATGATAATACTTGAACATCGTTACCCAACAACGCGCAAACCTCCTCACCTTCGGCAAATCTTGTTCTGCAGTAACACTTATGAATAAAATCGCTTCCCAGCGCTAAATATATATTTATGCTCGACCATACCCAAATTTATTAAAGTCTGATAGCGGTCCTTTAATGGACCTCCTTAAGTTCGAACTTTCATTAAAGCACTGGTCTTCATCCAATCCTACAATTTTCATTAAAGGACAGGTGTTCCACCAATCAGGGAATTTCCATGCAGCAATGGCAAAGCGCAATATCGATTAATTCTCGAAACGCAACTAGCGCGAGTTTGGAAAACGCTAAAATGTCGGACACTACTGACAGTGAGATGCAACTTACTCCACCTGCCTAAGTAAGATGCAACTTACAAATTAACCTCAATAAAGCATCAACTTACAAGAATATTGCACTAAGTACAGTCCCGCAAATTAATTTCACTAATTGAACCATAAATAATTTATAGATGAAATAAAGTTTCGTCTGAAAACAAATATATTCCATTTGCCTTCTATTTTTCAATATTACGTAGTATTCCAAGAATACCATTTTCGTCGTGCAGCTGTGACGTGCTGGAAACGACCCGATATAAATACCACAGCCCACGGAGAAAGCAGCACAGTTGATGTTGAAATCTCCACTAGGATACTTCGACCTCACCGCCACTGATGATGCCTGCCGTAGTCGCAGACGAAACGTCTGGGAAGGAGCCCAGTAGACTACAGCCCATAAGCCCGGAATATATTGTTTCTAGTATTGACACCGGCCGTGAAAGCCTTAGAAATTTCAATGACCTCTACCGTGGTTGTATTTTACCAACAGTTGGCGGTATTAATTCAACCTAACAGATAGAATATCACCAAATATAACTAGACCACACCAGTTGCTTTTTAGGGTATTCCAATAAGCTGTTTCCTCTATAAGAATCATCATATGTCTTTCTCTACCACTCCCATCCACACTATTCTGTTTCATCACAATGGAAATAAACACTTGCAGAAATTGTGTTACAGCACTCTTCTTTGTGGATTCCATTGGGAACAGGGGAATATTATATTTTTAGAAATTGCAATTGTTACCAGCTGAAATACTCCTGATTTGACGATTTGTGCCTACACTTAAACATCTAATTAAAACTCTTAGGATACTAAAAGGAGTAAAAAATCAAATAAATAAAAACACAGAGAAGACAGTGCAAAAGCACTGTTGAACAACCACAAAAACCACACAAAGAAAAGTGAGTGGAGAAAACCACGTGAATGCAATACTTTACATTTCTATTTCGGTAACATAGAAAAGTGCATGCATTTTTTGTGGAAGAGGGAGAAGAGAAATACATGTGAATACGTTACGTAAAAGAAAAATGAATAGAGAAAACCGTGTGAATATAATAAGCTGCATTTCTATCTCAAACATATAGAAAACTGTAAGAAATGTATGTAGAAGGGCGAGTAGAAAAAGAAATGTATTTCGTAAAAGGAAAAGTGAGTGGAGAAAACCTTGTGAATGTAATACTTTGACTTTTTAGTTCAGTCCTACAAAATTGTATGAACAGTTTTTGAAGGGCAAGGAGAAAGAACATTTGAATGTGTTACTTGAAAGAAAAGCGAATGGAGTAAACCATGTGAATGTAATACGTTGGGTTTCTGTTTCGACAATTTAGAAAAGTGTATGAATCGTTTGTAGAAGAGAAGGAAAGAAGTACGTGTGAATTAGCTATGTAAAAGGAAAATGAGTTAAGAAAACCATGTAAATGCAATAACAAAGAAACACAAGGCTATTGGACAAATGGAAACTAAGTCTAAATGTTATAGGGATGCATTGTCAAACCACGGGCAACGTCGGGTATTTCAGTTAGTAACAAAGAAACACAATACTATTGGACAAGTGCAACCTAAGTCTAAATGTTGTAGTGATAAATCATCAAACCACGGACAACGTCGGGTATTTCAGTTAGTAACAAAGAAACACAAGACTATTGGACAAGTACAACCTAAGTCTAAATATTGTAGTGATAAATCATCATACCACGGGCAACGTCGGGTATTTCAGTTAGTAACAAAGAAACACAAGACTATTGGACAAGTGCAACCTAAATCTAAATGTTGTAGTGATAAATCATCAAACCACGGACAACGCCGGGTATTTCAGTTAGTAACAAAGAAACACAAGACTATTGGACAAGTACAACCTAAGTCTAAATGTTGTAGTGATAAATCATCAAACCACGGGCAACGTCGGGTATTTCAGTTAGTAACAAAGAAACACAAGACTATTGGACAAGTACAACCTAAGTCTAAATATTGTAGTGATAAATCATCATACCACGGGCAACGTCGGGTATTTCAGTTAGTAACAAAGAAACACAAGACTATTGGACAAGTACAACCTAAGTCTAAATGTTGTAGTGATAAATCATCAAACCACAGACAATGTCGGGTATTTCAGTTATGGGATGTATAAAATGCCAAAAAGCTGAAACAGAGATAGATGTTACAGGTGTTGAATGAAGGCCGTTTTCCACTTGTCCAAGGAGAGAGTGTTATGGTTACTTTTAAATCACAGCATGTGCTTCCCAGGCTCTAGACTTCCACTGATTGCCTATTCATCAGGCGTTGTGATTTCTCATTACAAGTCTGCCGACCCCGTGACATCACTTACCTACCTATTGAGTTGACTTAAAAGTAGAGAACCTGTGATCCGTGGGCCACATGACAGGTCTGCAAGATTCGAATGCCAAATGAACTTGTATGTGGGTGTATGGCTTCAGTTAATTCTCCAGATGGTGTCGAGGTGTTCCAGTTTAGGGCAGCATCAGTGCTGCCAATCGTAGGAAGGCGTGGAAGAGAATTACCGGTAGAATTCAAGCAAAATAGTTATTTATGTAACAAAATAGTTATTTATGTAACTAGTGCATGACCTGACTGATGGCGACAGAGTATATGTTTAGCGAATCAATGAAAAGATTATAGACATCTTATATATATATATATATAAACGTTTTATGCAACTTTAGCAAATGATTAAAAATAATTAACAAATTTGACAAATGAAAAATAATGTATCAGAGTTCACAGAGGTATGACGTAATACGGTTTCATTTGCTTCAACAATAATTATAGAGGAAAATGAAAGGTAAAGATAAAACTATTGAAAATATGGACTGTAATCTGCTTGACATTTTCAACGAAGACAACAGTATTGAGGGTTTATTAATTCTTAAAAGATATTTACGAAAATGAAAAGTTTGTTGGATGGAGAAATGAAAAATGCGAGATTGAAGATTCTAGGTTTTCTTATAGGCACATTGGAAAACATGTTGTGGCGGCGATGATGTTATTTCTGTCTTGTTGCCATGGTAATTGTATCGTTCACTTGATGTCGGGAACATCAAAGGAAAACACGACAGCACCTTTGAAGCAATGCCTAATTCAACACGATGACATCTTGCTCGCCAGTAGCAGTTTTATTACGTGCTAAACTTATTACCTAGGAATTATAAACACACCTGCAAATCTAAAATTGCTAACAAGAACTTGTCTGACAAGAAAATAATTCATTAATTAGCGATAAAAGGTTCCCACTGCTAAATATGGAGCATGTTTACAATTTATTCCCATCTAATGGTTATTTCAAACAAATGCCGCCCTATTTAATTTTGGACGAAGAGGCAAACAACTACTGTATAAGGAGAATTGAATATATTTCCTTACTTTTTATGGATTATTTAATGGTGTTATAATGAAACTTTTAACATCACAAGTAGTTTTCCTTGTCGCCTGCCAAGCAAATAGTTGGAATAGGTGATATAATGTATTTTGATTTATCGTAAGAACGGCGTGAAAATTTTCCAATCATGTGATTCAAGATTCTTGTTTTTGATATGTTTGCACTTGAGACAGTAAACGCCTGAATAGCGCGATCCGAAGTACTGCGGATCCGGATTTAACGCAATGATAATGCAGATAAATAAATGATGTGCTGTTCATATCTACCAATTTAACGCACCCTGCTATATTACATACTTGTAAGGCTTAGGCCGCTAGCATTTTCATACTCTTAAAGTTAACAATGTTTTCATTAATAGAGATATAAAATATAATCAAACTTACTTGTTGAGTTTTACCACCGCAATTATTACATAGTTATGCTTTAAAATAATTAAGCACTGAAATCAGTCCAACTGTAATCGTTGTAATGACCGTAGAAGATATTTTGCAGAGTCACTGAATCTTAATACACGTTCCGCGAGATAAACAGAGTAGGCCGTGCTCAAATCTATAATTTACCCATAGTGGTCATGGCGCCTAACTTGAACGAGTGTGCTGATTCTGAAATCGAAGAAAATTGTGTAAGTTCAAACATCAAGTCCCCATGGAAAGGTGGTTGTTATATTTCAAGGTTGGTATTTCACATTTCATTCATATGTCGTGTTAAATTGCTAATTGTGTCCCAAAACACTCGGACTCGACTGTGTTTCGTCTTTTTAAACGTTTCCTCGGTCCAGTAAAAAACTATATTTCAGAAAATCTGTCATTAGAAGTTTTGACAGAGAAATACTGTGACAAATGACAAGTCCATCAGTTTTCACGTCACTTTATTTTTTCTAAAACTGAATCACATACCACAGTTCTCTGTTTAATCGTTAATACAGAAGCAACATTCGGCAGTCATCGATGCAATAATCTTGAAGCCCAATCAGCGTATTGTAGATCACGCGTTGATAAGACTGTTAGAGGCAACAATACTTTACACCGCCTAATAATGCCTTAAGGTCCTTTGATTCGGTTCTTTGCCACCGATAGAGCATTGAGATTTCTCTCCCTGGGTATGCGTTGGTTTTCTTTAGAAAGAATGACACTGGTTATGATGATAACGATTTTTAATAAATGTGACCAATCTTTTCACTATTTGCACTGAGACGTAGATTATAAAGCAATTCACCAGTGAAAGAAAACTGCTTTGTTTACACGCTTGAAATATACTTTACTTCCGTTGGTTCATAGGCACTTAAATGCTCTGAACTAAAGTGAGCTACCAAAAAATCACTGCAGCTTTTGACGTGGAGCAAATCACGTGATAGGAACTAGCTGCGCTTTTCTGCTCTGAAGAGCTTAATCGCGATGTCAGTCTTGGACTACAGTAGGAATAGAAATAGGAGACATACAGTGGGTTCGGCACTGAAGCTGTGTTTATTTACCTATGCCCCCAAGGGGCACTCCCATGAGGAAGGATGAGACGAGAGGAGTCACCGGGTGGCCAGATCCAGACTACCAGTGCAGACATTGGCAAAGGTCGCTAGGGTTTACCAAGTTTGTCAACTCGTCGAGGTCCTCCGTGTCCACTCAGGGGGATCCCGGTGGGATTCAATTCCTCCATATACCGCCCCCCCCCCTTGCCATCCACCGACTGTGGGGGACGAAGAGAGTCCCTTTACAAAGCGCATATCATCCCTGCCAAGCTGCACCTAGCACCTGCGCTGATACTTGCGACCCTGGAAGAACCAACGGGATGAAGAAAGTGGTTAATGAAAGAGGATCTTGGGATTGAAGTTGTTGAGATGGTCACAGCGGAAATGAGTGTTAGGACAGATCATGATGCCAAGCACGTGTTTTGTTGTTGCATTAGCTTACTGCAGTCTGGAATCGCAAACACTTTGCTAGGTATTTCACAGCCTCACCTCACCTCATCTGTTTTCGCACACCTGGCAGACAGTCTGGCTTTTGCAAACACAATTCATTGTTTTCAATATGAGAGATAGCGAGTTGGCGCATTTCCAGCCAAGGCTCTGCCTGCCTTCTTTTTGATAAATATCCCAAAACACTACGAAATGGAAACAGAATCACGAGAACAAAATAAAAATAACAAGATATTCAGGCATTATTTATGGATCTACATTTGTCTGCTCTGGGGAGATTTTTATATAATCACAAAAGCACGCTGGCGGCTTCCAACTTGGGGGAGCTCTCCGGGTATTGCTTTACGAGAATGATTAACTGTGATCAAAATATGCTATATTTGCAGCGAGCGTTTCCATACAATGATGCGGAATAAAAGAACTGCGTTTTGCCCATTCAATAACGCCTTTGTCAAATCAAGTGAAGTATTTGGATTTTAAATCTAAAGAGGGAAGGGTCCAATTGGGAGATCGAAAACTGCGAAGTGTTTCTGAGAATATTTAGTACATTTTATGTATTAGAAAACAAATCTCTGCTTTTATGACAATAAAGAAAGTTATATGTATGTCATCTTCAACTTAATATGGGATTGAGACAAGACCATAGATGGCAAGAATTGACTCATTGTATCATTTCTCCTATACATATATCGCCCACTCAACTCCTTCAGTCGGAGGAACAGACAGTCAGTACCCAGTGACGGACACAGACAAGCGGTTCCATGGTTCTTTCCGAGTGACACCTTGAATTTTCTGGGAACCTCCCCAAAAGGCAATCAAAAGCTTACTAAATAAAAAACCTGACGTGTTCCACTCACATGACTTTCTCTATTCTTGTGCTAAACATTCTTACAAACCCTTATTCCTATATCTTCTTCGTATTAGTTGAGATAAACATTTGTAGAAATTATCTCATTGCTTATTTCCTTGGAAATATGAGAATGCAGTAGGCTTTGAGCGATAGTAAACTATTTTAAAGCATTCAAATTCCATTCTCTTTGCATGGATAACATATAAAAATGAATAATGATCCGTTTGACGGAAGTTCTCCAAAACTGACACAAATAACAAGGAATATCTCCGAAATGGTTCACTCTACAAAAAGATTTATTTAGACCTAAATTGTGTATTTTAGCAAGATCACAGTAAGATTTGGTGTATCTCTTACGGTTTACGGTTGTGCAAAAGGTCACCTAGAGTAAATACGACTACATGGGCTATAGCCAGAAAATTCAAGATATACATTTCATTTGTCATAAAAATATCTCAAACATATGGCATTTTAATCAAAACCATTAGAGCCATTTACAAGAAAATAAAATGTTTCGAAAACTTTCCGATGTAAAGGGTAGTTTAGGGTGGGGCTATTTTCTTCAAAATCTTCGTGTCGCATCCTTGAAAGACATTAACCTTCAATACCAAATTTGATTTTTAACCGACTTTTTGTTTTTGAGTTATGCTGTCCACAGTCTGACACACACACACACACACACACACACACACACACACACACACACACACACACACACACCTTTTTCTAAAAATGCCTTTTTTGGATTCAGGGGGTCTCAAAACATATATTTCCGGTGAAATCTCGACAACGAATTTTTGGGTGGAGTACACTACTTCCCAAACTTACCAGTAGAGAAAGTAATATTTAAACTTCTAAATAAAGTTTTTAATTTGTAGCTGGTTGGAGGTCATTGTGAATAAAATGTCTCAACATACTTTTAAAATGTTATAGGCATGACCGTGTATAAAGAACTATCATCATTATCTTGGAGGTAAAGCAAGAGTAATCAGCAAAAGGAAACAATAGATGAATGTTGCACTTCCTACTGTGAATACATTGTTACACACCTTCAGTACCTCCTGTTTGATATTGCCATGAACGTAATGTCACTCACACACACACACACACACACACACACACACACACACACACACACACACACACACACACACACACACACACACACACACACACACACACACACACACACACACACACACACACACACACACACACACACACACACACACACACACACACACACACACACACACACACACACACACACACACACACACACACACACACACACACACACACACACACACACACACACACACACACACACACACACACACACACACACACACACACACACACACACACACACACACACACACACACACACACACACACACACACACACACACACACACACACACACACACACACACACACACACACACACACACACACACACACACACACACACACACACACACACACACACACACACACACACACACACACACACACACACACACACACACACACACACACACACACACACACACACACACACACACACACACACACACACACACACACACACACACACACACACACACACACACACACACACACACACACACACACACACACACACACACACACACACACACACACACACACACACACACACACACACACACACACACACACACACACACACACACACACACACACACACACACACACACACACACACACACACACACACACACACACACACACACACACACACACACACACACACACACACACACACACACACACACACACACACACACACACACACACACACACACACACACACACACACACACACACACACACACACACACACACACACACACACACACACACACACACACACACACACACACACACACACACACACACACACACACACACACACACACACACACACACACACACACACACACACACACACACACACACACACACACACACACACACACACACACACACACACACACACACACACACACACACACACACACACACACACACACACACACACACACACACACACACACACACACACACACACACACACACACACACACACACACACACACACACACACACACACACACACACACACACACACACACACACACACACACACACACACACACACACACACACACACACACACACACACACACACACACACACACACACACACACACACACACACACACACACACACACACACACACACACACACACACACACACACACACACACACACACACACACACACACACACACACACACACACACACACACACACACACACACACACACACACACACACACACACACACACACACACACACACACACACACACACACACACACACACACACACACACACACACACACACACACACACACACACACACACACACACACACACACACACACACACACACACACACACACACACACACACACACACACACACACACACACACACACACACACACACACACACACACACACACACACACACACACACACACACACACACACACACACACACACACACACACACACACACACACACACACACACACACACACACACACACACACACACACACACACACACACACACACACACACACACACACACACACACACACACACACACACACACACACACACACACAACTATGCGAATGTCAACAAACATTTGACTTTTGTTGGTGGCGAACTATTACCTTAAAGGTTGCGCACACTGTCTAACCTTGTTGTCAATACTAATGACAATATTATGGACTACTAATGTTGTCATTAACAAAATTGCTTCTAATTTGAATATGACCCTTTTATGTTTGTACATAAGAAAGTATTCCAAGAACGAAATGTAACAGGACATTTCAGACTTCTTTTGGATTTGCTGCATTCAAATTAGTTGTGCTCTCTGTACTACAAACTGTTGTTACTAACACTTCTTTTTAAGGGCCACCGAAGTTATAGTTTAGCCAGTTTGGTTAAAAAAAGAATTAAAATAGATTTTTGGATTTTTATTGCAAAGGATGCACCATACTTTAAAGAATAAATCTGCGAAGTTTTAATCACCTAGGCAGAGGATCTTTTGGACATCTCTAAAAAAACTTTATTCAGAAAAAGTGTGTATTTTATCATGATCTACATTTTTTCTCTACTAAGATTTGGTCTATCTCTTACGCTTTTCCAGTTATGCAAGTCATCCAGAGTAAGTTCGACTACACGGGCTATAGCCAGAAAATTCAAAATATACATTTTATTTACCATAAGAATATCTCAAACATATGTAATTTTAATCAAAATCGTTAGAGCCATTTTGAAGCAAATAAAAAATATCGAAAAATTCTGCATGTAAGGGGTAGTTTAGGGTGAAGCAATTTTCTTCAAGATATTCGTGTCGCATCCTTGAAACTTAAATACCAACTTTGGTTTTTAACCTACTTTTCGTTTTTGAGTTACGCTCTTCACAGGCAGACACACATGGGCCTCTCTCTAAAAGTACTTTTTTCGGATTTAGGGGCCTAAAAGTATATTATATTACCGATGAAATCTCGACATGAAATTTTTGGACGGAATACTTTAAATGCCAGGAATACTTTAAATCCTCTACTTTAAATACCAGTGGAAAAAGTAAAAACAATATAAATGAATGGAAAAAGAAGGGATGTTGGAGAGCTGTAGTCCTAAGTATTATAATTTACAATTGCTTCAATTTGTCATATCTTGTAACTGCATTACAATGAAATGCAATAGGATGTATGTTATACTCGTGCCAGAACAAGATTACTGTAATAAAGATGGCAAAATAGTTTCCTTAAAACTACAAACTCGTCTTCAATTATACCTAGGCATATCTAAGGTAAGAATGTAATTTTAAACTGGCTCGCAGTATTCAACTATGCGAGCAATGTTAACCTGAATAACTCGCACATCATTTCCGTCACATTCCCCGAACAACGTTTATCTAAAGTAGCATCTTTCTGCCACGTCACAAAATGAAACTGCCTCTTTAAATTCTTGGAACACTTTTTATAGTCATGAATGTCTTTTAGTATGAGGATTTTCATATTACTAACGAGTGCCAGCGTTTTTAAACTTCTCACGCAATTTCCCAGCGAAGTCGCTCTGTTACTAAAAAGTTCTCTTCTCGTTATGATGGATTGTATTGGATTGGATTTGAATGGATTGCGTTCAGAGAGTAAGTAGCCATCAACGCCGGTAAACACTGAACTTGTCAAGAAAATGTGCAGTAAAACATTTCATCTGATTAATGAACATAAGGACATTATATACAGGCGATACGAAAAAAGAAAGAAAGAAAATAGCCCCACCCTAAACTAACCTTTACATGGAAGATTATTCGAAAATTTTGATTTTCTTGAAAATGGCTCTAACGATTTTGATTAAAATACCATATGTTTACTCTGGATGACTTTTGAATAACTCATAAACCGTAGGAGATAGAGAAATTCTTACTGTACAAAAATGTAGATCTCACTAAAACACACAATATAGGTCTCAATAAATTTGTTTGTAGAGTGAACCATTTCGGAGATATTCCTTGTTATTTGTGTCAGTTTCGGAAAACTTAAAACTTTCGTGAAATGGAACATCGTTGTTCATTATTTTTATATGTTAAGCGTGCAAAAAGAACGGGATCTCAAAGCTTTAAAATATTTGACTATCGCACAAAGCTTAGTGTATTCTAATATTCCCCTTACAATAAGATAATTTGTACAAATATTTATTTCAACTAACACAAAGATGATCTAGAAATAGGAGTTTGTAAGAATGCTTAGTACAAGAGTAGAGAAAGTCATGTGAGTGCAACACATCAGGTTTGTTCATGTTGTTTCTATTCAGTGGGCACCAGAACATGTATCTTCAATGAAATCACGATATCGAATTTTGGGGCGAAATTCGATGTCCACAAAGTTCCAGTTGGTACGCACATTTCAGTCCACGTCCTCCCGGACTCGAACCTCAGGCGCTAAGTCATTTGCTCAATCTAATTGATATGCTAAACATTTTTAAACCGTTCTGCTTGTGAACAGAGTACAATGGAAAATTGTTTTATAACCTTATAGTACAACTCGGAGACATTAATCTTTTGGAACATGGGCATTAGAGTTAGAATTAAATTCAAGGAAAAAGCTTTGCCACTTAATGAAGTGTTGTGGTCATGCCGAGGAAATTAAAGTGGAAGGGAGATAAATCGAGATATCTATCGGACACCTGTAGAGTCGAGTCGTGTAACATGGGCAGCGGTTGCTACCTAAAGGCGGAAAATTACTCCCTCAGTAATAAATGAGGGGGAGATTTTAATTTTATTATTACTGTTCCAATTTCAGAGATAATTGAATCATTTATCCATCATGTTCTTTTTTCCTTTTACATTTCCGTTTAATTTTAGAGAAAATTTGAAATAACAAAAATACCTAGGTACAAGTTAAGGGTAGTTAGGGCTGGAGGAAGGTTTCTGATAATCTTCGACTAACGCGCTTCAACTACCTCTGACTTAACTATGACGTTTACCACTTTATATACCTTATATTGAAATAATTAATCTGCCATTATTTACTTGTGTTACGAAGAATAATGCCTCACAATATAAAAAATGTGACGAGTTGCACTCATATGACTTTCTCTACTCTTGTACTAAATATTCTTACGTGCTCTTATTCCTGTGCCTTCTTCATGTTAGACCGGATAAAGATTTGCAGAAATTGTCTTATTGCTAATTTTCTTTTAGGTGCAAGAGGAATGTGCGAATACAGTAGGCTTTGAGTGATAGTCAAAACGTTTAAAGCTGATCGCTATATGAAGGGTTTGAACGGCCAGAGATAGAAAAGTGAATAGCGACCTTCCATTTGAGAAAAGTTTAAGTCTTGCAAAACTCACACATATAACAAGAAATATTTCCGAAATAGTTCGCTAAAAACTACATTTGGGCATAACTTGTATTTTAATGAAATCTACATTTTTTGTATTGTAAGATTTGTTACATTTCTTAAGGTTATGCAAAAGTCATCCAGAGTAAATACGACTACAGGGGCAATAGCCAGAAAATTCAAAATATACATTTCATTTGTCATAGGAATATCTTAAACATATGGCATTTTAATCAAAATCTTTAGAGCCATTTTCGAGAAAATCAACATTTTCGAAAAATTTTCCATGTAAGGGGTAGTTTAGGGAGGAGGAATTTTCTTCAAATCTTCGTAAACTTAAACACCAATTTTGGTTTCTTTTAGTTATGCTGATCTCTCTCTCTCTCTCTCTCTCTCTCTCTCTCTCTCTCACACAGACCTTTTTCTAAAAATTCTTTTTCGGATTCGAAATTTTGGGTAGGTATAATACCATACTTCCCCTAGAGAAAGTAAAAATAAACAATATTTAACTTTCAGCTGTGAAAAGAACGAACGAGCGCTATGTGCAATCTGATTTCTTGCTGAACTCTTGAATTTCTTTGGTAGGCGCATGCACACAGTAAACAAAAGACATATCAGAGTTCGATCGTTTACGGCAGACATTTGCTTTTTCTTCCCCTGATACAAAAGAATTTTCTTCGACAGAGTCTGATAAGAAGAATTTCGTAGTAAACAAGGAAATAATTCTACACGCGAGGGAGTTTGCCCCCAGCTTGTTTTCCTTGGCAGCGGAAGGGGAGGGGGTTGTAACTGAAATAGATTGATGAGAATTCTGAAGAGTAAGCAGAACATTTCTTTTCATTCTGACAGCCCTTCTATATGGGGACAAGACTTTCTGATTCCTCTTTGAGATCAGATTTATTTCGCGAAAGAATGAGTAGTAAGCTCTTCTCCGCAATGATGAAGTTTCTTTATATAAGATGGAAGTCTTGCTTGGAAAATACAGTTCTTTTACACACACGATAAGATGCGACTGCAAATAAATGTGCTAAATAACCCAATACTAGCTCGTCCTCTCCTTGGCATTAAAATGAAAACTGTAAAACGACAAGCAATTGTTTTTACAGTCACTCAAATTTGTTGAATATATCTTGAGAACTTTAAAATACTGAAATCCTCAAACTAATTCCTCGAGTTTCACTAAAACACGTTTTGTGGTTATGTGCAAGCCTGCCCCAATTCCTCGAGTCTCGCGTGAACAAACTTGAGTGAATTTTTACTTTCTCTACTGGTAAGTAGGGGAAGTATTGTATTCCACCCAAAAATTCGATGTCGAGATTTCACCGGAAATATATGTTTTGAGACCCCCTGAATCCAACAAAAGCATTTTTAGAAAAAGGCCCGTGTGCGTGTAAGTCTATGTGTCAGTCTGTCAGTCTGTCAGTCTGTCAGTCTGTGGACAGCATAGCTCAGAAACGATAACTCGGTTAAAAACCAAAGTTGGTATTTAAGTTTAATGTCTTTCAAGGATGCGACAGGAAGATTTTGAAGAAACTAGCCCCACCCTAAACTACCCTTTACATGGAAAATTGTTCGAAAATTTTGATTTTCTTGAAAATGGCTCTAAAGATTTTGATTAAAATGTCATATGTTTGAGATATTTTTATGACAAATGAAATGTATATCTTTAATTTTCTGGCTATAGCCCCTGTAGTCGTATTTACTCTGGACGACTTTTGCATAACTGGTAAACCGTTAGAGATAGACCAAATCATACTAAACAAAAATGTAGATCTTGCTAAAATACACAATTTATGTCTGAATAAATTTTCTTGTAGGTTGAACCATTTCGGAGATATTCCTTGTTATGTGTGTGAGTTTCAGAAAACTTAGAACTTTCATGAAATGGATCATCGTTGTTCATCTTTTTATATGTTAAGTGTGCAAAGACAACAGAATCTCAAAGCTTTAAAACATTTGACTATCGCATAAAGCCTACTGTATTCTAACATTCCCCTTGTACTTACAAGGAAATAAGCAATAAGTTGTACAAATGTTTATCTCAACTAACACGAAGAAGATATAGGAATAAGAGTTTGTAAGAATGGTTAGTACAAAAGTAGAGAAAGTCATGTGAGTGCAACACGTCAGATTGTTTTGTCTATTTCTGAGCCTGCAAAGTCAAATTGCCTTCAAATGAATGTTCGCAAAATGTAATTAAATTTGATTTAACCAAATCTGTTCTCAAAATCCACTACCTCTTTTTACAAAAAACCAATTTTAAATGTAACAGATGCAGTTGTCAAATGATGGATCGGCCACAACCGCCAATATTGAAACTAATCCGAAGTGGCACTCTCATATAAAATTATCAATTTCGATTTTTCGGTTGTTCCTTTGGGTTTTCCCTAAGTTCTATTTTTAAACCATCCCAGTAATGAGCCGAACAAAACAGAAAAGAAATTATTCAAATGGATTGAGCCTTTTTGGAGTTTCTGCGAGACTAACACACGGAATTGATTTTTACTTTCTCTATTACGTACAGTAGAGGAAGTATTGTCTTCCACCCTAAAATTCGATGACGAGATTTCAGCATAAATACATGTTTTGAGACTCGTCAATCCAAAAAGAGCATTTTTAGAATAAGATCCTTGTGTGTGTCAGTCTGTGGACAGCATTGAAGAACATTTCTCCATCCTAAACTACCCTTTGCATGGAAAATTTTTCGAAAATTTTATTTTCTTAACGATTGTCATTAAGATGCTACATGTTTGATAGATTTTCATGAACAATGAAATGTATATTTTGAATTTTCCGGTTATAGCCCACGTAGTCCTATTTACTCTGGATGACTTTTGCATAACTGGTAAACCGTTAGATATAGACCAAATCTTACTATACAACAAATGTAGATCTTGCTAAAATACACAATTTATGTCTGAATACATTTTTTTTGTAGAGTGATTCATTTCGGAGAAATGTATTTTATTTGTGTGAGTTTTGAAAATCTTATACTGCTGCCAAATGAAACATTCGTTATTCATTTTTATTCGTGCAAAGAGAATGTAATTTGAAAGGTTTAAAAGATTCGACTATCGCTCAAAGTCTACTGTATTCCCATATTCCCCTTGTACCTACAAGGAAATAAGATAATTGTGCAATGTTTATCTCAACTAACACGAATAAGATATAGGAATAAGAGTTTGTAAGAATGGTTAGTACAAGAGTAGAGAAAGTCATGTGAGTGCAACACATCAAATTTTTAACGTTAAAGTCGTCCATAATTCTTAACATCTGCTTAGCAATAATGAAATGCTGAAAGATATGCATTTACATGAGAAGGTCTTTTATGCTGAGTAGGTAGGACTGGAGTAACGAAAACAATCCTTAAATGTACACTATTATAATCGTTATAGTCTGTAATGAATAAATATAAATAATAATCATCATAATAATTATAGTAATAATATATTTATAATATTTAAAATAAGAAAAACGTCTGAAATAAAACGAAAATCAAACACCCTAACACAGTAATCAAACCAGAATGTCTATATGCTACAGAATTTTAATTTAAACAGTAGAAATAGAAGCATTAGACAAGAAGGAAAGAAAACTTTTAAGTCTTGGGTCCAATTCAAACTGAAAAAGGAGAGTTTATACTCAGGAAAAAATGAAGACATATAAAAGTAAAGAATGTGAAAAGATTTCAGATACAATCAGGAAAAGAAGAATAAGATGGTTCGGTCATTTAATGAGGTTGCATATATACGAAAGTAAGAATGGTAACCAATGGATGCAATGGATAAAGACAACTTAAATGAAATGAAATTGACAGAAGGAATGATACAGGATAAATCAAAGTTAAGAAAGTTAATACAAAATTTCGAAGGTTTCCAGTTTGAAAAAAAGGAAGAAAACTACAATTTGGACAGAAGAAAGAAAAAATCTCAGTGACAATATGAAGAAATATTGGAAAGACGGGATTGTGGTTATTGCATCTTTGCATATTTGTCCTCCGGCATGTGTGCGTTATATTTTCTAAAGTAAATGTAAATTGATAAGTAATTGTCCTTTTACGCAAACCACGTGAAGGACAAGATAGTAAAGGTAGAATTAAACAGCAAAGATCTATGCTATAGCCGGGATTTGAACCAAGTTGCTCTAATAAACTGAGTTACTGTGGCTACTTGACGGCACGACATTAAGTTCGTTAATTATTCATCTTTTTCTTTCCAGCTAAACCACAAGGCCTCTCAAAGTCACCTTAGATACCTCTCCCTGTATAGATTTTGAGTTGCTTGTACTTTGGCTCTTGCTTCTCAGTAGATGAAAGTTGTATCAACGTACTTGCCTGTCGAATGCATGGTGAAGGAATGGCACAAAATATCGTGCGACGAGACAACATACCCCAATGGTGACGTGTAATGTTGACTTTACAGTGGATCCACTTTTAGATCAGTGACAGGTAACACAAGTCTTGTATAGAACAATGTCGGACTGAAAAACTGCTGCTCTAACCACTAAGCTTCCATGGGCGACATGCCGATACGTCATTCAATTCTCCAACTCTCTCGCATTTTTCCCGGTAAGTCACACAAGAGATCCCAATACTTATGAGGTGATATACCTTACTCTGTTCCGGGCTTCTAGTTTAGCCAGGCCCTAATGACCTAGTTGTCGACGGGCCCTTAAACCCCATTACTCACTCACTCATTAGTTTAGCCAACTATAAGGCCAATGAATGCAATTAATCGTTCTTTCAGGACTTAAGCACTTCGTGGCTAGAGCAGTCGGATGGTGATCGGTAGATCCGTGGTTCAAATACCGGCTATGGCAATGAATTTTTCAGTCTCATTCTATTCTTTTAAATTAAATGTAATTAAATTTAACCGGTTAGGTGAGGGTCAAAAATAAATGAAATTGTGTTCATGAGCTCATGGTTCACAGAACTTAGTTATCTGACATTTGTCCTCTAGAATAAGCAAAAACTCCAGAGCAAAAACGCATCCAGGTTACTACCCAAACTGAGCAAAGTGGCTCCGCGGAAAACTTGTGCAACTCACATTCAGAAGGTTCCGGTTCGATCCCCGCGACAGCGCATTCTGACTTGGGTTTTTTCGTGGTTTCCTCTTGTCACTTAGGCGAATGCTGGGGAGAGTAATTGCATACCACCATGAGTATGTTAGTAAAAAGTATAACTAAAAATCAAGAAGTTGATTAAATACAAAACTTAATATTTAAATTTTCATTCTTCTAAGGGCGTGAAGGAAGATTTTGAAGAAAATCTTCACCTCAAAACTAACCTTTTCAAAGAAATTTTCCAGTGTTTTGATTTTCTCAAAAATAGCTCTAACGAATTTGAATAAAATACCAATAACATTTTATGACAAATGAAACGCATATGTTGAATTTTCTGACAATAGCCTCTTAAAGTTCTCTTCACTCTGGACGACTTACATAACTGGTGAAGCATAAGAGATACGCAAAATCTTACTGCACAAAAACGAGATTCTGTTATAACACACAATTTCTATCAAACACACTTTTTGTGCAGTTAATAATTTCCGAGATATTCTTATTATGAGTTTGAACTTTCTAAACCCTTTTTTATTTGTATTTCTTTCCTCTCCTGGTAATACAAAGGGAACGGAATTCCAGTCATCATCTAGTGATACAATTTTAGAAATTTTCACTATCACTTAGACAAGTCTACTGTGTTCACATTGTATATATAAATGAATGTTTGTACCTTATGGGCAGTTATACCATTCATCCGAATGTGATGAAAATTGGCAAACCTTAACGTTTTTTTCACAGAGAAGATTTTTATGCTAATCATTTTACTACACAACGTATTACATTCACATGGTTTTAGCTACTCACTTTTCTTTTATGAAACATTTCTTTCTCTACTCCTACTTCTACACACAAAGCATATAATTTTCCACATAGAAATGCAACCCATTACTTCACACGGGTTTCGCTTAAGTTTTCTTTTACGTAACACATTCACACGTGTTTCTCCCCTCACTTTCCTACAAACAATTAATTTACTTTTCTATATTATCGAAACAGAAATGGGAAGTATTACATACACATGGTTTTCTCTATTCGATTTTCTTCCTGTGGTACTTGTGATTGTTCAACAGTGCTTTTGCATAGTGTCTTACTGGTGGTTTTATTTAGGTATTTAGTTAAGCGTTTCTCCTATTAGTATCCTAAGAGTTTAATTAAATATTTAAGTGTGTTAAGTAATATTTTTAACTTTTTCCAAACAAACACAAAGATATTGGAAAAGTGCAACCTAAGTTCGAGGTAAATTGCCAATCCACGGGCAACACTGGATATTTCAGCTATGGCTGATGTAAACTTTAACGGCGGGGGCTGGGTACAATATCCAGTTCTAGGTTCCCATGCCTTCTGTGTTGTGAAATCACTCTGTAAAGCCAGTGATATAAATACTCGTATCATGTACGATATTTCTTCAAAATCTTCGTGTCACATCCTTGAAAGACATTAAACTTAAATACCAACTTTGGTTTTTAACCGACTTTTCGTTTTTGAGTTATGCTGTCCACAGACACACATACACATACGGACCTTTTTTTAAATTCAGGGGCCTCAAAACATATTTCTGATGAAATCATGACATCAAATTTTTGGGTGGAAAAAGAGGCGTCTAAAAGTAACGCACGTGGCATTTGAAGCCTGTGCTGGACCTTTAAAAATGGCAGAATCTAAAACATTTCACTGTCTACCGATGATTGAAAGTTAGGGAACATTTATATGTATAAATCCAAAAATTGTCAATTTGATAATTTTTGGATCATTTTTGAGTCCCAGGGTTCCTTAAGATGAGGCAGTTATCTTTGTAAGAACATTTTACGGGTAGATAAAGTTGTCTGAATGTAACATGATTTTTATTGAGTATTCCACGGAATCGTTAAGAAACCTGGCAGGCGGAGACAGTCACGTGACTAAAGTCTGTATGTGTATGGTAGATATTGTTGCACATTTTGAGTTTTCTTGATATCAGAATGCAATAAAGTAAGAAATGAGCAGATAACTGCTTACGTGGACCGCCGCTGCTTGCAAGGAACCTAGCTTATTACTCGATTGTGCGCAGACAATGTGCAGCCATTAATCTTGTAGGCAACATCGCAGTGAATATTATTACAAGAGGATCCCGACAGAGTGCTCTTCGCTCTGTATGAGTCAGACTGACGCCACCCACAAACAATCAGGAGACGATTTATCGATTCTGTCTGGCAGATTCAACACTCTGCTTTTTGTTGGAAAAGAAAACCACCACTGACTGTCTGCAAGTATTTTTGCTTTACAGTTTGTTTTTCTTACGGATTTTTTCCTTCTCCAACCCCAAGCAGCGAGATACGGCAAGCTTTGCGCAACAGCGTACGTCCACACTGCCTCGTGCGCATGCGCCAATCACGTCGTACACGCCAGGTTAGCGTAAAATAAAACTCATTACACGCACGAGCACTAGGAAATTGCTGCTAGGACGGAGGGGATGCAATGGGGAGTGAAACAAAAAAGCAACGTTTAGGTATATCTCTGTTTCGCACACGTCTTTTTAACATAATGGCCAACCATAGGAATTTGAAGCATTGACGGCAGGGAATGAAATTGAACTAGTACTCTCACTTGCAGCTTCGGGAGGCATTCTACTGGTCTTCACAGGTAGCGTATGTAGGTATAGCAAGGAGGAACTGTGTGTATCTAACTTTTCGGGCATCCAGTGGCCTCCTGTTTAACATGCACGTGCTATATATTAATATATAACATCGAGAAATTTCTTCAAATGGAAAATTGACTTCCCACATCCCCACATGTACCTTTACAATATCTCATGTGTTGCACTCACATGACTTTCTCTTCTCTAGTACTATTTTTACAAACTCTTATTCCTATATCTTCTTCGTGTTAGTTGAGATAAACATTTGTACAAATTATCCTATTGCTTAAATCCTTGTAGGTACAAGGGGAATATAGGAACAAAGTAGGCTTTTAGCGATAGTCAAATGTTTCAAAGCTTTCAAATTCCGTTCTCTTTGCACGACTAACGTATAAAAAATGAATAACGATGTTCTATTTGACAGAAATATAAGTTCTCCACAACTCATACAAATAACAAGGAATATCGCCCGAAATGCTTCACTCTAAAAAAAATTATTTGCACATAAATTATGTGTTTTAGGAAGATCTACAGTTTTTGTATATTAAGATTTGGTCTATCTCTTACGGTTTACCAATTATGCAAAGGTCATCCAGAGGAAATTGGATTACATGGGCTATAGCCAAAAAATTCAAAATATACATTTCATTTGTCATAAAATATCTTAAACATATGACATTTTAATCAAAATCGTTAGAGCCACTTTCGATAAAATCAAACTTTTCGAAAAATTTTCCATGTAAAGGGTAGTTTAGGGTAGAGGAATTCTCTTCAAAATCTTCGTGTCGCATCCTTCAAAGACGTTAAGCTTAAATACCTGAATATAAAACGTGTTCTGTAAATCAATTAAATGCAAAACTGAAATCACTGAATACGCCAAACAATAATGTATAGACCTACAAGTTATCTATGAAACATAAATTACCAAGATGCTATACATTTTCTTAGTTTCCGAAAAACTATGATTGTAGGACTTGTTTCGATTTTCAAATCACAGATTCAATAGCATAAATATGCAGAACTCTTTAAAACAGCAATTTATTTTCAAAACTTTTCTCTCCTTTTTTTCATGGGCATTTCTGAGATATCCGTCATTGTTGGCTCGAATTTGTGAGTATGTTTTCCAGTTATTTCTCCCGGTGTCATATAGCAATGTGAGGCAATACGTTAGAAAGCAGTTAAGTGCAGGTTTTCGTGTGTCAGACATGAGTCCACCAGACTTGCCTATTTGGCGCACGTCTTTTGAATCCAAATAGGAAAATCAATTCAGATGTTAAGTTATCGGCAATAATATTTAGTGCAAACTATTCATTTGGTATGCTATGCTAAAGTCTGCTATGCTACACTCACATGACTTTCTACTCTTGTACTAACTATTCTTACAAATCCCTATTCTTCTATCGTCTTCATGTAAATAGAGAAAAAAATTGCAGAAATTATCTTATTGCTCATTTTCTTGCAGATGCAAGGGGAATATGGGAATAAAATAGGCTTTGAGCGATAGTAAATGTTCTAAAACTTTGAGATTCCGTTCTCTTTGCACGATTAACATATAACAAATGAAAAAGATCTTCAGTATAAGCATTTTAGTAAGGAATATCTCCGAAATGGTTCATTCCACAAAAAATTCATTTGGACATAAATTGTGTGTTTTAGATCTACATTTTTATATGGTAAGATTTGGTTTGTCTCTTGTCAGTTATGCAAAAGTTATCAAGAATAAACACGACTACGTGGGGTATAGCCAGAAAACTCAAAATATACATTTCATTTCCCATAAAATATCTTAAACATATGGAAATTTAATAAAAATCGTTAGAGCCATTTTTCAGAAAATCAAAATTTTGAAAATATTTTCACTGTAAGGGGTAGTTTAGGTGGAGGAACTTTCTTCAAAAACTTCGTATTGAATTCTTGAAAGATGTTAAAGTAGATCACCAAGTTTGGTGTTGCTTAAAATACTTTTCGTTTTTGAGTCGTGCTGTTCACAGACAGAAACATATATTTACAGTGAAATATTGGCATCAAATTTTTGGGTCGGATACAATACTTGGCCTACTTACTAGACGTCTGATAGAGATAGTAAAACATTTTCATAAGAATACTTTGTGGAATATATATAAAAATGATAGTGGGTAGAGAAAGGCACGTTCACGTAACACATAAGAATCCTACCATTTTTTAATCATTTTTCTCACAATAAATTGGTCTAAGGTTCCAATCATCTGCGACCATATTTTTCAAGTTTGTTTCACTCAGGCGCCTTCTCATTCCTTTGTTTTTGCTAAGAGACGCAAGAACATAAGAGACGCTTTTAAATAAGCTCACAAACACATCTCAAGAGAAATTTACAAAGTTAAAACGTTCCTCTTCCCGTCTGAAGAAACACTATGCATAATTTAGGTCACAATTAAGGATCTAACTGGTTTGCTTTTTCTGTGCATGTCTGAGAAATTAAATTTATATCATGTTGATGTATACGTCTTCCACTGGTGCTTACAATGTAGGGAAGTTGAAGGGAGTAGAGTTTAAGTATCCATCCCAATTCACATTTTCATAGAAAGAATGAAATAACATCGATGCATTCTTTGACAAGGTCTTCTCTGTGAGAACTGTTCGCTCATTATTTACGTCCGCTGTTGTAGTTCTATGCCTAAGAAATACAGAAATACCCAAAAACATCCGAAACGCTGCGCGGTGTTTTTCCACTGCACACGTGTAAACACTATACGGAGCTGTTGTACACAAGGTCATGCGGTTGACTTGTTTTTCTCTCCTCTGAAAGTGCAGTATTTAGCTGACGTGTGGTTGAGTTAATACCAGTGTGCTTTATTATTTTGTCCTGTACTAAGTCACAAAGTGTATTATGGCTCAGCATTTGTTTTCTACTGCACAGCCTGTATATACGAGTATTTATGATTCGTATGTGTTAACTCAGTCAGCTCGCCAAGTGAAAGTGCGATTTACAGAAAGATTTCCAGGTGATCTGCAATTTCTATCTCTGGGGTAACTTCAAACAAAGTGTACAAGACAGACATACACACCCTGGAAGAATTAAAACAAAGTATCCGCCAGGAAATTGCCAGCGTTTCTCTACGTGAACAACGGTGAATGATGGATAGTTTCCTAAAGAGGTTGCCAAAAATGTATGGACAACGACGGCATCTGCTTTAATAACATTGGTAGGTAAAGCCTTTAAAAGTAGTTTTAAAAATGTTGTACAGTTTCATCCGCGCCTTTCTATGATAGCGGCAGTCGGCGACGAGCACCAAGGACGTGTGCAGGCAAAACACAACGCAGCCGGTTCGGAGTCTTACAGAAAATACACTGAATATATTTTAATATTGTTTGTAATCTGTATTGTCTGATTGGTACAAAGAGCGACACAGAAAATCTCATTGCACCTCGCCTCTGTGTCACATTATTGTACGGTCGTTTCATTGGTTGCTTTAGGCCACAGTGCCACTCCGTCTGGTACGGCAATAACCACAACAAACTTTACAAATAACGCAGAAACGAAATGCATTTGAGAGGAAGAATTGGAACTGAAAAAACTCAATGCTACAGCCGGGATTTGAACCACAGACCCTCCGCTTACCAGGCGGGTGCTCTAACCATTGAGCTAGTGTGACAACCCGCCAATATGTTTATGCTCTCGGTCGTATTGGCTAAAAGAGAAAGAGGTAGAGCGAGTGCATTCAGTTTGTCATACAGACCTCTTATGTTCGGTAGCCAATTTATTGGCTAGTACAGGACACGCCTTTGAAGTGGTTAAAATCTAAGGGGAAAACTTCATGAGTACCCAGGTTAGCGGTGAAGTTTATACTTCAAAAGACTCCTAAAAGGATTCAAAGTCCGCGTAAGATTTTCTTCGCTGTCCTTTGTACAAGCCGCTGAAAGGCTTGTTGAAAATCTTACACGGCTGTAACCATTAAACTGGCCCAATATTATATGCGAGAACACAAATAACGTAAGATAAACAAACTATAACAACAATATTGTGTAAATCAATTACATTTAATTTCGATAGAATTGTATAACAGTTGTCAGAATGTATTAAAACATGAACAACCATCTTCTTAATTAGTCAACAATACTATGCCGCGGCATACTGGGTTATTGCAATCAGATGCAATTTTACTTCATCTGCTTAGCAAGTACTCATTGATATTAAACTCCACCCAAAAATACACGTTTTGAGGCTCCTGAATAAAAAGATTACGCCCATGTGTTTCTGTGAACAACTTAAATACCAAATACTAACTTTTTGGTTAAGTTCACCTCCTAAGGATGCACACAAAGATTTTTACGAAAATTCCCCTCCTGAAACTATCCTTTATATGAAACTGTTTCTTATTTTTTCTTTTCCAAAAATAGTTGTACAGTTTTATTAAGGACTGCCTCTGTGAGAATGCCAGCTTTCAAATCCAGGGCTTTTGGGGTTCAAGGAGGCTGGACGCTCCCGATTAGAGGAGGGCACTTTTTTTATTTTATTTCTTATTTATTTTATTTTATTTATTTATTTATTTATTTATTTATTTATTTATTTATTTATTTATTTATTTATTTATTTATTTATTTATTTATTTATTTATTTATTTATTTATTTATTTATTTATTTATTTATTTATTTATTTATTTATTTTTTCCAGGATTACTCCCCATCCTCTCTGTAGTCTGGAAGTGCGAGTGAGAAGGTAAATGTGTATGTGAATTTAGTGTTCAACGTAAACAAACACAAAGTTATACAATAGTAAGCGAGTGAGGATGATTGCCTATGAGCATTTGCTCAAAACGAAAAGTCGCCGATATGGCCCAGATGTTAAAGGAGGTATATAAAAAGACAGAAAAAAGAGAAAGAGAGAGGTAATGCAAGTAAGGAGAGAAAGAGAGAACACAAAAGAGACAAGCAGAGAAAGAAAGAGTGAAAGCGAGAGAAAGAGGGAGAGGAAGAAAGATCAAGAGAGAAAGAGAGAGACAGAGGGAGAGGGAAACAGATAGAAGGTGAGAGAGTAAGAGCGAGAAAGAGAAGGAAATAGAAAGGCAGGGAAAGAAAGACACAAAGAGAGAAAGTGAGAGAGAAAGGGGATGGGAAAGAGAGAGAAAGAGAGTGAAAAGGATACTGAGAAAGAAAGAGAGGAAGGGAGAAAGAGAGATAGAAAGTACGAGAGAAGATGAGAGAGAAAGAGAACGAATGAAAGAGGGGTAGAGAGGGAAATTATAGACGTTAACCAATTCCTAAATATTCTTTGTTATTAGTTTGGGTTTTGCAGTACTGGTAGTTTTGCAGGTGTCAAGTAACAAATCGCTGTTCGATTTTTACTTTCTCTACTGGTAAGCAGGGGAAGTATTGTATTCCACCCAAAAATTCGATGTCGAGATTTCACCAGAAATATATGTTTTGAGACCCCCTGAATCCAAAAAAAAAAAAAAAAAAAAACATTTTTAGAAAAAGGTCCGTGTGTGTGTCTGTGTGTCAGTCTGTCAGTCCGTGGACAGCATAGCTCAAAAACGAAAAGTGGGTTAAAAACTAAATTTGGTATTTAAGTTTAATGTCTTTCAAGGATGCGACACGAAGATTTTGAAGAACATAGCCCCACCCTAAACTACCCTTTACATGGAAAAGTTTTCGAAAATTTTTTATTTTCTTGAAAATGGCTCTAACGATTTTGATTAAAATGCCATATGTTTGAGATATTTTTATGACAAATGAAATGTATATCTTGAATTTTCTGGCTATAGCCCCTGTAGTCGTATTTACTCTGGACGACTTTTGCATAGCTGGTAAACCGCCAGAGATAGACCAAATCATACTATACAAAAAATATTGTTGTTAGCTAATGCTGGATTTCTGACAATGAAGTCATTAATCCTCTTGCTCTACAATATTATTATATTATTATTGAAGAGATCTTGAATAGCAGTAATAGTAACCGCTTTTTAGAGAGCACCATATTTTTATGTTTTGGCAGTCACATCGCTCTCTCACAACCCCCAGAATGTCTGGAGGACCACACCTGTCGTTGGTTTACGGGTCTCACCGACCTGACCGGGAGAATTATCAAAATAAATTCACCGACCATATCCTCTGATTACCAATTAGAGGACATATTACATGCCATGACAGGTCAGCATGTTAGGGGTTAATATTTTAGAGAAATGGAGAGGTTGGAAAAATAAAGACTCCCTAGACCTCGGGAACCCTAATAGCATCGGGGTCGGAAGAGAACAAGAGATGACCAAGGTAAGGTCAGATAGAAAAGTTACAGTGAGGAGCAAAACACCAGTAAGTGGAAGTAATGTTCTGCTCAGCTTGGGTACCTTGTGGTCGCTATTCACATATCCCCTAGACGGAGACCCCTGAGACCAAAAATGTAGATCTTGGTAAAATACACAATTTATGTCTCAATAAATTTTCTTGTAGGGTGAATCATTTCGGAGATATTCCTTATTATCTGTGTGAGTTTCGGAAAACTTAGAACTTTTGTGAAATGGATCATCGTTGTTCATTTTTTATATGTTAAGTGTGCAAAGAGAACGGAATCTCAAAGCTTTAAAATATTTGACTATCGCTCAAAACCTGCTGTATTCTAATATTCCCCTTGTACCTACAAGGAAATAAGCAATAAGATAATTTGTACAAATGTTTATCTCAAGTAACACGAAGAAGATAGAGCAATAAGAGTTTGTACAAGAGTAGAGAAAGTCATGTGAGTGCAACACGTCAGATTTTTCTCATTGTCATGGAAAGAACGTGGAATTCCAAAATCATCACACAAGGATCCGCTTTTATAGAATGTGGATATAGCTCTGACGTAGCGTATCCTTGCGATTAACAGGAAGAGGGGGGATGAGCGAGAAAGTCATGTGAATCCGTCACATCAGGGTGAACAATGCATATGCATTGTATTCCAATATAACATTTAACCTACTTATTGTAGTAATTAAAACTTCATGTTACGCTACGGTAATATCATTATTTAGAATTTTCGAGATTTTTAAGCGTGACATCACATCAAAGCTCCGTCACGTGACGTCACGTCACGTCACGTCACGCTTCTGAACCGCTCCCTTCATGTAATTAATAACAGCTACCTAATGATGTAACTGGCAATCTACATATTAAAATACTTGCAAGAGCAACATTCTCCCCAGACCGTGCTTGCCCACTCGCCGAATACACGCTACACACAAAAGGCTATTATCAATGGCCTAATTTAGAGCAATACTGTAATAATCAATTCCTGACCATTCCTTAATACCTATGTTAACATTACAGTACACCCTGCTATATAGTAATATTGCATTCTATAAAGTAACAAACATTCCATCACTAGATGCGCGCGCACACACATGGACACACGCGCACACAATGGCGGCGCCGTGGCCGAGCGGTTAGCGCGCTCGCCTACCACCTAGGCGACCCGGGTTCGATCCCAGGGACCCGCATGTGGTGGACGAAGCGGCGTTAGGGCGGGTTTTCTCCGGGTACTCCGGTTTCCCCCGCCATCTCATTCCACCGGTGCTCCATCTTCATTCCACGTATCATCAGTATCACCGCCTGCGGTGCCGTAGTAGTAAAAGCGGGCGTTAAGCACTACAACAACACACGCACACACAAACACACAAATTTGATGTCGAGATTTCACCGGAAATATATGTTTTGAGACCTCTTGAATCCAAAAAAGTATCTTTAGAAAAAGGTCCGTGTGTGTGTGTGTGTGTGTGTGTGTGTGTGTGTGTGTGTGTGTGTGTGTGTGTGTGTGTGTGTGCGCGCGCGTGTGCGTGTATGTCAGTCTGTGGACAGCATAACTCAAAAACTAAAAGTCGGTTAAAAACCAAAGTTGGTATTTAAGTTTAATGTCTTTAAAGGATGCGCCACAAAGGTTTTGAAGAAAATAGCCCCACCCTAAACTACCCTTTACATGGAAATTTTTTCGGAAATTTTGATTTTCTTGAAAATGGCTAACGATTTTGATTAAAATGTCATATGTTTAAGATATTTGTATGACAAATGAAATGTATATCTTGAATTTTCTGGTTATAGCCCCTGTAGTCGTATTTACTCTGGATGACTTTTGAATAACTCGTAAACCGTAGGAAGTAGATAGAATCTTACTATACAAAAATCTAGATTTTCCTAAAAACCACAATTTATGTACCAATGAATATTTTTATAGAGTAAACCATTTAGGAGATATTCCTTGTTTCTTGTGTGAGTTTTGGAAAAGCTAAACTTTCGTCAAATGCTACATCTTATTTAGTTTTTATATGTTAGCCGTGCAAAGAGAATGGAATTGGTAAGCTTTAAAACATTTGACTATCGCTAAAATTCGCTTAGCATCTACAAGACGCAATAATTAATTAAGATGGAGGAGTAGGGGTTTGTAAGCCTAACATTTTCTGTCCAAAGCTTTGCGATATAGTAGTTATATTCATATTTTATTTATGAAATAGTGTAGATAAATATCATTGGATGGTCTGACTGTCGCTGTGCTCGGGAATTTAAGAGTTAGGTGAGAAGTCTTGTGCTAAAAGCTGGTATCAAGTTTTGAGCTCGTGTTTCCGTAAGCTGAATGACTGTGCAAGTCCAGAGCAGGTCAGAAGTAGGTGAAGGAAGGAAGATCCAGGTGCCAGCAGCGATTAAATGGCACACCTCCAAGAATGTAATTTCAAACCGTATTACCTAAGTGTCGTCTTTGCTAAAATTGGTTGTGACGCACAACTCTGCAACTCTTGTTAATTGCAAGAACAAAATTATTATTGCATCGATATTTTAAGCGACGGGTGAGCAGTTTACACTTGTTTCTTGGCTCGTCTCTGGTTTCGTTTCTCGGAACTGCTTAGTAGCGCCTCGCACCGCATTTGTTTCCTCTACAGCCCAAATGTTCATTAAGTCCCTTTCCCTTTCGCCCGCTTTCCTAAATTACGTACACCAACTCTGATATTCAAGTTCCATAAAGAGACTGCAACAAATATCCATATGTTTAAGCTTCTCTACTACCACCTATGTATCTATAGAACATCGTACCCAACATTCCATATAGAATTTCCACGGAAATACATTTTTAATGAAAAAATGTGTTACACTCACATGACTTTCCCTACCCTTGTACTAACTATTCTTACAAACTCTTGTTCCTGTATCTTCTTCGTGTTAGTTGAGATAAACAATTGTAGAAACTATCTTATTGCTTATTTCCTTTAGGTACAAGGGGAATACAGGGCTTTGAACGATAGTCAAATCTTTGCATGGTTAACATATAAAAATTAATAACGATGTTCCATTTGACAGAAGTATAAGTTCTCCAAAACTCACACAAATAAGGCATATTTCCGAAATGGTTCATTCTACAAAAAAACTTTATTCAGACATAAATTGTGTATTTTAGCAAGATCTACATTTTTTGTATAGTAAGATTTGATCTCTTACGGTTTACCAGTTATGCAAAAGTCGTCCAGAGTAAATACGACTATAGGGGCTATAGCCAGAAAATTCAAGATATACATTTTATTTGCCATAAAAATGCCTCAAACATTTTAAATATCTTAAAAATTTTAATCAAAATCGTTAGAGCCAATTTCCAGAAAATCAACATTTTCGAAACATTTTCCATATAACGGGTAGTTTATTGTGGAGCAATTTTCTTCAAAATCTTCGTCTCGCATCCTTGAAAGACATTAAACTTAAATACCAACTTTGGGTTTTAACCGAGTTTTCATTTTTGAGTTATGCTGTCCAAAGACTGACATACAGACACAGACACGGATCTTTTTCTTGCCTTTTTTTTTTTTTAATTCAGGGGACCTCAAAACATATTTCCGGTGACACCTCGACGTCGAATTTTTGGGCGGAATACAAAACAACCTCTACTTTACTATACATAGTACTCTTATTCCTATATCTTCGTGTTAGTTGAGATAAACATTTGTACAAATTATCTTATTGCTTATTTCCTTGTAGGTACAAGGGGAATGTTAGAATACAGTAGGCTTTTGCGATAGTCAAATGTTTTAAAGCTTTGAAATATGGTTCTCTTTGCACGGCTAAGGTGTATGTATATATATAAACAATGTATTGCAACAGATTCTTCTGAGGAAGTTGGTTCAGGGAACTTTTAAAGGTATATTTCCAGGCAAACTTCGTTTTAGATTGTTTGGGGTGGAATAGAATACTTTCACTTCGCAGATAAGCAACTGAGAAAGTGAAAATGTCATCCAAAGACAAATAATTGGTTAAATATGTCATGATGGTGCGAGAAGCAGTTAATAAATAATTCATTAGAGACAGGAGTGTCATTTGTTGGTTGTGAAGAGGCCACGTAACGTGAAGGTAACGTGATCCTTGTATGGACCTACATTACTGAAACAATGTCTTAACTATTTCTCTAACACCAGGTTTGACACTAGTTATTGCTAACACAAGGTTATGCAAGTAGGAAGCCGTAAATTTGACTCGTGCAGTGTCCATGGAATACTTTAAAAGTATAAAACAGTCTTAACTTTACATTATTTTTCCTACTCTTGCACTAACTATTCTTACAAACTCCTATTCGTATATTTTCTTCATGTTAGTCGAGATAAACATTTGTAGAAATGATATAATTTCCTTGTAGGTACAAGGGGAATATGGAAATACAGTAGGCTTTCAGCGATGGTCAAATCCTATAAAGTCGATCGCTATATGAATACTTTGAAATCCTGTTCTCTTAGCATGGCGAACACACAAAAAATGAATAATCTTTCAATTCACAAATGTATAAGTATTGGTTAACTCAAGTAAAGAATATATATTAAACTCAAATACCAACTTTGGTTTTTAACCTACTTGTCGATTTGGAGTTATGCTGTTCACAGACAGACAGACAGACAGACAGACAGACAGACAGACAGACAGACAGACAGACAGACAGACAGACAGACAGACAGACAGACAGACACAGACACACACACACGCGCGCGCGCGCGTATCTTTTTCTAAAGGTTCTTTTTTTATTCATGGGGCCTCAAAACATATATTTCCGGTGAAATCTCAACATCGAATTTTTGGGTCGAATACAATACTTCCTCTACTTAGTAGTAGAGAAAGTAAAAATCTGATGTGTTGCACTCACATGACTTTCTCTACTGTTGTACTAAGCATTCTTACGAGAACAAACTCTTATTCCTATATCTTCTTCGTGTAACGAAATAAACATTTGTACAAATTATCTTATTGCTTATTTCCTTTAGGTACAAGGGGAATATTAGAACACAGTAGGCTTTGTGCGATAGCCAAATCTTTTAAAGCTTTGAGATCCCGTTCTCTTTGCACACCTAACATATACCAAAAATGAACAACGATGCTCCATTTCACGAAAACTTAGGTTTTCCGAAACTGCCACAAATAACAAGGAATATCTTCGAAATGGTTCACTCTACAAAAAATTTATTTTAACATAAATTGTGTGTTTTAGTTTTTATACATCTTTTGTATAGTAAGATTTTGTCTATCTCTTGCTGTTTACGAGTTATTCAAAAATCATCCAGAGTAAAGAGGACTACAGTGGTTAGAGCCAGAAAATTCAAAATATACATTTCGTTTGTTATAAAAATATCGTAAATATACGTCATTGTAATCATAATCGTTAGAGCCACTTTCAAGAAAATCAAAATTTTCGAAAAATTTTCCATAATAAGGGTAGTTCAAGCCGGAGGAATTTTCTTCAGAATCCTCGTGTCGGATCCTTGAAATGTATTAAACTTGAATACCAACTTTGGTTTTTAACAAACTTTAATAGTCAGCTTTTTCCTGAACAGGAAAGCAGTAAGCTTAATTTTAAAATGTGATAAATCGTGTACGTGAAATATTATTAGTTGTGTACCATTTTAAATAATTATTTTCTTGAGAACTTAATTTAAGAGCTTATTTCCAAACTATCTTAAATACGAATTTATATCAATAACTTATGTTCTTAAACGGTTTGTATTCCCATTTATGTAGTTGTGAAAATCAGTAATAGTAATTCATAAATGACCTTTTTAGTTAAAGATGTATTTAACAAGTAATGTGATTGCTACGAATAGTGAATACTATACCTTTGCCGGCCATACGTTGAATCAGAATGTAACCGAAGTGTAAAATTGTATTCTTACGCAAGCCGCTACGATTGGCAGACATACGGCGCGACTTTACAGCTTTTGGTTTTTGAATTGTGCATTGCATAGAAGCGCCAC
The DNA here is from genome assembly GCA_030765045.1 of Tenodera sinensis. NCBI lineage: Eukaryota > Metazoa > Arthropoda > Insecta > Mantodea > Mantidae > Tenodera > Tenodera sinensis. The sequence goes on from CM060966.1 coordinate 174,099,736, forward strand.
TGCCATCTAGTAGCTTTTACTTAGAAGGAACTTTTCCATAGAAGGAACACTCTTATGTAAAATAAAGAACAGCACAATTATAGATTTGGCTATTTCTCACAATTCTATGCAAATACATTTAAAACAATATGGTTTTCAGCACTTCGTAATGGTTTCCCTCGGGGATGCTTCAGGTTCTCCCCGGCAAGCGCCATTTTTAACAAACTGTGCGTTCCGTTCCTTATATGACTGCGAGTTTATGCATTTCGCATTGCAGTTAATAATACTGAATTTGCATGTTGATGTATTTCATTTATTCTTACTACAAGACTTTCACACTCTTTTGTAAATAATTCTTGTAGTTATTTTAAATTTAATGCTATTTTCAATATTAGTTAACGGACTATGTTTTCATTTGCGACTAAGTTGTACGGTTCGATTAACACGCGCTGTTGTTTACATTTCAGTTTAGGCTGGCGAAGGTTTATTGGTTGTAGTAACTGGAAAGGTCATTTTTAATGCCAGCAGTAAAGTAATTAATGATTTCAAAAACGTTTAAATGTTGTATTACAAAACCGTTAATGTGATTCCTTGATGGAACCATTTCATTCATATTATTACTTATTTTTCATTGTATTATTATTGTTGTTGTTGTTAACACATTTTTTCTTTTTAATTCAATTTATGGATGTAAGGTACATCTTCACGTTGGAAGTGGCGATTTTTACTTTTTGTACTATGTATAGTAAGTAGAGGAAGTATTGCATTTCACCGAAAAATTCGATGTCGAGATTTCACCAGAAATACGTTTAGATGCCCCTGAACGCAAAAAAAGCCTTTTTAGAAAAAGGTTCGTGTGTATGTGTGTGTGAGTGTGTTTGCGTGTGCGTGCGTGCGTGTGTGTGTGTGAGGGGGGGGGGGGTGTCGGTGTGCCTGTGGGTAGCATAACTCAAAAACCAAAACTCGGTTAAAAAGAGTGAAACTGCTCCACCCTACACTAACCTTTACATGGAAAATTTTTCGAAAATTTTGATTTTTTTTTTAAATGGCTCTAATGATTTTCTTTAAAATGACATATATTTAAGATATTTTTATGGCAAAAGAAATGTATATTTTGAATTTTCTGGGTATAGCCTATGTAGTCCTGTTTAATCTTGATGACTTTTGCATAACTAGTTAACCGTAAGACATAGACACAATTTTACTGCACAAAAACGTAGATCTTTTTAAAATACACAATTTATGTCCCAATATATTTATTGTAGACTGAACCATTTTGGAGATATTCCTTGGTATTTGAGTGAATTTTGGAAAACCAATCCTTGTCAAATGGAACATTATTGTTCATTTTTTACCAAGTTGTCGACGGGCCCTTAAACCCAACACACTCACTCACTCACTTGTTCATTTTTTATATGTTAGCAGTGCAAAGAGAACGGAATCTCAAAGCTTTAAAACATTTGACTATCGCACAAAGCCTACTGTATTCTAATATTCCCCTTGTACCTACAAAGAAATAAGCAATAAGATGATTTCTGCAAACATTTATCTCAACTAACACGAAGAAGATATAGGAATAAGAGTTTGTAAGAATGGTTAGTACAAGAGTAGAGAAAGTCACGTGAGTGCAACACATCAGATTTTTTTAAAAATTCTGACTAAAGATATAGATGTTTGTTCCCAAAATGAATGTACTTTAACGCTACCACCTAATAATAATTTGCTGTGAATAAATGCACACACACACACACACACACACACACACACACACACACACAGTCAGTGCCAATATCAACAATAAGATTAAAATATTACCAATTCATAATCCTATTTGAAATGTGTGTCTGAACATAAAGAATGCACGTTCTGGGAGCTGTTTTATGATGAAATCAATGCACTAGGAATAAGCTCTTTAATTATAGATTATATTATATTTGCTGACAGTTGAAACGTTAACCTGCACATTGCCTGAATATTACGTATTAAATCATCGGAGGAAGGATAACTTAGTGATGATACAGAACACATATATTGTTACACAAATATACTATTTTAACAGATAGGTTTTTCGCGTTGCCTGCTTTGGAGGTTTGAAGTAGCATGAGTAGTGCCCCCTGCCACCATCAATAAGAAGTGCTCTTTAGCACTAGGTATAGTGCAGTGTTGAGAGAAACGCAGCTGTCACGGAGCTCTAATCCCTTGATGAGCTGCTCAAAGGAGCACCATGGCCGCGTTGCACGAGAGTGTACTTGTGTGGGCCGCGAAGGTCACGCTGATGGTGGGACCGTCCTTGTATTGTATTGTTATGTCTTGATATGAAAGTATGTAACACGCCCTCTGACCTCTTCGCTTATGGAACCTCGCCATGTCAAGCAGCCCGCCAAGCTGAACCGCAGGAATCAGAACATGCTGTCGTCAGAAGGGACGAGCCAGCCGGCCTACCTTCCAGTGTCCACTTGTGCACTATTAGCTTCTTCATTCCCATTCCAGTGTCAACTTGTGCACTATTAGCTTCTTCATTCCCATTCTGTGTCAACTTGTGCACTATTAGCTTCTTCATTCCCATTCCAGTGTCAACTTGTGCACTATTAGCTTCTTCATTCCCATTCCAGTGTCAACTTGTGCACTATTAGCTTCTTCATTCCCATTCTGTGTCAACTTGTGCACTATTAGCTTCTTCATTCCCATTCCAGTGTCAACTTGTGCACCATTAGCTTCTTCATTCCCATTCCAGTGTCAACTTGTGCACTATTAGCTTCTTCATTCCCATTCTGTGTCAACTTGTGCACTATTAGCTTCTTCATTCCCATTCCAGTGTCAACTTGTGCACTATTAGCTTCTTCATTCCCATTCTGTGTCAGCTTGTGCACTATTAGCTTCTTCATTCCCATTCCAGTGTCAACTTGTGCACTATTAGCTTCTTCATTCCCATTCCAGTGTCAACTTGTGCACCATTAGCTTCTTCATTCCCATTCCAGTGTCAACTTGTGCACTATTAGCTTCTTCATTCCCATTCCAGTGTCAACTTGTGCACTATTAGCTTCTTCATTCCCATTCCAGTGTCAACTTGTGCACTATTAGCTTCTTCATTCCCATTCCAGTGTCAACTTGTGCACTATTAGCTTCTTCATTCCCATTCCAGTGTCAACTTGTGCACTATTAGCTTCTTCATTCCCATTCTGTGTCAACTTTGGCACCATCAGGCTGTTCGATCTCCACTTTTGTATTCTGTGTCAAGTTTGGCACCATCAGGCTGTTCGATCTCCACTTTTGTATTCTGTGTCAAGTTTGGCACCATCAGGCTGTACAATCTCCACTTTTGTATTCTGTGTCAAGTTTGGCACCATCGGGCTGTACAATTTCCACTTTTGTATTCTGTGTCAAGTTTGGCACCATCAGGCTGTACAATCTCCACTTTTGTATTCTGTGTCAACTTTGGCACCATCACGCTGTACAATCTCCACTTTTGTATTCTGTGCCAAGTTTGGCACCATCAGGCTGTCCAATCTCCACTTTTGTATTCTGTGTCAAGTTTGGCACCATCAGGCTGTCCAATCTCCACTTTTGTATTCTGTGTCAAGTTTGGCACCATCAGGCTGTCCAATCTCCACTTTTGTATTCTGTGTCAAGTTTGGCACCATCAGGCTGTCCAATCTCCACTTTTGTATTCTGTGTCAAGTTTGGCACCATCAGGCTGTACAATCTCCACTTTTGTATTCTGTGTCAACTTTGGCAACATCAGGCTGTTTTATCTCCACTTTTGTATTCTGTGTCAACTTTGGCAACATCAGGCTGTCCAATCTCCACTTTTGTATTTTGTGTCAACTTTGGCAACATCAGGGTGTTCAGTCTCCAGTTTAAATATTCTGCAATAAATCCACATTATCAAACTCGTGAGTCTCCAGTTAGTATTTTATGGCAAATTCATACTATCAAACCCTTCCGTCTCTGGTATCCTATTCTGTATCAACTTCGGCGTTTATCGAGCTGTTCAGTCTCCAGTTTAGCAGTATCAAACAAAACTATACACATGCAACAGTAGCTTTAAGGACAATATTTCCGAGTTAACAGCACACATTTGAATCCGCTGGATTACCAACTATGGGACATCCTGGAAGAGTGCGGAATTTGGACAAAAATGTCATACATGCTGGTATAGATGATTGGCAGCGCTTGTGGCCTCCACAGGAGGGCTTTTTGAATATCTATCTGTTATGAAATGAAAGTGTGTTGAATAATGTCATTGTCTGTTGTGTTACCCATGTTATAGTCGTGGCAGAACTTATATGACTAGGTAGTGATGCAAAAGTAATTTCAGCAAAGTTAAAATCCTTAAAAAAAATACATTAAAGTAAAGAGGTAGCAGTTGGAATATTAACATTTTCACTTTCTCATGTATTTACTGTAAGAACAGGAAGTAATGTAATACATAAAAATATGACGAAGCCACCGGAAATACACCTGTAGAAGTTCCAGGTGTGGAATGTTGTCTGTCTGTCTCTCTGTCTGTCTGTCTGTCTGTGAACAACTCAAAAACGAACACTCGGATAAATATGAAATACGGTATTTGTGTTCGTGACTTTCCAAGGAACCCATACGAACATTCTGAAGAAAATACACCCCAACCAACCGAGCGAGGTGGCGTCGCGGCAACTTGTGCGACTCACTCGGGAGTTGCCGAGTTCGATTGCAGTCGACCGACCACTCTGACTTGGGTTTTTCTGTACATTCCCCTTTTCATCAGTCGAATCCTGGGATGGATGCTCTTCTCCACGGATTCCTTTCCCTTCATTTCTTATTTCTCTCCCTTCTCACATTTCAGGTTTGGTTAGTAGCGCGGTACGTTCCGACGGAGGCGGACAGATGGCATAGATGCTTGCGCTCTGGAATCCCTTCCCTGGCCCCTCCTGGAGGTTGCTGGCTGGGCCGCTAGGGTTATCTCGTCGCCCTCTGGGCAGAGGTTGTGCGCCAGGTGTCAATATCTGTGACTGCTAGGCACTTCTGTGCGTCTCTGGGCTTCGTTGACTGCGTTCTCTGACCAGTCTAAGGACTCACTTTACCTCATCCCTTCCCCCTGGGGGATAGTAGCCCAGAAAAGATCCATGTTGGGGCGCATTGGATCGAGGTGTCCCCCATCTGTTCATGCCCACACACATACATAGAAAACTGTCCTTTACAAGGAGAGATCTTTCCTACTTTTAGTTTTCTTAAAATGACACAATTTTGATTAAAATGCGATATTTTTAAGCTATTTTTGTGACAAAATGCATGTTTTCAATTTTCTGGGACTAACCTGTAAATTTCTCTAAACTGTTTTTCTATAATTGGTAAATCTCTAGAGAAAGATTAAATCTTACTAAAGAAAAATGTAGACCTTATTAAGTTACACAGTTTGACGAATAAATATTGTTTGTGTGGTTCATTTCCAAGATATTCTTTATTATAGGTTTGAATTTTCAAACACTTCGTTCTTTTCTGAACTGAAAATGCCAATCCTTTTCTAGATTTGTCATGTTCATGCAAGGAGAAGAGAGTTTCAAAACCATTATATAGGTACCGACCGACATTTGACTATCGCTTTGGCTTAATATCGTCTTATTCCTACAATCAGATGCGTAAATGAGTAAGGAAAGTTTGTGTATTAATAATAAGTAGTTTAGCCCACCTCTGTGACAACTTTTTGAGGTTTTCCCTTATCCTGAGAAGACGAATTTCGGGTAACTTTAACCTCTATGGACCTCGGGCTCATTTGAATGTCATTTCACCCACTTCATTCATCATTAGGTATGACTTAGCGAGTTAAAGATTCTTCTTCTTCTTCTTCTTCTTCTGCTCCTCCTCCTCCTCCTTCTCCTTCATGGTCGTATAACACCCAAAAATTCATGTCGAGATGTCACCGGAAATATACATTTTGAGGCCCCCTGAATCAAAACAACTATCTTTAGAAAAAGAGGTCTGTACGCGCGCGCGTGTGTCTGGACAGCGTAGGTAACTGAAAAACGAAAAGTCGGTTAAAAACCAAAGTTGGTATTTAAGTTTAATGTATTTTAAGGATGTGACACGAAGATTTTGAAGAAAGTTCCTCCACCCTAAACTATCCTTTACATGGAATTTTTTTCGAAAATTTCTATTTTCTCGAAAATGGCTCTAACGATTTTGTTTAAAATGCCATATGTTTAAGGTACTTTTATAACAAATTAAATTTATATCTTAATTTTTCTGGCTATATCCTATGTAGTCCTGTTTACTCTGGATGACTTTTGCATAACTGGCAAACCGTAAGAGATAGACCAAATCTTAGTGTACAAAAAATGTAGATCTTGCTAAAACAAAGAATTTATGTGCCAATACATTTTTTGTGGAGTGAACCATTTTGAAGATATTTCTTGCTATTTGTGCGAGTTTTGAAATACTAAAACTTTCGTCAAATGGAAGATCGTGATTTACTTTTTTATATGTTAGCCGTGTAAAAAGAACGGAATCTGAAACATTTAAATATTTGACTATCATTCAAAGCCTACTGTATTCTAACATTCCCCTTGTACTTACAAGGAAATAAGGCAATAAGTTAATGTCTGCAAATGTTTATGTCAATTAACATGAATCAGATTGAGGAGTAAGAGTTTGTAAGAAAAGTTGTGTAAGAGTAGAGAAAGTCATGTGAGTGCAACATATCAGATTTTTAATTATCGTTAAAGGGTTTTACACCTTAAAAAGAAGAAGTAGATAGAATAATACTTTTTTGTAGGAATGTTTTGTAGAAAAGTGAGTAGAGAAAGTCATGCAAGTGCAACCATCAGCTTTTTTGACATACCAATATGTTTGTTCCTCTACATAATACTTTATTACGTCGCCTGAGTGACTAGAATAGCTTTTTGAAAGTAGAAAGCCTTTCACCACATTTTCTATTCTTGCACTTTCCACTTTAGTCGTATCGGATTTGTTTCCAAGCTGTAAATAATTGAAAAGTAGACTGTCCCAAGCCATTAGCCATACAAGATACTTCCATTTACTCTGCGTATGGCTTCAATATTGATTTTAACTCTGTTATTCTTGGAAATATTGAATCATTGGCCCAAACACTTTCGCAAGCACTTCTTAAACGTAAACAAAAACAAGCTTCTGCTATTGAAAACTCCACTGTGATGGAACCAAACTCATTTCCCATTCTTTTCAGTAATAAAACGGGCTTCTTGTAAACTGTTGAGGAGACAGTCGTATTCAAATAAAAACTGATTTTTTAAGGGTGTTTGGAAAGTCTATTTAACTGATGTTACATTTGCTATATTTATATTCCTTTTTCTCACAAACCAGATAGAGTAGTGAGTTGAAACTTCTACCACCTAATATAAATATGTTATGATTTCAACAGAAGAGCTTGTCTCTAATCTATTTTTAAACAAAGCACTTAAATAATAAATTAAAATGTAAAGATATACAAGGAGCATTTAGTGAAAAATTTACGGAAGTATCTTTTATAGAAGCGGAGGACAAGGTACATATATACGAGCAAATATAGTTTTTAAGAAATTAGTGATAAAGTAGAATGTTATTTCAGTTGTTAAACCTACACATTTCTTCACAGTCGTGGTAAGTCGGTCCCGACATTTTTGCAACACACAAACTTGCCTTGTGCAGCTTGTAATGAAGATATATTAATTAATTCATAGTAAAAATCAACACTTTCATTTTTTCTTCATAAAGTTCTAGTGCAGGTTTTGTTTTTGTGAGATAAACTATGTACATCTGTATTATTTGCATTGAGGTTAGGTGTATCACATCTACATATTTGTTTATGTTATTTCTTTCTCCTTACTTACATTTTTCCATTTCTTGAATAATGTTGTATTTCTAGGCATTTTAAACATTAATATATAAACACAAGGATAAGTAAAACTCTCGCTTTTCACCACATAATACAAAACTTACACGACAATGTGCTGCTACACAAAGAAGTATGAATAACGACAGCCATGATGTAGCAGGCTGGCCAACGCAGAAATTTCCCAAAGAGAAATAAACATCCCTAAAGATATGGAAAGTTTCATTTCAATATCTCTCAAAGTCTATCCTATCCCATCCTATCCTATCCCATCCTATACTACTCTAACCTATCCTAATCTATCCCATGCTATGCTATCCTATGCTACTGAATATATGTTTCATTAGAATAATTTCACAATAACGAAGAATGAATTAGTTACACGCACAATACGAAAAATAAAATCTGTTACATTCACAAGATTTTCTCTCCCATCTATCGTTTCCTAGTGAGCAAACTATTCTCACAAAATCTTATTTTCCACCTACTTCATTTTAGTCTAAAGAAACCGTTGACAGAGGATCGAGTAAGTGATGTAAATATAATACATTTTTATACATGCAAGTCATGGAAATCCATATATTACTATTGAATTCAATGGAGATTTTAAGTGAATTGACGAGACAATACACGTTTTAGTGTATTATTGTAGTGGACATGCAAATAGCCATTTTCCAGATAACAGCAGACGTTTTTCCTCGTATATTTTAATTGCCCTTCATAACGGCTTGTTTATTTTCTCTGCACTTTTCCTTTTTACCGCATAATTTGCATGTCTAGCTCTGCCACAGACAAAAATTGTTCACAAACTGTAATGAAGCACTTCCTCAAGTTTTATTACTTTATTTATAGCTACAATGGCACCAGTCTACCTCCTCCGAGCTAAAATGGGACGTAATTGCACTGCAAGAGAACTGAAAGAAGGACCGTCGCTACTTCACACACATTAGTAACGATTTTTAGAAACTACGTAAACAGTTTGGGGCCACTTTGAAAAGAAAAATAATAAATCGACAGAATGATAGAAGGAAAATTCAGACAGCTGAGATGAAATTTCTGTCAGGGGTGAAGGGTTGCAGTAAAATGAAACATATACGAAACAATGCCATGCAAGAAGAGGTCAATATATTCCCAATACAAGATCAATTGATACAAATATGTAAATAGAATGGATGATAGCAGGATACCAAAGTTGGAAATCAATTATAATCCCCGAGGGAAAATAAGTTTCGGACGTCCGAGAATGAGATGGTCACTTATGCCGGAACAGGCTATTGAGCCTATCCGTGAAGTAGAAGAAGAACGAAGAAATAAAAATGTCTTACATTTACATTAATTTTTCTGTCCACTTTTCTACACAAATTATTACAAATCTTGTAATTACAGTTGAACCTGCTTTATACGTAACCCAGTTCCAAGTATTTCGTATTTATATGTAAATGTTTGCAGGTCCCGGCGAAAGGTAATTCAGAAACATGTTAATAGAACCTTATTTGTACGTAATGCTGCTAAAATGCTTTATTGAAATACAACTGAGTTTTACGTTATCTCTGTTGACAAAGGTGCAAGCTCAGCGGGCGGCTTTCGGCCACGGAAACAAAAGACAAATACGTTTGCTGGTAGATCCGGCGACTTTCGGCGCGACAGTGTCGTAGCAGCAAACGAGAAGTAAACATAAAAATGTTCGGCATCTGATGTTTACTGTTGAACTGCTGGTTTGTTTCGCAGTTCTCAATTGATTTTAAACAGCCATGGAAAACAGAGAAGGAAATGGTACACACTAGATCTGAAAGTAAAATTATTAAGGCAGGTGGAACTTTATCCATACAAAACCAAACCCGAAATTGTTTCAGACTTAGGAAATGCTTATACCACGCTGTGTATACTGAAGTGTGTGCACTTAATGCAAGAAAAGTGAACATTTCAGAGTTACTCCTTGTTATTTCTGTCAGTTTCGAAAAACAAACTTTCGTCAAATGCAACATCGTTGTTCATTATTTCATATGTTAGCCGTGCAAAGCGAGCGAAATATCAAAGCTTTAAAACATTTGACTATCGCACAAAGTCTACTGTATTCTAATATTCCCCTTGTACCTACAAGGAAATAAGCAATAAGATAATTTGTACGAATGTTAATCTCAACTAACACGAAGAAGATATAGGAATAAGAGTTTCTAGGAATGGTTAGTACAAGAGTAGAGAAAGTCATGTGAGAGCAACACATCAGATATTTAACCTGTTATAAAGGGAACTCTTTGCATTACTGTCTCAAGAGCTCCTAATAAATATGCCCAAAAACCATGTAATAGTTTATAAATATAACAATATTGCCTGGCCAACAACTTTTTTTGCACACAGACGGTCTGTAAGGACATCGGGTTTCTTGTGCCCCTAAGCTCGTCTCTTTCACCTTGATCTCTGCACCCTAGGGCGGATTCGCTAACCTATCCATCTACCCACACTGCTATTTTGAAAAAGAGCTAAGGTTACTGCAAAAATTCCAAAGAATAAGTGAACAACCTATGGGATGGAAGTCTAAAGGAAAATATGAATCAACGTTTTAATAAATATACCTACTTGAAGAAAAATATAAAAAGTCCTTACTAAATATCATATTTTAATTAGTACGCTATGGATACTGCCCACTAATGTAGATTTTCTGATCATGATTATAAAAATTTGATGTCTTACACTTACGTGACTTTTTCTGCTCTTGTACTAGCTATTCTTACAGAAATTCATTCCTCTATCTTCATGTTAATGGAGGTAACATTTGTAAAAATTATCTTATTCTTAATTTTCTTGTATGTGTAGGGGGAACACAGTAGGGTTTGAGTGGCAGTCAAATCTTTTAAAACTGGGCTTTGAAATTCCGTTCTCTATGCACGGCTGAGATACAAAAACGTGAATAACGATCTTCCATTTTAGAAAATTTAAGTATTGCAGAACTCGCACAAATAACGAGGAATATCTCCGAAACAGTTCACTCCAAAAAAGAATTATTTGGACAAAATTATGTGTTTTAGCAAAATCTACATTTTTTGGACAGTAAGATTTGGTCTATCTGTTATGGTTTAGAAAAGTCATCCGGAGTAAACACGACTACATGGCCTATAGCCAGAAAATTCAAAATATACATTTCATTTGTCATAAAAATATTGTAAACGTATGGCATTTTAATCAAAATCGTTAGCCATTTTTGAGAAAATCAAAATTTTCCATGTAAAGGGTAGTGTTTGAGTTACGCTGTTCACAGACACTTGGATCTTTTTCAGAAATGCCTTTTTTTTATTCAAGGGTTCTCAAAACATGTATTTCCGGTGAACCTTGGCATGTAATTTTTGGGTGGAATGCAATACTTCTACTTGCTATACGTAGTAGAGAAAGACAAACTGGTAATTTTATGGTAATTTTCTCTAATTTTGGTTTTTATGCCAATTTTAAGTTTTAACGTAATTATTTCATCTTTTTCAGTCATTTTGAACCCGATTTATATGATTGATGCAGTCAGAAAACATGTTGGCGGTGATGTTGGGGTGTCGGGGTGGGTGAGTGAATGTCGGGTTTAAGGGCCCGTCGACAACTTGGTCATTAGGGCCCCTGGGGTGTCGGTATCGCACAAACTGAACGCGTTATTGGCAAAAAAACGCGAGAGCCTGGGCGGGCCTTTTTCTAGAAATAACTAGATAGAACATAAAGCTTTTGTATGAATAGTAGGTATGTAGACGAGATTGCAGAGAAAGTCATGTGAATATAAGTAACCTGGATTACACGTGTCACTTGTTCATGCTGGAAAGAAATCACCAGTTCGGTTTAAAGGTGGGCAAAAGTATTCGGAGAATTTGTGTGAATGATCATAACGTGGTATTTAGAGCATTATCATCATTGCATTCCATTGCATTGTTCCAGGACGGCAGAGCTGTAATTATTGTGAACAATATACGGCGGCGGCGGCGGCGGCGGCGGCGCAGGCAGGCACACCTGTCATGTCGTCAGCTCAGCCGTGGAGAACAGGCCCGGCTGTATAAATTTGTACTTACCAAAACGGAACTTTTAATCTTTTGACAACGCAATGGAATTTCAAGGAAATGGATCAAGGAAGTCACTAATTCAATCGGCATAATGTGTATGCGAGGCCACTTTGAAAACCCCATGTGTTATTGTCAACTCAGTTTCTCTAGAGCAAGTTTCCTCAACCATTTTAACAACAATGGCCTCGTTTTCTTGAACTTAACAAACAGGCATCCACCCCACCCCGAATTGGCACGAGGTCCTTTATTTTTGATGACGTAAATATATTGGCATTTCGCTGTTTCTGACCACAAATCCTTGCTTTACTTCAATCTAAAAAAACTGAACTGAAGTAGAACTTCAAACTGAAGAGTTAGTTCCTTTTAATTCAGTTTTCAGTTATACTTTCCTACATAACCTAAAAATAAACTGAAAATACCACACAATTGAGTAAAATGGCTAAAACGTGGTTGAGGAAGCTGCATGGCAGTGAAGAAAGTGAGCGGGAGTTGGATAATTTGATATTTAGTTTGGTGGATTAATTAACAGATAATAGTGATAATGAGCAAAGTTGTGGAAAACGCCCTGAGGCATATCCTGAGTTTGCTAATCGTACTTCAGAAGCTGCCTATGTGAGTTTGGTTATTATATTGTGTACAAGTTACTTCTGACGAACAAATCAACAATTCCTTCCCCTTCACTGTGTGAAAACTTCAGTTTTCCACCTCTTTTGTCCAATTTGTAAAGTAAACAAACCAAACCGCAACTATAAGTTCAGTTTGCAACTCGAAAACCGATTGCCACCGTAATTTTCGTGCGTAGATTTCTGGTGCAATGTTGGTGACAAACGGATAAAAAGAAACTGTCATTAGTCTAGTTCAGTTCTCGATTGGAGGAAAACACTTCCATAATAAATAAAACGTCAATTCATGATCACGTGACTCTCAACTGAAAAATTTAAAATCCTAATTGAGTTCAGTTTTCAGATTGGAGAAAAGCATGGCTTAAAGTTTTCCCTTACTCACCAAGGAAAGATGAAATTTAATGTAGTGTTTTTGGTTCTGATTTACCTTCGCAGTGTTTAAGGAAGGAAACTGCGGCGCCGTGACCGAGCGGTGAGAACATGCGAAGCCCTGAATCATAATATTTTTAAATTTTAAGTTATTAAAAAGAACACAACAATGAAGTTTCTGTGGCTGTCTTATGTTGCAGCAATAGAAACATAGCTGAAACTTCCGCGCAGTTCTAATCTGGTTTTAAAATAGAGAAACAAACTTTATTTATATACTTTATGTGTACTATTTATTACTGAATTATTAAATTTGTTTACTTCCCATAAAAATAAATATAAAATTTGAATAACCCAGGCGACCCCCCCCCCACCCCCAATTCACTGCCCACGACCGGTCGCGACCCACTGGGGTTGAGAAACACTGATCTAGAGGAAACGCTGTATTCCACTCAAGAAGTTGATATTGAGAGTTTCCCGGAAATATAGGCGCGTAAATGAAAGGCATGGTTATAATCCTTTAAGTTTCACCTTATATTTAAAGTGTTCCCATTGGGATTTACCTGCACCTCAAGAAATTCTATTTTCTGAATACTATACCCCGAAGATGCGGGATATAGCTCCAGCACACCTTCATGTAAGTGTGCGGAATCACCTCAACGTCGCAAGTTCAAATCGATCCATGATCAGCACGATCGCCAGATCTGACACCTCTATGGTGTTTTCTGTGGATCTCCTCTGGGAGATCTTGTCCGGGGTGCACTCAGCCTGGTTAGGTTGAGTCAATGGATTCAATGATTGTACAAAAAGAAATTGCAGAAAATACATCGTTGTACAGTAAAACATGATATATTGTGTTGTCATTTAAGTATTCACTTATTAGTTCCTCTGTACCTGCGTGTCCTGAGATGGACTAGAATAAAATAAGGACCCAATGGCTAGCCGAGCACTCAGGTCTCGAGCAGCGGCGAGAACAGAACCACTACACATATTACTGTAACTGATGTCCTCAGGGAGGTAAGGACCTACGATTCCAAATGCAATGGCACTATTGCAAACCAAACCGTAAGTTCTACACAGTGCAGTAACTTCTGATGCTGATTAGTTTGTAAAAGATCTGTTTTTTAACGTATGCGCAGAGATGAATTAAGCTTCATTGCTCATCAGCATATTGTAGACACAGTCTTTGTTGAAATTTATGAGTTCCAAGAATTGCTGGCAATGGGCTTTGCCCAAGTTCCGGCAAAACCCAACGTATATTATTATCTTAATCGAAATCATTGATAACGTATTTTCATTTCTTAAACTTTGAGTTAACATGTAATGTTCATATCACTAAAGTGTTCTTAAGACTTTCAAGAGTAATCCGCCAACTGAGACGATTTCCAAAAAGGGGTATTTTTGGCTTCAGAGGGTACCAAGCGTGTATTTACGGTGAAATGTCTATATCGAATTTTTGGTTGCAACTCCATACTTCCTCTTGCTACTATTAATAGGCAGGTGGTAGAGAAAGTAAAAATGTGTGTGAATTTGTTAAAATACACAGTTTATATTAAAACTTTTTCTGTAGCATTAACTTTTTCAGATATAATCGTTGTTATTGGTTTGAAACTTGTAATAATTTGTGCTTGGTTATTCATACTCATATGTGATTGTGCAAAGAGTTAAATTTCAAAGCAGCATACAGCAATCTGCTTTTTAGGGATAGGACTATCGTTTCAACCTCTTGTAGCGTTACTATAGGCTTCCATCACAGAGTTAACAAAATTACAATTTTCCTGAAGTTGGTTTACAAAATTAACTGCATATTTCCACTCATATTTTGGGAGAGTTCCAGACCAAAAAAAAAAAAAAAAATAAAAAAAGAGAAAGAAAGAAACAGAGTTTTCATAATACAGAAAGCAACAATCAAAATGTTAAATGTGCACGCACATTAGTAGTGTGTGTATTGGGAAGATATTCGGAAGAAACCAGTTTGGTCTTGAAACTTGAATTCCTATTAGAAATCTCGGAGCAAAAATTTGCTTTCGAAGGGCACCACAAAAATACATTACGGGCGCCATGGACAGCACTGGCGCAGACCACACTTAAAATTATTAAATTAAATTAATTATCAAACTAGCGATTTTACCATCACTATATATTTATGAAAGTTTAGTAATAATATAATGAATACATCGAAACTAATTTATATGATTTTGGCATTATATACTTATAAAATTGTAAATTCTTGTAAACTAAGATATATTATACTGATTACTATTTTCTATCAGATTATTGTACTTAGAATTTGTGATATTGTGTCTTAACGAATCCAATATTTCTGTATACAAAGCAAACGGTGAATAAAATTAAATTGAATTATATATCCCTTGCCTATAATGAAATATGTAGTAAGAGCACTTCTAGAAACATTTGTCTCGAAGTGAAGTAGACAGAAGTTTGTAGAAAAGTGGTTAGAGAAAGAAAGTGAAAGAGGTTAGATGGTTCACTCACACATAAAGAGGCACACATCCTTTTTGAAGATGTTTTCAGGCCCTGGTGAAATCTTGAGATGGAAGTTAATTTCTCTATTTGCACTAAGCAGCACAGAAAGTAAGAACCTAACATTAGTAATAAAGTTTTTGGACAACTATTAGATTTTGTAACACAAACCACTCTATTACGCCACTGCGTTAATAACTTTATGCCACTCCATTGTTACCAACTTTAGTTTCCAATCCTATTACATGGCAGTTACGTACCCTTTATATTTTAAATATCTAATGAATCGATTTTGTTTTATTAGCTTTGGATTTCAATATGTTTTTTCACATGATTAATTTCTCACCTCAGCTTCATTATATGTTCATAATTCAAATCGTCATACTTAAATTCATCGCAATGCGTTATTCACCTGTTCCTTGTGTTGGCAGCCTCGTACTTATGAATCGTTATTCTTTTATCTATGGCGTGAATAATCTACAAAATGGCAGCACATATGAATATGGATGGAATTGATTGTCAAGGAATTCTGAACACTGCTTATAAGGTAGGTATATACAAAAATAATTAATAATCGTCTTAAAACTATAACGGGATCGTTACTTGAGGAATAACAGGCTGGTTTTAGGAAAGGTCGATCCTATAATGATCATATTCTATAAAAGAGACAAGAAGTTAATTTAGAAACGAATATAGCGTTCATTGACTTCGAAAAGGCATTTGATTTGATGTATAGATATAAGTTACGGAACATACTGGACAAAAAGGGATATCTCTTGCATATAATTAATGTAATTAAGAGTTTCTATAACGACACAAGAATGGTTATAAATCAAAATCGAACAAAAACAGAAGTCTCCAACACTTCAATATTTATTTAGATGGTCTGATTAACAAATGGAAACAAGAAATTAACTCAGGGATAAAACTAGGGAAAAATAAATATATAAATGTCATACTATATGCTGACGATATTGTGGCCATACGATGAAGAAACTCTACAAAGAGCGGTGTTTAAATTGTATACAAGAAGGACTATAATTTAAGAACATCAAAAGGAAAAAACTAAAATAACGGCACACCACGGGAAATATGTCCGTTCTAAGATTAATATAGAAGGAAAATCTTTGGAAGAGGTCCTCCATTTTAGATATTTAGGTTGTGACGTAACTTTAGGTAGAGATAATAATGTAGAACATAAATCAATATATTTTAACAAATTTGTGGAACAATAAATAAAAGTGAGGGATAAGACGCAAAAGGAAACAAAGTTGAAATTATATAAGACAATGGCAGTTCCAGTTTTGTGAGGATACAATACGCAGGGTCGTGTATGGTTATAAAGCTCAAGGTAAAGGAGATATTGGACGCCCAAGAAAGAGGTAGGGCAGGGACCTAAGTTATTCCCACCCTTCTTTCTCAGAACATTTTACGGTCGTAGAATTCTGCAATGCAAGCAGTTTCATATTTTGTAGCTCGTGTGAAGCTTCACTACATGGAAATTCCAAAAGTGCAAAATAATTGGGTTTTGGTTTCATCTGTTGATCTCACTCTAGGAGAAATTTCTGTTAGTTGCATATAGACCTGGAACCAATATACTAAAATATGATTTGAAAAAGCTTAGACCAATCTGAGGAGTTTGATAAGAGGGGGGGGGGGGAACTGCGCCACGAGGCTTGCATTCGTTATTTAATTAACAGATTTCACATTGGGAAGTGATTGGTTTACGTTTCGGTGCTCGTGGAGTGGTTACTAAGTTTTCCGTTCCTCCATGCCGATGCGTTAAATTGTAACTAAATGTTTCCGAGACTTTGTGCATTTTATTAATGCATGCATTAGATTTTATAAATTAATTCTAAAATGCTTAGCTGTATTATTTCCAAATTATATAATGATTTTGTACATTATTACAATTTATTTTCAAATACCCCTACATGATACATTTTTTAACTTTTTAAATTGATGTTTAAAATGTTCTTATTCTATAGATTTATCAGTAGGCAGTGTCTTTTAACAATCCTAAAATAGGACAGCTATCCAACTTGTGAATTTTCTCTCTGCTTTTACATATCTCAGAATTGTGTAAAAAATAATGCACACCAGATACGTTAAAAGTGATTTTAATTGTTTCTCATAGGATTGCTAAACTCGGCCTACTGTCTCGCTTTACAAACTTTCCTACTTACAAAATAAAACCCTATTTGTAATAAATATTTACTATCACTCACTTTTGTGCACCAAGTCTGATTTCCGAGGTCGCAGAGCATGATGGATTGACGTAAACATCCTTCTCATGGCTTCTCTCAGAAGGGAAGTAAAGTCGGTAGCCCCGTGTCGTAGACTTACAGCACGTAAAATGACCTCAGGCCTGATAAAGAGGCCTCTGAGCAAAATTAAGTGATCTTTTAGGCCCAAAATAGAATGGGACGATGAGAACCGCAGCAGTGAAGTGACTCTGGGACTGAAAAATTACCGAAAAATTATCAAATTGACAATTTTTAGGTTTATGCATGTAAATGTTCCCAGAACATCGGTTGGTAGTGAAATTTTGGAGATTCCGCTATTTTTAAAGGTGCCGTGTTTGCTCTATTTAAACGCTCTCTTTACTGTTTAAATTTTCGGAAGTTTAAAACAAAATATGGGTCCAAAATGGCTCAAAAACAACCAACTTCAACGGAAAGTTGTTAAACTATGAATCTGAGGAGAGAGACTACAAGACAAAAGAAGGAAGCCGTGACATACGCAGCAGGGCAGTTTTTAGGTCAAACAGTTAACCTCACTAATGATCATAATGCACTTGTGTAGGAAAATTGCTTTTTCTCGATTTTAATTTTAATTTTTAAGGCACAATTTGCAGCATACGCACACAATTTTGTGGTATGCTCCTACCATTCTTCCAACATGTGCTGCATGTATGTGACTTCAATTTCAGTTTTTGGCTTTAGAATCTGAAATTTGTTTTAGCTTTAAAAAATTAAATAACAAAAAAGAGTTAAAATATCTTCAATGTCCATAAAAATAAAGAAATTAATTATTTTAAAAGTAATTATTTTTCCTTCCTGTCAGAGATTAATGATGCTTGTTGGGGAATTAGAGGTTATAAAATAATAAAACTGTTGTGATATTTTAATTTTTGATGCGCATATGTAGAGTATTTTGAATATTTAAGTATTTTTTCATTGTGAATAACTTGAATAAATAATTCCTGCAAAATTATAAAACAAATTGCAAATTCAAATTTCAATCCCAGGGTACCTTAAAGAGCGTCGATAAATAAAACATTTCAATTGTTTTGAAGAGTGCAGTGCTTGGAAAGAAGATTACTAAGGCGCATGCGCAGTTGGAGATGCACCGACTGAGAGAGGCTCTACAAACGTGTAACAGTGATCCCGTTGGGAAGTACCTGTGGGAACCCTTCTCCCCATTGTCGGCGGGGAAGAACGTCTGGCTATTTCTGTCCTCTAGGCGCCTTCTTGCCTTTACAACTCACGGAGTTTAAACCGACTGGCTTATCCATTCACTTCTAGTAAATCTCCTCCGAACCATCTAAAGGTAACCTTGCTGAAAATCTTCATTTAAAACGCAAAATCCGGACCAGTGTAGGAGAAAGGCGAGCGAGACCACGTGATTTATAAGCTTTATTTAATGTGCCATACTGATAAGAGATATCTACACCAAACTAATACGGTATATCAATCGTCTAATAAACAACAAGATTAAAATTAATAACTATACCTTCGCCGGCCTTACTTTAAAATGCAATGTAAACAAAGTGTATTACTCCGCGGGCATCTATGATTGACAGTAATACGGCGCCATGCAAATACGTTTAAAACAATTCGCTTTTCGCCATGATTTTCCATTTTGAACAAACTTCATTTCTTCATGCACATGCATTTCGTATCGCAGCATATATACTGAATAACAATTATAATGCTGAATTTGCATATTACTGTATTCCATTTATTCTTACTATAAGATTTACAAACTGGTTTTGGAAATAATTCTTGTGGTTGTTTTAAACTCAATGCTATTTTGTGTGTTAGTTAACGGACTATGTTCTCATTTGCGCCTGCTCACATGGAAGTTATGCAGTGGTGCGATCAACCAATGAAGTGTTACTCGAACACTAGTATTGCCAATTTAGTTGTTTTTAAACTAAAACTGTTTTTTTTTGGGTGGGGGGGGGGGAATGTTTAGTTGGCAAATTTTATAAATTTAACATTGCTAGTATAGGGATTTAGTTGTTTGATAAACTGCATTTAGCTGGAGAGAAGTATTTTAACATCGACAACAAAGACATTTAGCGGATTTCTTAGTTTTGTCTGGTTATTTTTCTTGATCCTTTATTGGCAACAATGTCGAACACATGCTGTTGTTTCTATTGCAGTTTCAAGTAAGGCCGGCGAAGGTAGGTATATTACCTGCATCATTTACAAATGCAAAGTCCAACAAATGCTTATTCTGAGGATACGCAATCTCAAATGTTTTCTTACTTAATTAAATCTCCCTGTCCAAATTACAAACGCTCTTTTTCGATTGGTTGATGATAGTAATGAAACAAACACAGTTTTCAGGCACATAACAAAGTGAACAAATCTGTTTTACTCACATGATTTTCCCTACTCTTTCTTGTACTAACTATTCTTACAAACCCTTATTTCTCTATCTATCCCATGTTAATCGAGATAAACATCTACATACAGAAATTATCTTATTGCTAATTTTCTGGTAAGTTCAAGGGAAATATGAAAACACTGTCGAGTTTAAGCGATAGTCAAATGCTTTAAAGCTAGTCGCTATGAAATAACATTATCTTTGCATGGCCAAGAGAAAAAAAAATGAATAACGACCTCCCACTCGAGAAAAGTATTGTAAAATTCAAAGAAATAACGAGGAATATCTCCGGCATGGTTCACTCTACAAAGAAATGCATCAGATGTAAATTGTGTGTTTTAGTGAGATCTACATGTTTGTGCAGTAAGATTTTGTCTATTTCTTGTGGTTCACTAGTTATGCAAAAGTCAGCAACAGTAAACACGAGTACATGGATAGAAAATTAAAACAAAAAATCATTTACTTTAATTTCCTTCATTTTAATGAAAATCTATAAAGTTACTTTTGAGAAAATCAAAATTTTCGTAAACTTTTCCATTTAAAGGTAGTTTAGGGTGGGGCTATTTTCTTCTATCTTCGTGTCGCATCCTTGTAAGACACTAAACTTAAATACCAACTTTGATTTTTAATCGACTTTTCGTTTTTGAGTTATGCTGTCCACAGACTGACAGACACACACACGGACATTTTTCTAAAAATGCTTCTTTTTTTTTGGACTCAGGGGGTCTCAAAACATGTATTTCCGGTGAAATCTTGACACCGAATTTTTGGGTGGAATAGAATACTTCCCCTACTTCCAGTAGAGAAAGTAAAAAACTTAGATCAAAAATCCAGTTTAAGCAATGAGTAATGTTTCATTTTGTAGATTTTGTAAATATCCAGCAATGGTCCAACCAATTTTCTCCCTTATGTTTAAGGAAGCAGGACATTTTTACACATGACTGAAATTTAATAGGGCTAAAAGTGTTTCTTGTTTTCATTAAATGTATGAATGCCGTAAAATATGTAAACTGTCTTATATTTACGAACAAGAGTTCACACACAGAGATGCACAGGTCAAGAGAACGTGTACCAGCTCTTGTGCGCATGCTCCTAGTTGAGAGTGTGAAGTTCAACAGTTGGTAACACCAAAAGCGCTCCCAACAACACATGCTTTTGAAGGTTATGTGGTGGTGTTCAGAAGAACTTCATCTTTCTGGTGCGTAAAACGATATAAGACTGATTCACATTCACTGTCTCTTAGTAAACTGAAATAAAATAATTGAAAGAGAAGATCAAACAACACAAAAATTTATTTCTTACCTTAATAACTGCAGTGTAGTTATAGTAACGCGTATCTACCACAGCGTATGGAGATCGGCAGTTCCGCCAACAGTGAAATATCCAAACCGCTAATAAGCATCCGTACTTCAGATACCGCGTTCTGTTAGACAACTTTCCCCTCTTAAATGGACATTCCTGGTTTCGCTTATTGCTTTTGACTGATATACATAAATCTGGATATTTCCAGCAGTAATCCAGATTAACCGTATTACATATTTTGAATTTTCTCAAATAAAATAAGTATTTTCAGAAAAGATCGTTGCGTTTGTGTGTAAACAGTATAATTCCTCCAAACTATTATTTACATAGAACATTTTTCAAAAGGCCTGACTATCTCAAAAATAGCTCTAACGATTTTAGTTAAAATACTATATATTAAAGACATTTATATGACAGATGAAATCCATATTTATCTAGGAATAATCTTCCTCCTCGGAAGGAATTTTGCATAATCTTATACAAGTGATAGAACACAACTTAACTACACACAGAATATAGATATCTTTTAAAACGCACAATTTATTTCAAATAAGCTTTTTGTGACATAAATAATTTCCAAGATAGACGCTATTAATGGTTACAATTGTTCAATACTTATGTTTAACTACTTTTAAGTAGCCTGGTAGATTATTTTGGACGGCGAATGAGTGAATGGTTGAAATATTGCTGAATGAGGCCGGCATCCATAGAGCTAATGCTCCTTCATTCTGGTTCGCAAGTGACGTTTAGTTTTACAATTGTAAACTCTGTCACAATCAGGAGCATAGTGAGCATTTTAGAAATATTAAATATAAACAGATTGATAAGTCAGCTGCGGCAGATAAATTTTGGCCGTTTAATCATGAAATAAATCCAGAGGTTAAATTATTAAAACAGTTAAATGGACCTATAGATTTAATGGTTTGGGAAAATATATTCATTTTAAAACACAGGGTCCGCGTTATGAGTTTTGAAATATCGCCGATCCATTGTATTAATAGGTTCGTTTTGTTTTCAGATGTTGGTAATACATAGAAATATTAAGTAATTGAGCGTTTTTAGACATGGTAACTGTTACAAGAGCACTGAAGATACGATATAGTCTGCGTATTATTTCAAGAACTTGCAGCAAATACTAACATAAGCGAAGATTTTTGTCTGCTGTGTTGCTTCACTATTAGCAGCTTCTGTTTTTCATTGAATCCTGCATGCAGTTTAATCTCTAAATAAACTCAGTAGCGTATACTACTTCTTGATCTTTGTTAGGGAATGAATAAATATGTGCTTAATGGCAGACAGAATTAGCTACATCTGCATTCTCAAGGACTCGGAATAGCCATGCATATCGAAACATTCCTGTCCAAATGTTTCCTGCAATTGACTTCAGCTTGTACATACTAACATAACAAATTAAATTAGGAAAACATGCGCTGTTGTTATGAAACAGCGGTCTTTAAAGCGCCACTGCAAGTGGAACAGTAAAATGTTGAAGTTGCGGAAGACGATGAAAATTCCCAGAGCGATGTTTTCCCAAACAATGGTCAAGACCTCGACAGAGAATACTTCAATGACAACACTCGGAAAGGTGCTATAGTGTCTACTGTCCCATGAAGTTTCCTTGCCAACACAATCGATTCTTTCTATGCTATACAGTTTCTCAAATACTTAAAGGTTTCTCTTACAGATAAACAATCTTCCAAAATGTTGGTTGCTGGAAATAAAAAATCAAACCAGGGATAGCTTGCGATGACACGTTGTCATGATGTAAAATTATTTTTCCTATTGAACGTTTTTCACACAGTTTTAAACAAAAATTCCTGTAAATGGTTATTTGTACACCAATCAACGACAGGTTCATCTTCTAATGCTATTAGTAGCAATATGGCCCGTTTTAGGACAAAAAATAGCAACAATATTCTTATCAGCACTGCGAATTCATTGGACTTTGGGAGGCTTAGGTCCTGTTTCAGCCGATTAACTTTTCTTTTCACGATCATGGCAATAAATAAAAAATGAACAGTAGTAACGATATTCCAAACCAAATTTGAACCATTGCATTGCAAGTTTTCCACTTTTTCTGCACCAATCAATGCGTTGTTGTTTTTGATCGGGAGTTTCTTTATGTGGAGTCCATCCACAACGAAGTTTTCTCTTGTCTAACTGTCGATGTAAAATGTTTTGTATTAATCTTATACTAATGAACAATGTCGCCTGAATTAATTCTGAAGATGTCCGTCGATCTTCAAGCAGTAATATTGTCATCAGTAACAACAGTTCTTGGGCCTCCGTCCTTCATGAAATTCATCACTCCGACGGACTGAAGAACTTGCCTGCACTTGTTAGGGACCCACCGTAGTTCTGCCTGTTATGCGTTCTGCTCAACTGTAGGATACTTTCATATCATCCTTTCTCCCGGAGTCTGACGCACAGTATAGCATCGGCTGACATGCCGGAATCCCTACCGCGACAGACAGTGTACCAACTCTGGCGACTTCTCGCTAGATCTGGAGTCTTTGAAGTCAAATACCGACAGAATTCTGAACATTTTAGATGGATTTAGTCTCAATTCCGGAGTATTATTTTGGCTTGTTATATTTACTAGCTGAGGAATATCTGGCTTATTAATATGAAAACTTGAATTTTGGCTGAAATATTGATGTCAACTTTTTTGGGCGCAATGCCATACGTTCTCTGCCACATAGATACGTGGTAGAGAAACCAGAAAGCCAAAGAATCAGAGGTGTAATATCTATGGAAGTTTCCATGATCTGTGCCAGTATCCAACAGAAATCTCCTTGATGGTAAACTTTCCATTCGCCCGTAACGGAGAGAGCAGGGCACGGATATACAAAGCACTCTTATGTAATTATTGTCAACCTTGATGTGCAACAAGTTGGAAATCTTTCTACTTTTGAGTACTTTTTATTTTATCGCGTCAAGAAAACATGCGAACATAAACACCATCTAAAATTAGAAATGGCAGCCATGGATTCTCATATGATATATGAGGTTGATAATCTCCAACACTAGTTGACCGAGTAACATGAAAATTAGCGCCTCTAAATAGTTTTTCTGGAGAAGGTTTTCTATGCTAACCAATTTACTATGCAAAATATTATATACACATTGTTTTCTCTTACCACTTTTCTTTTAGCAAAAAGTTCACATATCCTTCTCTACTCGCCCTTCAAACATACAATTGTCTATGATTGAAGTACAAATACAATTTATTACATACACACAGCTTTCTCTACTTAGTCTTCTTCCTGTGGTATTTGAGGTTGTTAAACAGTGTTTTTGCATGGTGTTGTCCCGCTGCTTTTTTATTTTGTTTATTTTTAGTTCTTTGTAGTATTCCAAGAATTTTAACTCCTTTGTTTAAGCGTATTAAACAATATATTTTAAATGTCCCCAAAGAAACACAAGGATATTGGACAAGTGGAACCTAAGTCTAACTGTTGCAGTGATAAATCATCAAACCACGGAAAACGTCGGGTATTTCAGCTAGTAACAAAGAAACACAAGACTATTGGACAAGTACAATCTAAGTCTAAATGTTGTAGTGATAAATCATCAAACCACGGACAACGTCGGGTATTTCAGTTAGTAACAAAGAAACACAAGACTATTGGACAAGTACAACCTAAGTCTAAATGTTGTAGTGATAAATCATCAAACCACGGACAACGTCGGGTATTTCAGTTAGTAACAAAGAAACACAAGACTATTGGATAAGTACAACCTAAGTCTAAATGTTGTAGTGATAAATCATCAAACCACGGACAACGTCGGGTATTTCAATTAGCAACAAAGAAACACAAGACAATTGGACAAGTACAACCTAAGTCTAAATGTTGTAGTGATAAATAATCAAATCACGGACAACGTCGGGTATTTCAGTTAGCAACAAAGAAACACAAGACAATTGGACAAGTACAACCTAAGTCTAAATGTTGTAGTGATAAATCATCAAACCACGGACAACGTTGGGTGTTTCAGTTAGTAACAGAGAAACACAAGGCTATTGGACAAGTACAACCTAAGTCTAAATGTTGTAGTGATAAATCATCAAACCACGGACAACGTCGGGTATTTCAGCTAGTAACAAAGAAACACAAGACAATTGGACAAGTACAACCTAAGTCTAAATGTTGTAGTGATAAATCATCAAACCACGGACAACGTCGGGTATTTCAGTTAATAACTGAGAAACACAAGACTATTGCACAAGTACAACCTAAGTCTAAATGTTGTAGTGATAAATCATCAAACCACGGACAACGTCGGGTATTTCAGTTAGTAACAAAGAAACACAAGACTATTGGACAAGTACAACCTAAGTCTAAATGTTGTAGTGATAAATCATCAAACCACGGACAACGTCGGGTGTTTCATTTAGTAACAAAGAAACACAAGACTATTGGACAAGTACAACCTAAGTCTAAATGTTGTAGTGATAAATCATCAAACCACGGACAACGTCGGGTGTTTCATTTAGTAACAAAGGAACACAAGACTATTGGACAAGTACAACCTAAGTCTAAATGTTGTAGTGATAAATCATCAAACCACGGACAACGCCGGGTATTTCAGTTAGTAACAAAGAAACACAAGACTATTGGACAAGTACAATCTAAGTCTAAATGTTGTAGTGATAAATCATCAAACCACGGACAACGCCGGGTATTTCAGTTAGTAACAAAGAAACACAAGACTATTGGACAGGTACAACCTAAGTCTAAATGTTGTAGTGATAAATCATCAAACCACGGACAGCGTCGGGTATTTCAGTTAGTAACAAAGAAACACAAGTCTATTGGACAAGTACAACCTAAGTCTAAATGTTGTAGTGATAAATCATCAAACCACGGACAGCGTCGGGTATTTCAGTTAATAACAAAGAAACACAAGACTATTGGTCAAGTACAACCTAAGTCTAAATGTTGTAGTGATAAATCATCAAACCACGGACAACGCCGGGTATTTCAGTTAGTAACAAAGAAACACAAGACAACTGGACAAGTACAACCTAAGTCTAAATGTTGTAGTGATAAATCATCAAACCACGGACAAGGCCGGGTATTTCAGTTAGTAACAAAGAAACACAAGACTACTGGACAAGTACAACCTAAGTCTAAATGTTGTAGTGATAAATCATCAAACCACGGACAACGTCGGGTATTTCAGTTAGTAACAAAGAAACACAAGACAACTGGACAAGTAGTGTCTTGAAGAAAGGGTAGAGAATGTAACAGATCAGATCATTCTTAAATGTTATTAGTCAGGTTTTTCATAATTAGTGTTTAAAAGCGTTCTTGTAAGCCGCGCACTGCGCACAAATACTGTATGAGAGAGACAGGCATAATTTTCCATGAGGACATTTGTTGCTAATGAAGGTTTAATGGCGGGGTATTGGTCGAGGTTAAAGAGACACAAATTAGCAGTGATACAAAGCGCTGTGAAGCGACGCAAGGCCGCGGTTTCTGCCGTACCACAACAGGAAGCAATTCCACCCTTGAGTGACGGGAAAGATGAGCGAGTGAACAGGCCTTCGAGTCTAAATATGCATCGAGTCGACTGCCCGCAAACTACCTCTTACACAAACAAACTTAGTACAAGAGTAGAGAAAGTCATGTGAGTGCAACATACCTCCAATCCTTGGCTACAGTTTTAGGTTGTAAATTATGAATAACTTTGGAAAATCTATTGTTTGGAAATACTCCCTCTCGGTGAATGAGATTCTTTGGAAAGGAACTAAACTCCTTTAAAAATTCATCGTTTGAAAGTATTTACTTTTCAGGAATAACATTTTTGAAGACATTTGCTTCTGGGTAATAAAATGGTTTGGATAATGTGTTGCGACGCTTAACAAAGAACTTTCGAGAGGTATCCGGCGGCCAGCGTGACTTTAGAAGTTCCAGAAGGGACCTGTGACGTCATCTTCGCTGTACAATGAGAGGAGGAAACAGTAGAGGAGTTACAGACATGGTTGTGTTAGTGAGTGCATGTGTGTGTATGTGTGGGCGTGGGTGTGTGTATGTATGTAAGATACGTCACGTGATTGTGTCATCGGAGTTAGTGTATGAGAGACACAAACTGAAGAGAGACAGTAAAGGGACCAAGTGAAGGTTACAAGAAGAAAACAGTTGTGAGTTGTGTAATATAACGAAACACTGTAGACTGTGTTAACATTGGTAAAAGAGAACTTTTTGTGCAAAAGCTCAGAAGAAAATTAAAGCGTTAGAGAAGTAAGTGGAGTGATTTTGTCATTTTGTTACAATATTATTTGGAAATATTTGCTTTTGGAGAATAAATTTCCTTGGAGAATGCATTACTTCGAAAGGTTTGCTTTTGGGAAATTTGTGCGTTGGTAAAGCTGTCATTAGAGAACCATCTATTAAGTATAGTGTGTTCAAGGTTTTGTTCAATTTGACCTGCGCATACCCTGTGAACATTAGCAATTAAAATGGATGAAGCGTGTACACAAATTAGGTAAATATCATAAACCTTGTATGGTTGGAATGAGGTTCGGCTTCATTGTTCGACGTCAAGGCACTGCATTTTAACAACCAAGTTATGATTTGGAATTACTGAGCGCACGGTGTAAAAGTAAACTCATTAAATATTAAAAGGAGCCAATTATACGAGATCACTTCCTGGTTGAAAAGCGACACGCGGTTTCGTCGATGAGGTGTGCCACAAAAATCTCCAACGTATTTAACTTGTTCATTTGCTTTGCTTTTTTTCTGCTATTACTCCATTGTATTTAAATTAATTTGTGCTTCAAATTATTATCGTTCCATCAACATTATAAGTGTGTGAGATGCTCGCTCGCTCGCCTCCAGACAAAAGAATACTTTCTGCTTGTTTTGGCAAGGACACGCATTGGTATTTTTGTTAATGGACTTTGTTACGACATATCTATTTTTGTGTTTCATTTATATTTATGTTTTAATTAGCGTCTATCTCATAACATAGCACTACAAGTATTCATAATGAATAACAAACGTACGTGTTGCATACAAATACATGCACTAAAGCCATCAAAATGTTTTATTCTCATCTCGAACATTCGTTATAGATTCCAAGAAGAATATTCTATGGGTAACTCCATATCAATTGGTTCAACAGTTTTAGTTTCTCTACTGGTAAGTATTGTATTCTACCCAAAAATTCGATGTCGAGATTTCACCCGAAATATTTGTTTTGACGCCCCCTGAATCCAATAGTAGTTACAGACATGAGTTGTGTGTGTGTGTGTTTGTGTGTGTTTGTGTGTGTTTGTGTGTGTTTGTGTGATAGTGTGTGTGGTTTTTTTTTTTTTTAATTTTTTTAAAATTTTTTTTTATTGCACGCCCCATTCCGTATGAATACTACATGCTTGCATTTATGTATTTACATACAATTTTCATTTTATATACATGTATATTGTTGGTGATGTTCTATTTGAACATTTACACTTTTATTTACCTCTAATTTTTTTATCTACCTTAGTCTATTGAATACTTCTCTACTGTGCATATTTACAGTTTTTTATTTATGTTTGTTGTTTTATGCTATTTTATTTTGTTTGACTTTATTTCTTTAACCTAATGCTATTTTACAAATCATAAATCTAGTACCTATCAAATAGTGAAGGGTAAATATAATTATACTTTTAACAACAGTAGAGTATTGAAATGTGTTTGGACAATGATACTGGTTGCAATCTTGGTAAGGAGTAGAAATTATATATATTTGGACTTAAGTCATTCTATTTCTGTCAATTTTATAGCATTAATGAATTTAACGAAAGGTTGTATGAAATTGTTTCCAAGTTCTTCTTTGTTTATGGGCCAAGTAGCACCTTTACTTTGTATTTTCCTAATCATGTCGTTTCTCTGGTTGTTCAGTATTTTGGATCGAAATATAATGTGGTTTACTATTTGGTCCTCTTCTTCACATTTGCACATTGGGTTATCTAAAAATCCAAACCTGTGGCAATATGATCTTAGCTTTCCATGTCCTGTTATCATTGCTGTGAACTCCGGAGATATTGGTAACAGTTGCTTTAATCTTCTCATGGATGGGAAATATTCTTTGGTTACTGCTCCGTGTCTGTCTGTGCTGTGCTTGTGTCTGTGTCTGTGTCTGTGTCTGTGTCTGTGTCTGTGTCTGTGTCTGTGTCTGTGTCTGTGTCTGTGTCTGTGTCTGTGTCTGTGTCTGTGTCTGTGTCTGTGTCTGTGTCTGTGTCTGTGTCTGTGTGTGTGTGTGTGTGTGTGTGTGTGTGTGTGTGTGTGTGTGTGTGTGTGTGTGTGTTTACGCGAGCGCCTGCTGTCGTGAGAGATACGTGCCCTCGAAGAAAAGGCAGTGATGCAGTTTTACTAGTGTTTGAGAGACAGAGGAAGCGAAGGAATGAGTCAAGGTTATGAGAAGCAAACAGTTGTGAGTTGTAATATCGAGAAGGACTGAAGACTTAAGGTCAGTAAAAGAGAACGTATTGTTCTACATTCAATTTTGGAACAAAATAAAGTGAAGGAAAGCAAAATAACTGTATTGCATTTTGTCGTTTTTGTCACAGTTTATTGAAGCATTTGTCAGCACGCGTCAGCTGAGCTAACTCCATGTGTATGATCTATTTAAATACATAATCTACATAAATAGAGGACCTATTTCCGATTAAATCCCGACTTAGCATGTTTATATATATTTACATAACATACAGGTTGCATAGAAAGTGAGGACAGTTATCTGAACTAAAGCTGGTACTTACAGTTTTCAGGTTATGTAATTGGGTTTAAGAATGCAGTCCCCAAGAAAAGCAGAGAATGTTATTTTGTTTTGCACAAGTTTATGAACTCGACTGTACCCAGGAATCTAAGTGCAATGTACGCATGTGGACGAAAGCTATGTAATGTATTCAGTCCAATGCCACACGAATATTTTATTAACAAGAGAGTCGGCATTCTTGTATGCTGGACGCATAACTTCCATGTTCCTCAGGGAGGGCGAAATATCGTAACCTGGTTATTAAAGCAAATAGCCTCACCTAGGAGATAAATTACGATGCATGATTACGGCAAGGGAACTGGGCAGCTGCAATAGCTCTCGAACTGGCGCCCCTCTGCTTTGTGGCACAGTGACAAGTTTACCTTAACTGGAAGATAACTCTGCTAACAGCGATTTAACTAACCTCTAGTAATATAATGTAACTAAGGAATAACGCAAACAATACAGAAAATCTGATCTATTGCACTCACACGACTTTTTCTACTCTTGTTGTCTTATTCATTATTTCCTAGTAGGTACAAGGGGAATATGAGAATATACTAGGCTTTGAGCGATAGTCAAATCTTTTACAGCATTGAGATTCCGTTCTCTTTGCACAACATATAAAAAATAAACAACGATGTTCCATTTCACGAAAGTTTAAATTCTGTATTTTAGCAAGATCTACATTTTTTGTATAGTACGATTTGGTCTATCACTAACGGTTTACCAGTTATGCAAAAGTCGTCCAGAGTAAATACGACTACAGGGGCTATAGCCAGAAAATTCAAGATATACATTTCATTTGTCATAAAAATATCTAAAACATGTGGCATTTTAATCAAAATCGTTAGAGCCATTTTCAAGAAAATGAAAATTTTCGAAAAATCTTCCATGTAAAGGGTAGTTTAGTGTGGGGCTATTTTCTTAAAAATCTTCGTGTCGCATTCTTTAAAGACAATTAAACTTAAATACCAACTTAGGTTTTTAACCGACTTTTCGTTTTTGAGTTATGCTGTACACAAACTGACACACATATACAGAGACTTTTGTCAAAAAATTGTTTTTTTTTTTAATATATTCAGGGGGCCTCAAAACATATTTCCGGTGCAATATCGACATCAAATTTTTGGGTGGAATATAATACTTCCTCTATTTACTAATAGGGAAAGTAATCAACTTATTTTAAAATATGCTTCTTTATAGCGAAGTAAACAATATGTCCAGCTTTTTTTTGTACAGTCTGTGACAACATTGACAACAATTTAGATGACAATACATTACTTTCATGTAATCCTAGCGTTAAAACGGCATATTACGACGGTATAAATCGTGCGAAATTACGCACCAGTGACAGAAATTGAATGACGTAATTACCATGGCAGCAAGACATCAATGACGTCCACAACCGTGGCTAACGAGAAAGAAAGGCTACGGCGCGAATCAGAGTTACGTAGTAATGGTAGTCTGATGCATAGTTAACATTGTACACCATCATGATAAAACTGTATCTTTTGTATGAGTTCAACGAGCAATTGTTTGATTGTTTAGAACATAGATATATTAGCCGATTGTGGTTTTACTTCATTGGGCCATGACTGGCCTAGGAGAGTTACGTTACAGTAGTTCTCGCCGTGGTCTATCTCATTAGCCATGGCCATAGCATAATTTTCTGCAATGTGCCTGTAAGAAAACCTGAAATCGTCCCTTTTGCAAGGGAAACAACATTCCGTCCACAAAGCTTTTCATATTCTTTTTCGCAAACATCTTTTAATTTTTCTGATATTAATAAACTCTCAGCAATATTGACTTTGTTCAAAATATCAAGCTCAATATAATTAATATTTTCAATAATTTTATCATAACCTTCCACTTTCGCCTATAAGAGTTGAAACAAATGAAACATCTGCTTAGCAACCATATTACGTCATGCATCTGTTATCTCTGGTACATTATAACTTTACATTTAGCATATTTATTAAATATTTTAATGCTAAAATTGCATAAGACGCTGTATGTAACACGTGTGTAATCTTTCCCTTGTAACGTTCACTGTCACTCGCACTAAACTAAGCATGTACTAATGTTACAAAGAAATATTTTATACAACTCGAATTAAAGCTGGTGCAGTTTTATGGCATTCCATTGCTACCAACCTTGGTTTCAAGTCCAATCACATGACAATTACTGTTTATGTTTGCGTATGTTTAATATTTCGACTTTGTTATTAGTTTTGCATCTCATTGTCTTTTCACATTAATTTCTATGGCGGTTGGATTATCTGTTCACAATTCAAATTGTTATAGTTTATACTAGAAACGATATACTTCTTCCCATAAGCCTGGAATATATTGACACCGGCCGTGAAAGCCTTAGTGTTCAGTTTATCGCTGGGCGTTCTTCAATTGATGTGTTCTTTAGGTTGGCAGTCTCTACTTTCTTTGATCTGAATCGTTATTCTTTTATCTAAGATCTCAACAATCGATAAAATGGCGACAGATACGAATATGGATGAAAGTGAATTCCAAGAACCGGATGACAGTCTGGAAGCTGCCGAAAGAGTAGTATTGGAATTATTGCCACCAATATAGCAGGTACTGTTTTGTTTTTATTTTACAAATTTTAAGGCTGTCCTAAATAGTGTATTTCTAGAATTACCAGACGTCCGGAAATTCCTGCACATGCTCTACATTTTAACCTTCTTTCCGGCGTTAGGGGGAAATTTTTGAAAAGTCCTACATTTACAGAAACAAGCAGTGATGGTTAGAAAATGAACTGGAAACTGGGAAAATAGAAATGAATGATGCAAATCGCTGTGGCTATACCAGCTACAGTATGCTCATGCATTAGTAACATGGAACAAGATATTGGCAATACTCCGAGGCAAAAGGTTTGTGTTCCGTAGAGGCAATCTTCCATTTGCATTTTGGTTATCATAGAATAAAGAAGTAGAAAGTAGCAGATTTACTTCTAAGAAACAAAACTTCACAATACTTTGCCAGTATTTCAGATATTAAAGGCTTCTTTTCAGATATTAAAGGTTTCATATCGTGTTAACAGTGCAGCCAATATTTGCAGTTCACCTTGCTCGTCAACCATGCATCATACAAATCCATGCAAACAATATATGTTCGAGATATGTTAATAGGTTTAGGAACAGAAAACAAATGTGTAGCATTTGGATTTGACAACACAAACATACATTTATATGCCTGTGGCTATATATAAATATCATTTAAATTGTAATTTTACATTATTTGTGCATGGACCGATAATATCCTACACTTTTGTCAAATTTCTACATTTTTACTTTCTCTACTACGTATAGTAATTAGGGGAAGTATTGTACTCGACTCAAAATTTCGATGTCGAGATTTCACTGAAAACATGTTTTGAAGCCCCCTGAATCCAAACAAAAGCATTTTTAGAAAATGGTCCGTGTATATGAGTGTGTGTGTCTGTCAGTCTGTCTCGGTTAAAAATCAAAGTTGGTATTTAAGTTGATGAAAGTTCTTCCGCTCTCTAAATTACCCTTTACATGGACAATTTGTGCGAAAATTGATTTTCTTCAAAGTGGCTAACGATTTTAATTATAATGCCATGTGTTTGAGCTATTTTATGGCAAATAAGGTGCATATTTTGAATTTTCTGGCTATAGCCTAAGTAGTCCTGTTTACTCTTGATGACTTTTGCATAACTCGTAATCTTATTATACAAAAATATAGATGTTGCTAAAACACACAATTTATGTTTGAATAATTTTTTTGTAGAGTGAACCATTTCGGAGATATTCCTTGTTATTTGTGTGAGTTTTGGACAACTTAAACCTTCATCAGATGGAGCATCGTTAGTCATTTTTATCTCTTTATCCGTGGAAAGAGAATGGAATCTCAAAGCTTTAAAATATTTGACTATCGCACAAAGCTTAGTGTATTCTAATATTCCCCTTCTAACTACAAGGAAATAAGCAATAAGATAATTTCTGCAAATGTTTATCTCAACTAACACGAAGAACATATAGGACTAAGAGTTTGTAAGAATGGTTAGTACAAGAGTAGAGAAAGTCATGTGAGTGCAACACATCAGATTTTTACCATGCATGTTAAATATGATTTAATTTTGCTTGTAGGACTGATACACTCGGACTATGATCTCATTTCGCAAAGTAAATCGACAGTTTAACATTTGTGTTACAAATGATTTTGCTTCCTGTTTGACTAATGCCTGAGTTGAAAACTTTAAGGAAATGTAAACACCGATTTAGGTAGTCATCATGTCGTATTTTCTAACGGAAGGTTAAAGCTCATAAAGGGGTCTTGCTTTATTACCCGACTTGGCTATAAAACAACATTTTTACCCCTACTCAGAGCCAGCTGGACATAAAAGGCGCTAAACAAATTAGAAAGTTATTTGCCATATGACGACTGAACTGCGTCTCAACTGTCAACATCTACACGTACTTGCGCATGCGCCCCACTCTCGTTGATTCTTAAGCTACATATTCAGTTGGGAACAAACATATTTTTAGCCAAAATTGTTATAATTTTTTGCTAATGCTTGTCATAATAAAGTAGAAACCAAAACTTACAAATACTTCTGAGTATCATAAAAAATTAAAAACTATTTTTTAAATTGTGTAGCTTCTATAAAAATCTGATGTGGTGCATTCACACGACTTTCTCTACTCTTCTATTAACTATTCTTACAAATCCTTTTTATATCTTAGTCAAGATAAACGTTTACAGAAATTATCTTATTGCTTATTTCCTTGTAGGTACAAGGGGAATATGGGAATCATGGGCGTCGCGAACGGGGGGAAGGGGGGGGGGCCGCGGCCCCCCCTTGGAAGTTCGTGAACTTAATGTGCAATCAATTACTGACTATTAAACTATTATTTTAATTAAGAACAATTGTTATTTAGCATAAATCAATACGGTTATATGCAACAAATATAAATTTTGACAATAAAATAATGAATTAATATTATATGATTGCAAATTTCCAACATGTGGCCCCCCACTGGAACAAAGTCTGCCAACGCTCATGATGGGAATACAGTAGCCTTTGAGCGAAGAAGACTGAAATTCCATTCTTTTTGCACAGTCAAGAGACAAAAAAGTGAATATCAACCTTCCATTTGAGAAAAGTATAAATATTAAAAACTCACATAAATAAGCAGGAATATCTCCGAAATGATTCGCTCTATGGAGATAAATTGTGTTTTAGAGAGATCTACATTTTTTGTATAGTAAGATTTCGTCTGTCTGTTACGGTTTACTAGTTATGCAAGTCTTCTGGCTATAGCCAGAAAATTCAAATTTTCAAAATATCTTAAACATATGACATTTTTACGAAAATCGTTAGAGCCATTTTTGAGATAAAAATTTTCAAACAATTTTCCATGTAATTTATAGTTTAGGGCGAAGCAATTTTCCTTAATATTTCGTGTCGCATCCTTGAAAGGTATTAAACTTATATACCAACTTTGGTTTTTAATCGACTTTTCGCTTTTAGGTTATGGCGTTTATACACACACACACACACGCACACGCACACACACGCACACGCACACGCACACACACGCACACGCACACGCACACACACGCACACGCACACACACGCACACGCACACACGCACGCGCACGCGCGCACGCGCACACACACACACACGGGCGCGCACTTTTTTCAAACAATAAGCACATTTAAAAACCAGCGATCTGGGCCGGATTTGAACCCGCGATCTTGGGATCAGTAGGCCAGCATCTAACCAACTGAGCCAACCAGATCGACAGATTCATACCTGGAGGCGTTAAATTATCATATATGTGTAATTATTACCTGGCTGTTCTTTTGTTTAGTCAATGTCGCCAACTGTATCCCATAAATCGCTGAAGAACAATTTATTACATATCAAATTCGATTAACAATCAAATTAGCACTCCATTTCAATCTAACTGCTGTGTTTATAACAATTATCCTTTTAATAAGAAATATATTTTTCCCGAAGAAAGGTTATTTGTTAGTATTAAAGGTAAAGTGGGTTTTATTTCAGGTTATAAACTGGTTTTCTGTTATAACAAGAGAAGATTGAAAAAACCATGCAATTATTGGGTTTCGTTTACCTCAGTTGGCAGTCGAACATGAACATATTTTAGGTTACTTTTATAGAATTTAGCATTTGATGGTCAAATCTTTGCGATGTGATATTTTATTTATGAAATAGCACAGATAATTACCATTCGAGGGTCTGAATCTGGCTCCACTAGAGATCTTATCGGTTGCTTCAATCGGGATTATTCCATTTTGGTAAATTTGAAACATTTATTTTTACGCACTGTTGTATTAAATCATAATATCGCTTATAATGAATAGTGGTTTAGCTTTTCGTTTTGCTAGTTCTATAAATGTAACTGCATAGGTTTATCTTGACTAAAACGAAGTAGAGAAGAATTGAACGTTTGTAAGAATGTTTTATACCCAATAATATGGAGTCGAGAAAACCTTGCAAGAGGTGAGATTTTATTTATGCTATTGACAGAAACACAGGGAATATCAAATGAATATTTCAGGTGAAATTTCCATGTCAAGTTTTAAGTTGCCTGCAACAGTTTTCCTAATTAATTATAGACAAAGTGCAGAACACATCACTTTAGCTGCAGAAGTGTTTGGGCAATAATCTCGTGATAAAGAGGAGCGCCCGTGTTCACCAGCCAAGTGTGCATGTTAATCTCCCTTCGCCACAGGCTGTGTTGTATCACAGCATCCCCACGGTTGTCAGCATCCAGAAATCTCAAGGGTTACTTTGCCGACAGAACCTGAAGCGCACAATGCCTAACACTGTCTAAAGGTTCTCTTGCCGCCGGTAGAACAGTGAGATTCCCATCACAAGGTATGCGTGGGACGACACTAATTATGGTGATAACGTCTTTTAACAAGTATTTCTAATATTTCTTATGAGACGTTGCAGAACCATGTAAATTATGAGAAATCACCAACTTATGTTTAAACACTTAAAACTCTTGAAGGTACAAGGGGAATATGGGAAAACAGTAGGCTTTTAATGATAGTAAAATTGTTTAAAGCTTTGAAATTGCGTTACATTTGCACAGCTAAGATATAAAAGAATTAATAAAGATCTTCCATTTGTGAAATATATAAGTATTGCAAAGCTCTCACAAATAACAAGGAATATCTCCGAAATAGTTCACTCAATCCACAAAAAATGTTATTCGGATATGTTGCATGTTTTAACGAGATCTACATTAGCAAGAGTAAACAGGACTACATCGGCCATAGCCAGAAAATTCAAAATATACATTTCATTTATCATAAAAAATCTCAAAATATGACATTTTAATAAAAATTGTTAAAGCCATTTTGCAGAAATGGGGTAATTTAGAATGGAGGAATTTTCGTCACAATTTTCTGCTCCAAGGGTGTCCAACCTTCTCTTTTTGGAGAACCTTACGCAGTGGGTGG
Organism: Tenodera sinensis; assembly: GCA_030765045.1. NCBI lineage: Eukaryota > Metazoa > Arthropoda > Insecta > Mantodea > Mantidae > Tenodera > Tenodera sinensis. Next base: position 174,137,187 of record CM060966.1, read on the forward strand.
CTATTCCCCACTCCACTCCTCAGTCGGAGGGACAAACGGTCAGTATCCAGTGACAGACACAAACAGGCGATTCCACGGCCGTTTCTAAGTCATATCTTGAATTTTCTAGGAATGTATCATTCTGGATGAGTTTTGCATAAATTCTAAACAGTAAGAGATAGACAAAGGTTAGTAAATAAAAATTTTATATCAAATACTTCTTTTTTTTCTTTTGAGTGAACAATTTCCGAGATGTTCTCTCATAATTGTTTAAATAATAGTATTTGAAAGTTCTTTGGCAAATCAGAAGCCACATACATGTAACCAACCCGCCACTGCAACACAATGCACGGCTGGGGGTTAAAAGGGGCAAAGTCCGGGTATAGTGGAAGGAGATAAACCCAAACTCCCCTCTACTGCAAACGTTGAACGTACTCTACCCATTGTAAGGCTGGCAGTAGTTCGGTTTATTGTAATATTGCACATATAACATTCTAGTGAACTGCATCGAATTATTTGCCGTATAGAGAAAGTAAAAAGAGTGTAGGTGCAGGAGTGGTCTGTTGACCGTAATTTAGCCACAAGAAATACTAAAAATAAATGAATTCATGCGGAGAGGCAATAAATTCCGCCTCTGGACTTGAGAAATGTCTCCACACAACAAACCCATAAGGTCAAGGAGGCGAGTGGGTGGACAGTGGAAACTAACCAACAATACCAAGTATCTTAATAGTATTCTGTCCCCACAATTAGCGTTAGTAATGACAACAAACAGGTGACAGTCGCACTAACTGAATTACTGGCAAAGCAAGTGCGACGGCCCCAAGTTCGATTCTCGTCGACCACTCACTCTGATATTGGGATTTTCGTGGTCGGTAGGGCGAATGCTCGTGTGGCGCGAGTTCCTTTACACGTCAAACAACCCTTTTCATTATGTTATCTATCTTCGGCTTTTTCCAGCTACTGCTTCTTCGCGTGCCAAACTTGGGCATCTTTAACCTCATGTTTCTTCTTTGGTCGCCTTCTCTTCCTCTTTCTGTTTGGTTACCATTGATATAATTATTTCAAATTCCATTCCTAATATGTGTTTATTAATAAGGGAGAAATTTCCTCAGTACAGAGTGTTGTCTCCAACAGAACAATGTTACAAATGTAAATTGAATTATATAACCATATAACAAAAACTCTGATGTGTTGCACTCACATGACTTTCTCTACTCTTGTACTAACCATTCTTACAAACTCTTATTCCCATATCTTCTTCGTGTTAGTTGAGATAAACATTTGCAAATCTTCTAAAGCTTTCAAATTCCGTTCCCTTTGAACGCCTAACATATAAAAAATTGAGAAAGTTCCATTTGAGAAAGTTTGTTTTCCAAAACTCACACAAATAAGAAGGAATATCTCCGAAATGGTTAACTCTAAAAAAAAAAAAAAAAAAAAATTAAAAAATAAATAAAATAAAATAAATATTTGCACATTAATTGTGTGTTTTAGCAAGATCTACACTTTTTGCGTGATCTCAGGGGTCTCCGTCTAGGGGATATGTGGATGGCGACCACAAGGTACCCAAACTGAGCAGAACATTACTTCCACTTACTGGTGTTTTGCTCCTCACTGTAACTTTTCTATCTGACCTTACCTTGGTCATCTCTTGTTCTCTTCCGACCCTGATGCTATTAGGGTTCCTGAGGGCTAGGGAGTCTTTATTTTTCCAACCTCTCCATTTCTCTATAAAATCTTAACCCCTAACATGCTGATCTGTCATGGCATGTAATACGTCCTCTGATTGGTGATCAGAGGATATGGTCGGTGAATTTATTTTGATAATTCTCCCGGTCAGGTCGGTGAGACCCGTAAACGAACGACAGGTGTGGTCCTCCAGACATTCTGGGGGTTGTGAGAGAGCGATGTGACCGCCAAAACATAAAAATATGGTGCTCTTTAAAAAGCGGTTACTATTACTGCTATTGCTCTCTTGAATGTTTTTTGGAGAGCAAGAGGGTTAATGACTTCATTGTCAGAAATCCAGCATTAGCTAACAACAACAACACTTTTTTGCGTATTAAGACTTGGTCTCTTACGGTTTCCGAGTTATGCCAAAGTCATCCAGAGTAAACAGGACTACATGGGACATAGCCAAAAAATTGTATATACATGTCATTTGCCATACAAATATGTTAAATATGGCATTTTAATCAAAATTGTTGGAGCCATTGTCGAAAAAAATGCCTGTTTTAGATTCATAACATATATTTTCAGCGAAATCTGGACATCGAATTATTCATACGAATAATTTGTTTAATAATGAGTAGAGAAAGTCATGTGAATGTAAAACATCCGATTTTTTTTCTCATCTTGCTAGTGCATCAGGCCTTTTAAAAGTGCATCTTGCTCCCACAAGCAGAGTTTGGCTTCCTTACGTAAACTTGTGTTTAGTGTTTACAATCTGTTGAAGGATGTGTTTTCTTTAGGTCACTGTGTAAGTAACTGCACAGCTATCCATCCTTTGCTCACTGAAACGCAATTGTGACTTGATTATTGGATTTATGACTTAACGGTAACAACCTAAGCTAAGAGGTAGTCGACCAAGGAAGTCTCCAGTATGTTGCTTTCAATTGTTCGGTCACGCGCAATTTGGCTCAACCTTGTGACTCGCCGCATTGTGTATTGTGTGACCAGACACTGACCTACAAATTTTAGGGCACAATTCGACCTCAGTTCTACGTTTCAGAAAGAGACAAAAAATGTGGATCTTGCTAAACCACAATTTATGTCCAAATAAATTTGTTTGTAGAGTGAACATTTCGGAGATATTCCTTGTTATTTGTGTGAGTTTTGGAATACTTAAACTTTCGTCAAATGGAACATTGTTATTAATGTTACCGTGCAAAGGGAACAGAATCTCAAAGGTTTAAAAGATTTGACTATCGCTCAAAGCCTACTGTATTCTCATATTCCCCTTGCACCTACAAGGAAATAAGCAATAAAATAATTTCTGCTAACAGCGTAAATCTGTGTATTGATACATTCTCATACGAAACCGTAACACGGTTATTACTTCATATCTCTGCCGCTTTGTGAATTGCACTACATAAAAGAAACCATTTTAACAGCTAAAGTAAAAACAAATTTGAGAATAAAAAAACCTGGGATCGTCATTCAAACCCATCCTAAGTAGATCACACAATAATGAAGAAAAAAGTGTAGGTCGTATATGCATATCGTACTTTGCATATAGGATAATTCAAATTCATGAATAAAACTTATGAACACGCCCATTTAAAAGCCTTGCTTGCATGGTTTGCAAACAATCTCTGGCTTATTTACATTGTTTATATTTACACCTAATTTAATATTGTGTCAGTGAACTAGAAGCGCATCTAAGTTCGTTAACTTTAGTTTAAGCGCCTGTGAACCATAAGCACTACTTTGAACTGCACCAACAAATCTACATTTCATAATATCGATGTCCTACGGTCCAAAATTTACGTCAAAAACATTGGATACACAAAAGTGCATCGTGAAACATCGATAATTAGATACGGTTTTGGTGCATACAATTTCTATCCTACTTTTTGTATCCAATGCGATTGAGTTGCATCTGATTTTTTCAGCCAATCAGTGTTAGTAACACAACAATATGACGGACTGCGCAAGAAACATATAGTTAACTGTTGTTAATGTACGAGTTTGGGCTAAGTAGTTAGTTGTTCGTAATTCTACAATCTTTTGCATGTAATTTTACCTTCAAGATGATGTAAGAGGTAGGGAAATAAATCTTGGTCAATTTGTAGAAAATTGCGACAGTTTTCCTGGTCCTCTAACCTCAATTCTTTTTGTAGCAGACTCAATATACCTCGGCCCATTCCTGTTCTGTTCTTTGTAACCGTAACATCTTTTACCGCTATTACATCTTCTCTTCCTACCAAGTTATGAAAATATATCACAAACTGAAGCAGTATTTTTGTGTAAGTGCCCTGAAATTATTTCAGTTATAGAAATAGAGGAAACAGAAAACCCTTAAATGATTCTGTGAGAATAGAGGCAGCGTTGGCTGACTTCTTTTGTTTATTATTCAACAACCAAGGGAAAAAAAATGGATACTAATCGATAGTTTAAGATAAAAAAATGTTAAATCTACATTGCGAAGTGAAAGGAATTGTGATTTTTATGTGATGCTCATAAATGAATCCGTTTTTCAAGAGATGTTGAGGAAAATCAATTATTTACTGCAGTTTTACAAGTAATATTGACTTTCTACGATTGTTACTCGTGCCAAGTTACTTTTCATTAACGGCGAAGTCCGCCATTGTTTAGCGAAAAATTTTGTAAAGTGATTCATATGATGGCTCGCAATCCCTGAGTACAAATAGAGTGTTTAAAACATTCTTGGAGGTAATCTCGATTCTTTCATCAATATCACACATCCATACTACCCCTGCGATTAAAATACAAGAACCTTCAAGCTCTCCGACTGATACTAAGCCCAGAGGAAGTAAATATATGCGAAGGTTTGCATAAACAAATACCCTGTGATAGACATACAGATTAATAAGTGGATTATAAGCAGGGAAAGTTACCTTCCAAAACCTACAATTAATATACTATATAGTACTAGTCGCTATATTAATATTTAAGTCCGCCATATCTATTTCTCACGGTGCTAGGTAAACTGTCATTTGTTTTTGGACCAAAATGCGTCATAGTATGCCAGCATTCGTGTGTAATTCCATTGGATACGAGAACTTTTGTGAAAGAAGTTTGACAAATATATGTTTTGACTCACCGAAAAAAAATTGTATTTGTGTATACCACCGTCTGTTTATTAAGAGCACAACTTGAAAGTCAGTTAAGTACTAACTTTGTTTCCGTAGAAAAATAACAATAAAAACAGCAATCTCACTCCAAACTGCGCTTTACTTGGAAAACCTTTAAATAATGTTTATTTTCTCAAAAATGGCGCTATCGACTTTAATTAAAATGTCATATAAAAGATATAAAAGATATTTTCATGACAAAAGAAACATATTGAATTTTCTACGAATAGCTTCAAGTCCTCATTCTGTATCTCTTCTGCATAATTGGTAAGCCGTAAAATATTCAAAAAGTCTTACTACAGAAAAAATATATCCGAAATGGTTCACGTCACAAAAAAGACTAACATAAATTATTGCTTTAATGAGATTTACATTTTTTGTACAATAAGATTTTGTCTATCTCTCACGGTTTACCAGTTAATAAAGTAAACAGAACTACATGACTAGTGGCCATCAAATTCAAAATATATATTTCATTTGATATATAAATATCTTAAACATATGGCATTTTAAGAGACACTTTTGAAAAAATCTGATGTGTTACACTTACATGACTTTCTCTACTTTTGTACTAACCATTCTTACAAATTCTTAGTCCTATATGTTCTTCGTGTTAGTTGAGATAAACATTTTACAAATTGTAGGTGCAAGGGGAATATTACAATTCAGTAGACTTTGAGCGACAGTCAAATCTTTTAAAGCTTTGAGATCCCGTTCTCTTTGCACGCTTAACATATAAAAAAAATGAACAATGATGTTGCATTTCACGAAAGTTCTGTTTTCCGAAACTGACACAAACAACAAGGAATATCTCCGAAACGGTTCACTCTACAAAAACATTTATTCAGACATAAATTGTGCGTTTTAGCAAGATCTATATTTTTTGTATAGTAAGGTTTTGTCTATTACGGTTCACGAGTTATTCAAAAGTCATTCAGAGTAAATTGGACTACATAGGCTATAGTCAGAAAATTCAAAATATACTTTTCATTTGTCATAAAAATATATTTAACATATGGCATTTTAATGAAAATCGTTGGAGTCATTTTTAAGAAAATCAAAATTTTCGAAAAATTTTCCATGTAAAGGGTAGTTTAGGGTGGGGCAATTTTCTTCAAAATCTTCTTGTCGCATCCTTGAAAGACATTAAACTTAAATACCAACTTTGGTTTTTAACCGACTTTTCGTTTTCGAGTTATGCTGTCCACAGACTGACACACACACACGCACACACACACACGCACACACACACACACGCACAGACACGCACACACACACACACGCACACACATACACAGGGGCTTCAAAACATATATTTCCGGTGAAATCTCGACACTGAATTTTTGTATACGTACTTGTATACTGCACTTACTATACGTATTAGTTAAAGTTAGTGCAGGAAATGTTCCACACTGTGGGGGAAAATAGCAGAAGAACCCATTCAGTGATTTGGAGACTCGTCGTTTGACACAAATATGTGAAAATAAGCTCTTTGGTGAGTAAATCACAAGATTTGGGTTCATTTGACCAGTTGACCCTGGCAATACTGACGAGAGTAGGTACGTCCTTGGAATAGAATCGCAAAGGAATAAAACAATGGAAGAGCAATAGCCGCTACATTGTCGCCAAGCCTAGCAGTATCGCCTTATTAGCCATGTCCCCTCGACTTGGCAGTAGCGTCTCACTGTTTACTATCGGCAGCATGTCAATAACGGTCATAGCTAATTGGAGAACAGAACAGAACAGCTGTCAACAAATTACGTGATCTTCAGCAAGAAGCCAATTAGATATTGCTTTATAAGTATCGGAATCTGCAACAACTTTCTTATTATACATACATTATTGCTAACCTTTTAATAGAAAACTTACTTGACAACATCCAAATACATTTTCATAAAGTATATCGCGTTATTGCTCGTATTTACACCGTCTAATAGAAACCTGCAACACTTGTTAGCGAGTTATATATAGATCTCGTCGTTAAAAAGTCTAAAATGAGCAAGCAACTAACTCCCGCCTCCATCAAAGGTTGGTACGCATGGTAACTCTAAACCAACACAACATAATTCGGCATTCTTGTATGTGTAGTTAAATTGAACGCCAGGTATGACATTTATGTGTGCGTTTTTATCAGCGAAGACAAAAGGTTTTCTTGTTTATTTCTGTTTTTATTATACAGGACGATCCATATAAAACCAAACACTTTGAAGACTCAACAGACTCCTCTGTTGAGTTAAACATTTGCAGAACTATCTTATTGCTTATTTCCTCGTACGTACAAAACGAGTATGGGAATACAGTAGACTTTGAGCGATACTCAAACTTTCAAATTCCATTCTCTTTGCACGGCTAACATAAAAATGAATAGCCATGTTCTATTTGAGGAAAGTTTCTTTCCAAAACTCACACAAATAACAAAGAATATATTCGAAATGGTCCACTCTACAAAAAATTATTTGGACATAGATTGTGTTTTAGTAAGATCTACATAAAAAGATTTGGTTTATCTCTTACGGTTTAACAGCTATGCAAAAGTTACCCAGAGTAAAGAGGACTATGTGGGCCATAGCCAGAAAATTCAAAATATACATTTCATTTGTCATAAAAATATATTTAAAAATGTGGCATTTTAACCAAAATCGTTAGAGCCATTTTCATGAAAATGAAAATTTTCGATAAATTTTTCCATGTAGAGGGTAGAGGAATTATCTTTAAAATCTTCATGTCGCATCCTTAAAATATCTTAAGCTTAAGTACCAACTTTGGTTTTTGACCGACTTTTCGTTTCTAAGTTATGTTGCCCACACACAAACACGGAACTTTTTCTAAAAAATGCTATTGGATTCTGGGGTCCTCAAAACATATTTCTGGTAAAATCTTGACATTGAATTTTGGGTGGAATACAATCTACTATATGTAGTAGAGAAAGTAAAAATCCAAATTAAGTTGGCCATATTTGGATCACCTACCTTAATACTGTATGTTTTAATGTACTTTCGGAGAGAAGTCCTTATCTTGCAGTAAGGTAAATTCACATCGGAGTGTCAGGAAATATCGAATAGAAATAAATACTACGGGCAAGAAGAGGAAAAGTGTAAAACCCGTAATGGACAAGTATGACAGTTCATGTATTTATGAATGATTTCTGCATTACCAGATATAAGGTTGTCTCATATGCTCATCTTTCGTTACGTTTCGATCACTAAGAATGCCTGGGAACACACTTCACCTGCAGCACAGCTACGACAGAGTAGCTTTCCATAACTTGTAAACACTGTTACATCCAACGGCAGTCATAGGGGTGGTTAGGCAAGTATTAGAAGTTGAGTGTACAGAGGGTTCAGGTGCTAGAATTGGACATTGCGAGCAAAACGAAGTTATGACAGAAACTTCTAGTCCGTAAGTATGGGTTAAATACTGTTTATGCATTTGTTGCATGTTTCAAAACTTAATTTGCATTAGCCATGCATGTTTTCTTTAGGTTTCCATTTAGGTTATGTTGTATGTTCACTCCACGTGCTATATAAACGGCGGAAACAATCTGAGCCAATCAAGGAGGAGAGAACGCGGATGTATACATCAAGGTGAACTTCCATGCGGAGTAAGCTTATAAAACACAAATTGTATGTAGTGAACGGTTGTAAGCACTGATGTTTATCCTAATATTGGTGTGTGCTATATATATGTAAACCTATAGAAAATTGTTTGGCAGTGACGTCGTCAATGCTTTCTCTATAAAGAAAGTACGTAGGAAATCGTCATAATTTACAAGTAAGATGCATGTATTTTCATTCCAAATAATTCCTTCTTTTCTGAGTTGTAACTTTCGTTTAATGTCTCATTTAAAGGGTGCACTGCCTAGAGGCAGCAAAATACCTAAATCCGGCACAGCTAACACCATTGCCTATGGGAAATATTTTTCAAAAGGAAAGACCGCTGATTTGTTTATTTTAGCAATTGATTCTTCAAAAACTAATGTGATAATAAAACTTAATTTTAATTTCTTATTCCTCTCCAGAGGGAAATTATGTCTTCAAAATCGTTCAGTTTTGTACGGATCGACCTGTATTATATTTTCTTTTTGCAGTTAATTTAAAGAAGTTGCGCTAGCAACTCCTCTAGTGCAAACATGTACTGTAATGTTACCTTGCCAATCCAATGCGAAGGGCGATGGATGTAAAAATCCGTAGCATGTCTTCTCTCGGAAGGGAAGTAAAACCGGTGGTGTCTTGTCGCAAGTTTACGGAATGTAAAATAAATTCAGGCCTGATAAACAGGCTTCTTAAAGCTGCATGTCTTATCAATTGTCTAAAGAACTGTTTTGTGGCTCAATTTTCTTACGTCGTTTAACGCGTAGGATATATCAAGAATTCATAGATACATTTGAAACAGTGAGAAGCCATCTGAGTGCCCTAGTTAGGTAGTCGCCTTCCTGTGCCGATATTTCTTTTGTTTTATGGGGAAGTAGAAATATCCAATTCGCTATTTACACATCTGTGGGAAACCATGGATCGGTATGCGGGATTTTAACCCTAACCCCACATGAGTTTCTTTTGTGTTATAATTGTAAATGTTTGTCGGAGAGGCTGATTCATCTCATCTTCAGGGGTATACAACACGAAACAATGACAACACAAGAAGCTAGCTACATTTTTAACCGGAAGGAACAGTCTGAGGTATGGAAACAATGGCCGAGGATGTCTGAGATGCCATCTCAGGTGTAAAATTATATTCTTCGTTCCGCCTGGTAGCCGTCTGAAGAACTTTCATGACCACAATCCTCATCGGAACTGAGTTTTCAAACTTACAGCTCTTGCATCGCCCAAATTAACAACAAAAACTGTCTTACATTTCTATAACACTTTCAGACCTATAACAATCCGATGTTGGGATTTCACCGAAATACAGTTCTAAAAAAAGCTGATGTGTTGCACTCACATGACTTTCTCTACTCTTGTACTAACCATTCTTACAAACTCTTATTCCTATATCTTCTTCGTGTTAGTTCAGATAAACATTTGTACAAATTATCTTATTGCTTATTTCCTTGTAGGTACAAGGGAAATATTAGAATACAGTAGACTTCGAGCGATAGTCAAATCTTTTAAAGCTTTGAGATCTTGTTCTCTTTGCAGCTATAGCATATAGAAAATGAACAGCGATGTTCCATTTCACGAAAGTTTTAAGTTTTCCGAAACTGACACAAATAACAAGGAATATCTCCGAAATGGTTCACTCTACAAAAAACGTATTGTCTGTTTTAGCGAGATCTACATTTTTTGTATATTAAGAATTTGTCTATCTCTTACGGTTTACTAGTTATACAAAAGTCATTCACAATAAACAGGACTACATAGGCTATATCCAGGAAATTCAAAATATACATTTCATTTGTCACAAAAGTATCTTAAACATAAGTCATTTTAATCAAAATCGTTGGAGCCATTTTCAAGAAAATCAAAATTTTTGAAAATTTTTCCATGTATATGGTAGTTTAGGGTGAAGAAATTTCCTTAAAAATATTTGTGTCGAATCCTTGAAAAGTATTAAGCTTAAACACCAACTCTGGTTTTTAACGGACTTTCCGTTTTTGAGTTATGCTGTCCACAGACTGACAGACACAGACACACCGACGGACCTTTTTTCTAAAAATGCTTTTTTTTTTTTTTTTTTTTTTTTTTTTTTTTTGATCCAGGGAGAAAGTAAAGATCTGACAGTTCACATGGAGAAATGACAAGTAGGAGCAAAGCGCTAGAGGTGTTATTAAAACTTTGAGGTAGTAAAATATACAACAGCAGGCGGAACACTGACCCCCCTCCCCCAACATTTGGGCTGGTTAGCGTAGGACTGTAACGTTAAACACACGACTCGGCTCATGCATTGCCCTTGGGCATTGATTGCGGTCAGTATGGCGGAAGCGACCCTGGATGGAAGAACTTTTGGCATATGTTATTGGTATCGAAACCATTATCATAGCATTTTTCTTAGAATTGTGCGTATTTGGATATTCCAGGAAGGCCCAGGCGCGTGCTACTGCACGCAGGTGCTCTCTGCCGCACCTGCTGGCCAACACCGTTAGTTATATTTAATGGCACGAGATGCTCTTTAAAACACACCTCCCCAAAATGGAAGAGAACAAGCAACACCTCGGAAATGGCGAACTCTACAAAAAAAAAAAAAAAAAAAAAAAAAAATGAATATGAAATAAACTGTATTTTAACTAGATCTACATTTTCACATTCTCTACTGCGTTTAGCAAAGTAGAGGGAAGTATTGTATTCCAACCAAAAATTCGATGTCGAGATTTCACCGGAAATATATGTTTTAGGTCCCTGAATTAAAGAAAAGCATTCTTAGAAAAACGTCCGTGTGTGTGTGTGTGTGCGTGTGTGTGTGTGTGTGTGTGTGTGTGTGCGTGCGTGTGTGTGTGTGTGTGTGCGTGTCTGTGGACAGCATAACTCAAAAACGAAAAGTCGGTTAAAAACCAAAGTTGGTATTTAAGTTTAATGACTTTCAAGGATGCGACAAGAAGATTTGAAGAAAATTTCTCCACCCAAAACTATCCTTTACATGGAAAATTTCTCGAAAATTTTGGTTTTCTCAAAAATAGCATCCATAATATTGATTACAAAGCCATATATTTAAGATGCTTTTATGCCAAATAAAATGTATATTTTGAATTTTCAAGCTATAGCCTATGTAGTTCTGTTTACTCTGGATGACTTTTGTATAACTGGTAAACCGTAAGAGAAAGACCAAGTCTTACTATATTTATGTCTGAATAAATTTTTTTTAGTCTGAACTATTTCGGAGATATTGCTTGCTATTTGTGTAAGTTTTGGAGAACTTATACTTCTGTCAAATGGAACATCGTTATTCATTTTTTTTTATGTCAGCCATGCAAAGAGAACGGAATTTAAAAGCTTTAAAACATTTGACTATCGCTCAAAGCCTATTGTATTCTAACATTCCCCTTGCACCTACAAGGAAATAAGCAATAAGATAATTTGTACAAATGTTTATCTTAACTAACACGAAGAAGATATAGGAATAAGAGTTTGTAAGAATGGTTAGTACAAGAGTAGAGAAAGTCATGTGAGTGGAACACATCAAATTTTTTGTATAGTAAGATTTGATCTACCTATCTCTTAAGGTTTACCAGTTGTGCAGAAGTCAGCAAGGACTATAACCGGAAAATTCAAAATATACATCTCATGTGCCATATATATTTCACAAACAAAAATTGTGACATCTGCCTGACATTGCAGGTGACCATAAAGATCCAGAATACAAAGATATATGGCAAAGTCAAATTTTAAGGGAAAAAAAATGATTAAAATTAGGATACAAAATATCTAAAGAAACATTAAATGATTATAACAAGAAGATAACAGTTAACACATGGAATATAAGTGATTATTTAAAATATATAAAATATATAAACGTATAACATTTTAATCAAAATCGTTAGAGCTATTTTTGAGACAGTAAAGATCTTTGAAAAATTTGCCATGCAAAGAGTAGTTTACGGTGGAGGAATTTCCTTCAAAGTCTTCGTGTCGCATCCTGAAAGGTATTCAACTTAAATATTTGGTTTTTTAAACCGAATTTGGTGTTTAGTACCACTCCTTTATGTCCTTTTTCAGCTTTAAGGTCCTTTTGAAATATTTTAGGTATTTTAAAGGTCCTATTGCGAAATTTAGGGCTACTCAACTTCCGAGCACTGCTTATTACGTTAGCTACACTGAGTTATGCTAATTGTGCTTGCTTAACACGGAAGTTGGTATATTATTTTTTTCATGACAGAATTCAACCCCCTTTCTCATATTATACACTGGTTTTAACTGATAGTGAGGGGAAGTTGAAGCAAACAGGCTGATTTACTCACCGGGAGTCGAGCTTGGTCCACAACGTAACCCCTGCATCACAAACAGGTGTGTTCTTACAGAGCAAAATCAGGGAATGTTGACAGCTGAAGAAGGAGAGAGAAACTCTTTCCTTTTAGGGTCCTTCCTTATAACTCACTGGCGAAAGTAAGCATTTGGTTGCGTGTCGAAACGTTGGGACACGAGAGCAAGCGGCAATATTTACGTTTTGTTTTTCTTTAACATATGGCGCAGTCTCTGACAGATGGCTCCTGCACCATTTCGCAGAACATTGCGTCTTTGTCGCATTGCTATTTAACCCTCGTCGTGAAGAGAAATATGTATATAACTACAACATCTTATCAGATAATCGCAACATTTCCATCCGTCAGTGGTCACGCACTTCACTGCCACAACGTAAAAATACCTTATGTTACATTCCTCAAGAAACTAATATCCCTACAACTTTTAGACTTGTCAATAGCCTTGCGTTCATTTGCAGACTTTAAATATATATATACTTAATACACTGAACCAAGAGTTAGTTAAAACCCTTTAGGTTGCTATAAGGAACAAAAAATAAACCAAATAAATACATAAAAAATCTGATGTGTTGCACTCACATGACGTTCTCTACTCGTGTACTAACCATTCTTACAAACTCTTATAGCTATATAGTCTTCGTGTTAGTTGACAAACATTTGTACAAATAATCTCCTTGTAGGTAAAAGGACAAGGAATATCTCCGAAATGGTTCATTCTACAAACAAATTTATTCAGAGATAAATTGTGTGCTTTAGTAACATCTATATTTATTGTATGTTAAACATTTGTCTATCTCTTACGGTTTACGTATTATTCAAAAGTCTTCCAGAGTAAACAGGACTACAGGGGCTATAGCCAGAAAATTCAAAATATACATTTCATTTGTCACACAAATATTTTAAACATGTGACATTTTAATCAAAATCGTTACAGCCATTTTCAAGAAAATCATAATTTTCGAAAAATTTTCCATGTAAAGGGTAGTTTAGGGTGGGGCTATTTTCTTCAAAAATCTTCATGTCGCATCCTTGAAAGACATTAAAATTAAATTCCAACTTTGGTCTTTAACCGACGTTTCGTTTTTGAGTTATGCTGTCCACAGACACAGACATACACACACACACACACACACACACACACACACACACACACACACACACACACACACACACACACACACACACACACACACCTTTTTCTAAAAATGCTTTTTTTTTATTCAGGGGTCTCAAAAGATATTTCCGGTGAAATCTCGATATCGAATTTTTGGTGGAATACAATACTCCTTCTACTTACCAGTAGAAGAAGTAAAACACACTAGACACTATACAGGAACACTGTTGACAAACCACAAATACTACAAGAGGAAAAGCGAGTGGAAAAAGCTATGTGAATGTAATACATTACATGTACATTTTAATCGTATGGCAAATACTATGAATTGTTTGAAGAAGAGTGAGTAGAGTAAGATAAGTGAATGTGTTATCTAAAAGAAAAGTGAGCAGAGAAAACGGTGTGAATGTAATGCGTTATATTTCTATTTCAAACATAACAAATTGTATGAACTGTTTGCTGGAGAGGGAGTAGAGAGAGAGAAAAAGAGAGAGAGAAAGAGAGAGAGAGAGAGAATGTGTTGCATAACAAATGTGAGTAGAGAAAACCGCGTGAATGTAATACGTTGCATTTGTATTTCAATCATAGACAATTGTATGACTTATTTGTAGAAGAGTGAGTAGAGAAATAGTGTGAATGTGTTAGTAGAGATAACTGTGTGAGAAAGGATAAGGTAAAACCCTTGATCGTTCCTCTGTCTGTGCTGGATCAAGAAGAGAAAGAAAGGAAGGTTATGCAAATAATGGCGAAACGTAGCTCAACTGTTTTGACTGCGTAGGCAAGTATTTAGACGGCTATAAATCTACGCACTGTACTCGGAATAACCTGAATTATGTATGTACATCCATTGTGAGTGGAATGCTCCATCAAGAAGCGGAAAAAAATGTAATGGTAAAATATGCAAAAGCTTGGCGCTCCAGCGTTGAGACGCCTAATAAATAAAATTAATGGACAAATACTTCCTTCCGAACAATAAATTATAATGTCAGAAGTAACGTAGCTGTTTATTTTTGTGTAAGAGGGCAGTAACCGATAAGGACAACAGATATAAACACTGTAGTTATTGGAAATACCTGTTGAATCTTCACTGACGCCAAGCTTTGTGCGATTTGCCCAGCTATGACGCATTCCTGGAACTCAAAGACAAACCTCTGTAATACTTAGTTACCTTCATGCACAAAACGAAGGTGATAGGGCTTTAGTAAGTATACGAAGTATACTGAATTTCTTTGAAAATAATTGTTTTAAGGAATACCGAAATAAATAACATTTTTGAAACAGGTATTTGTGTGAAGGTCTGTGTGTCTCGGGGGATTTCTGTGAAGGGTACCTATACCTCAAAAACGAATCGTCGGTTAAATACCAAACTTGGTCTTTCAGTTGAGTATCCTTCAAGGATGCGACATAAAGATGTTCAAGAAAATTCTTGCTCCCAAACTACAATTTAATGGAACATATATGGGACATTTTGATTTTCTTAAAATGTCTAACATTTCGAGATTTCTCGGAAAAAGGTCCATGTGTGTGTGCGTGTAGGCGGCATAACTTAAAAAAGAAAAGGCAGTTAATAACCACAGTTGGTATTTAAATTTAATGTATTTTAACGACGCGACACGAACATTTTGGAAATAAATTCCTCCACCCTGAACTACCCTTTACATGGAATTTGTTTTTCTATAATTTTTATTTTCTTGACTATGACTAACGATTTCGATTAAAATGTCACATGTTTAAGATATTTGTATGGCAAATGAAATGTGCATTTTGAATTTTTTGGCTATAGCCCATGTAGTGCGTTTACTCTGGACGACTTTTGCATAACTGGTAAACCGTAAGAGATAGACCAAATCTTACTATACAAAAATATCTTGCTAAAGCACACAATTTATGTCCAAATATCTTTTTATTCAGTGAACCATTTCGGATATATTCATTTTTATTTGTGTGAGTTTTTGAAAACAAACTATGGTCAATTGGATCATCGTTATTCATTTTTATACCTTAGTCATGCAAAGAAAATGGAATTTGAAAGATTTGACTATCGCACAAAGCCTACTGTATTCCCATATTCCCCTTGTACCTACAAGGACATAAGCAATAAAATAATTTGTTCAAATGTTTATCTCAACTAACACGAAGAAGATATAGGAATAAGAGTTTGTAAGAATGGTTAGTACAAGAGTAGAGAAAGTAATGTGAGTGCAACACATCAGATTTTTTAAAATAAAATTTAGCATTTTGTTATCAAATCCTTGTGGTATGGATTCTAAATTCATATTTTATTAATGAAATAGTCGAGATATATATCATTGGATGGTTTGACTCGCTCCGCTCGAATGTTTATCGCTTGGATCAGAAGTATGGGCAGGGAAATGTATCATGTGGGAAAGTTACATTGTAAACTCACAACTTAAGTAAAGAAGTGAAACGTAATGGCGTTAGCTATGCTGACAGCATGGGATGTTTGGCATCTCCGTCAAGAAGTAGCCAACCAAAAGCTCGGCCTGGAATGTGTAATAGCAACCAGAATAACGGTCAAGGTCTTTGCGGATCGATCGATCGATTTAAAAGGAAGCCTCAATTACGTAACAAACGTTATGTTAACGTAATAACGTTAACAAAAAAGGATAGCAATATACAGATGAAGAAATGCCTTTCTGTCTTCGAGGCAAATAAATAGCCGCTAATTCCTTACGCGTTACACTGATTCAAGGATCGTGTACAGCCGGCTCCAAATGTTTTCCGATGGACGAGAGGGTGTAGTGGAAAGACACGAGGAATTTTCTTATGAATTGAATTTGAGACCACCTGACATAACCCACCAACAAGCTATCTTGTCTCCTCCTCACCCCCCGCGGTTGGTAGCACGCGACCTGGAAAACATTTAAAGCCGGTTGTACACTTGTAGATAGAGTAATATACATGACTTCAAAACAGGGCCACATTAGCCGCCACAGAATGTATCACGGGAAAGCCACAAATATATTTAAAATAGGAAGAACAAATGGGAAGCACGAACCCCACAGATCAGATTAGACTGTTTCATTGGACTAAGTTACTTTCTCTACTGGTAAGTAGAAGGAAGTATTGTATTCCACCCAAAAATTCGATGTCGAGATTTCACCGGAAATATGCTTTGAGAAACCCTGAATTAAAAAAAAAAAAAAAAAAAAAAAAAAAAAAATAGAAAAAGGTACATGCCTTTCAGTCTGTAGGAAGCATAACTTAAAATGAAAAGTCGGTTAAAAATCAAAGTTTGGTATTTAAGTTTAATGATTTTCAAGGATGCGACACGAAGATTTTGAAGAAAACAGCCCCACCCTAAACTACCCTTTACGTTGAACATTTTTCGAAAATTTTAATTTTCTTCAAAATGGCTCTAACGATTTTTATTAAATTGCCATATGTTTAAGATATTTGTATGAGAAATGAAATGTATATTTTGAATTTTCTGGCTGTAGCCTATGTAGTCCTGTTTACTCTAGATGACTTTTGAATAATTCGTAAACCGTAAGAGTTAGACAAATTCTTGATATACAAAAAATGCAGATCTCACTAAAACAGAATTTATGTCCAAATAAATTTTTTGTAGAGTGAACCATTTCGGAGATATTCCTTGTTATGTGTGTCAGTTTCGGAAAACTTAAAACTTTCATGAAAGGGATCATCGTTGTTCGTTTTTCTTTTATGTGAAGCATGCAAAGACAACGGGGTCTCAAAGCTTTAAAAGATTTGACTATCGCTAACAACCTACTGTATTCTAATATTCCCCTTGTACCTACAAGAAAATAAGCAGTAGTAAGAGAATTTCTACAAATGTTTATCTCAACTAACATGAAGTAGATGGAAGAGTAAATGTTTGTAAGAATAATTAGTACAAGAGTAGAGAAAGTCGTGTGAGTGCAACACATGAGATTTGTTTAATCAATACAAATGATTATGGTTGATAAATGCTTAGCGTTAGCCGGTTCCGAGATTTGTTGTGTATTGTGATGCAGCTACCGAGGAGCAACAAGGAATGGACAGTTGCAGAAAACAAAACACGCAAAGCTCAGCAGTCCTTTTTAAAAGCTACGACCTTTTGATATGTTGGGCGGTGACCCAAGACCTTAAATGGTGTTCAAGTGACCAAATGTTTCGAAATATTAAACATGCATATATTTCACTGCGTCGCTTCCAAGAACGGAAAATGTAGTAACAGGGTGTGACGTCATGTGAAAAGGGGCGGCGTAATTCCAGGAGTGCCAATTCTAATGATCTGCAATTTGTTTCTTTTACCTCAACACCTTCTTGCACCGGATGTTTTTCATAAAATGTCTTGGATACATAAAACAGACGCCTGTCAAATGTTTCCCAAGCCAGCGCACTCTACTGTCTTAATGCATCTGTAATATTAACTGATCATCGCTCCACTTTTGATGTAAACAAACGCAGAAACCAAAGCACACCACAAAATATAGTACCTAACATATTGGCGATTATGTGTGAGTGTGCAAGATAACCCTGGTAAGGACTACTTGAATATAACGCGATAGCAGTAAACCTCTCGAGTAAATGTCGTTGTGTTGCATCATAAACACAGGCATGAGTCCACGAGGTGCTTGTCGCAGTTGATACCAATACCAGGTTATCGCGGAGGGATACAACGTCTGGATCTAAGGCTGGATGGAGTATAGGAACACGGAAAATTGGCCATCGTAAGACATAAACCAAATGTTACTATACAAAAATTTAGGTCTTGCTAAAATACAGAATTTATGTCCAAATTTTTTTTGTAGAATGAACCATTTCGTAGATAATATTTGTGTAGGTTTTGGAAAACAAAGTTACTTTAAATGAAACATCGTAATCCATTTTTTACTTTATTTGTATTCCACCCAAAAGCTCGATTTCGAGATTTTACCGCAAATAAGTTTTGAGACCCCCTGAATCCCATAAAAAGCATTTTTAGAAAAAGGTCCTGGTGTGTGTGTGTCTGTGTGTCTGTGGACAGCATAACTCAAAAACGAAAAGTCGGTTAAAAACCGAAGTTGGTATTTAAGTTTAATGTCTTTCAAGGATGCGAAAAAATAACCCCATCCTAAACTACCCTTTACATGGAAGATTTTTCAAAAATTTCGATTTTCTTGAAAATGGTTCAAACGATTTTGATTAAAGTCCCATATGTTTGAGATATTTTATGACCTGAAATGTTTATCTTAAATTTTCTGGCTATAGCCCATGAAGTCATTTACTCTGGATGACTGTGTAACTCGTAAACTGTAAAAGATGGATGAAATCTTACTGTACAAAAAAATGTAGATCGTGCTAAAACACAATTTATGTTCTAATAAATGTTATTGTAAAGTGAACCATTTGGGAGAAATTCCACGTTATTTGTGCAAGCTTTGGAGAACTTACACTTCTGTCAAGTGGAACATAGCTATTCATTTGTTATATGTGAAGGGTGCAAAGAGGGCGGAGGGTTACAAATGCAATGCCCACCAGTTGTACAGATGAAATGTATTCCTTGTAGTGTTGTGAGAGGAGCATTCTCACTTCTGCTCAAAGGTAGCAGAGCTTGGCTGTAATTGAGGGAGAGACAAAGCATTTAAATTGAGGCAAGTGCTTAAACGTGTAAATTACGAGGTGTGGCTATTGTAATGTTGAAGACAATGTGCAACGTCCACGCAAGTGTAGCGTCTGCCAAAAATTCAACTTCGCGAAACTTGACACAGGGTGGCTCAGTCCTCTTTGCTTATCTGCCTGATGAATTTTTATAAGAGCAAAGTGTCACGTTAATATTCCTAATGTTTGCCATCTGATGCTTTACATTCACGTGACTTTCTCATACCTCTATTATCTATTTTATATACCTTCTATTGTACAGAATTGTAATTTTTCTACCTGTTTTAGATCAATCCAGATGATTGATTGATAGATAAAGTCAAACTACTTTGTTTAAAAGAATCTGATGTGTTGCACTCACATGGACTAACTATCCTTACACTTACTCCGCTATCTACTTCATGTAAATAAGGATAAACATTGTAGGAATTACTGCTAGTTTTCTTTCTATATAAGATTGACTTATTTTCTCCAGTAGTTAAGGAGAGTTTTCTGGATACATTGCTACTTATCTGCTCGACTTTCCATAAATATTTTGGCCTGCGAAATTACACCAAACATTTCTCAATAGAGCGAATTGCTGCAGTTCCTTTGAGCTTTTGATAAGATTCCACTCAGCTTCCAACTCAGAGATATATTCCTCTTTATCTTCTTCCGCCTTATCCTCTTCTTTCCGACTTCGCATTTCCTCAATTAGGCCATCGATTGTGTCTGTTTCTCTTTGCACATATATTCAACGGCATTGCAAATGAAAGCACCTTCATTAATGTACTTTTGTGCCTAAACTCTGCATTCCGGAACTGCAAACTTCAAGTTAAAAGGCGTAATTTGGTTTCCGTTGTCTGCGTAAGACAGTTTGCGTTTAGTAAAGGGAATTTAGCATGTCTTTCAACTCTATATTCATGGGACTATGAAATATGTTACTGTATTTCTCAGCTGGTATGGAAACAACACCTAACATTGAGGTTATGGCTACTGCCAGAACTTGTTGCACCCTTTCCTTCCAGGAGAAACAACTGCACATTTCGTCTGTAAAGTGTACTGGTTTGGCCATAAAATAGCTCCATTAAAGTAATAGGTTCATTCCATTTTGGATTGAAATGTTCGCCCACGGAAACTTAATTAAATGGTCAGTGTGCGTGCACTACAAGGTCGTTCTGCAACATTTAAATGAACTAGCTTGCCTTTCAATTTGGTACATCACGCGCCCTAACACTCCGCCTACTCCGCGATGAAATCATGCACGAAAACAAGCGGAAGCCAAATTTGGGGAAATCCTGTCCGGTCGTCAAATTTCGGAGGCAGCTTCTGAATCAACTGCCAGACGGTAAATAAATTATCAGATGCCTGAACGTAAACCTTGTAGCCTGCCTTCCATTGCCATTGTCTATGAAAACTCACTCTTACCTACTGCTAGTATTCCACTCACATATTGAAATAGCGACTATTACGGATTATCACCTCTTGGTCTTGCTATTATTACGTTGATTGTATCACCTCCTCCTTGCGGTTCCGCAATCCTAAACGTTGTCGTACATTTATGAACATTTGAAGTATTCATGCGCAGCAAAAAAATTAGCGCACCATTCATAAGATTTTGCGAATATTTCACTGAGCATATTGATGTCTTAATTGAACACGCAAATTTTAAATAGAGCACGCCTAACATTAATGAACAGTCTACTAACGCAAATTCGTTCATTCATATGTATCACTAGCTGAAATGTCAGGCGCTGTCCGTGGTTTGACATTTTATCCTTTTAGATTTACGTTGCATGTTATAAAGAACCCAAAATTAATAAAACCACTGGGAAAACAATATGCAAAAGCTCTGCCGAGCCTCCACAGGAAGAAACGCAAGCAGAGAAAGCTGCGTGAATGTAAGACGCTGCATTTCTATGTCAATCATATAGAAAATTGTATGAATTCTTTGTAGAAGAGAGTAGAGGAAGAAATGTGATTGTTTCGTAAAAGAAAAGCGAGTAAAGAAAGCTGTGTGAATGTAATATGTGGCATTTATATTTTAGCCATAGAAAACTGTGTGTGTGTGTGTGTGTGTGTGTGTGTGTGTGTGTGTGTGTGTGTGTGTGTGTGTGTGTGTGTGTGTGAGCATAACTCAAAAGCCAAAAGTCGGCTAAAAACCAAAGTTGGCAATTAAGTTTAATGTCTTTCAAGGACGCGACAAGAAGATTTTGAACAAAATAGCCCCACTCTAAATTACCCTTCAAATTAAACATTTTTAGAAAATTTTGATTTTCTTTAAAATGTCCAATAATTTTGATTAAATTGTCATATGCTTAAGATATTTGTATGACAAATGAAATGTATATTTTGAATTTTCTGGCTATAGCCTATGTAGTCCTGTTTACTCTGGACGACTTTTGAATAACTCGTAAACCGTAAGAGATCGACAAATTCTTAATACACAAAAAATGTAGATCTCGCTAAAACACACAATTTATGTCCGAATAAACCTTTTTGTAGAGAGAACCATTTTGGAGATATTCCTTGTCATTTGTGTCAGATTCGGAAAACTTGAAACTTTCGTGAAATGAAACATCGTTATTAAGTTTTTTATATGTTAAGTGCGCAAAGAGAACGGGATCCCAAAGCTTTAAAAGATTTGACTATCGCACAAAGCCTACTGTATTCTAATATTCCCCTTGTACCTACAAGGAAATAAGCAATAAGATAATTTGTACAAATGTTTATCTCAACTAACATGAAGAAGATATAGGAATAAGAGTTTGTAAGAATGGTTAGTGCAAGAGTAGAGAAAGTCATGTGAGTGCAACACATCACATTTTCCCAATATAACTGAGGATTGCAGCAGTTGGAGTGTGCAGTGAGTAAAGGAGATGACATGTGTAAGCTTGCATGAAGCTATTTGTCTACTGCATGAACCTAGAGGGGGCAACAAAAACGCTAAGTATAATAAACAAGTTAGGTTCCTTAGTTGGAAGACGAGCATGATTCTTGCACGCATTTAGCTTCGACACATTATATAACAAGCAGCTGGAATGTGGCACACTTTGCGCTATTCTACCGCTTTTTGTCCTTCATTTGTTTGCTGGCTGCAGTGCCGCCACAGCCGCATACATAGAACCCAAAGTCTACCTCAGATCTTGGCTTGCGCTCGTTTCACGGCAGAATAGCTCCCGCTGCACGCGCCTCACATGTGGGGCAATTTTACGAAAGGAAATACTCTGATGCTATTTATTATCCTTCTCAAATACTCCAAAAGCAGAAAAAATATACGAAATACATAATACTTCTATTAATCTAATTACAAAAATTATATAAAACAATATTTGTCCAATGTATTCCAGGTCACGGCAATGAACGTGCGGACATGTTAGTGAAGAAAGGATCCAAAATTATTTATAAAGTAAAAAAAATCTCACTCGTGTCAACTAAGCGAATAATAAAAAATCTGATGTGTTGCACTCACATGGCTTTCTCTACTCTTGTACTAACCATTCTTACAAACTCTTATTCCTCTATCTTTTTCGTGTTAGTTAAGATAAAACATTTGCAGAAATTATCTTATTGCTTATTTCCTTGTAGGTGCAAGGGGAATATTAGAATACAGTAGACTTTGTGCGATAGTCAAATATTTTAAAGCTTTGAGATTCTGTTCTCTTTGCACACTTAACATATCAAAAAATGAACAACGATGTTCCATTTCACGAAAGCTTCAAGTTTTCCGAAACTCATACACATAACAAGGAATATCTCCGAAATGGTTCTCCCTACAAGAAAATTTATTTCGACATAAATTGTGTATTTTAACAAGATCTACATTTTTTGTACAGTATGATTTGGTTCATCTCTAACGGTTTAGCAGTTATGCAAAAGTCGTCCAGAGTAAATACGACTACAGGGGCTATAGCCAGAAAATTCAAGATATGCATTTCATTTGTCATCAAAATATCTCAAACATATGTCATTTTAATGAAAATCATTAGAACCATTTTCAAGAAAGTCAAAATTTTAAAAACTTTTCCATGTAAAGGGTAGTTTAGGGTGGGGCTATTTTCTTCAAAATCTTTGTGTCGCGTCCTTAAAAGACATTAAACTTAAATACCAACTTTGGTTTAACCCACTTTTCATTTTGAGTTATGCTGTCCACAGACACACACACACAGACACGGACCTTTCTCTAAAAATGTCCTTTTTTTGGATTTGGGAGGTCTGAAAACATATTTCTGGTGAAATCTTGACATGGAATTTTTGGGTTGAATACAATACTTCCCCTATTTACCAGTAGAGAAAATGAAACTACATTTACACTGGAATTTGAAAGACTTCTCCTCTTTTGAAAATTTCAACTGACTGAGAAATGGATAAAAATGTAGTTTTATCCCAAACTCTCCAAGAAAATCAACTATCGCTACTTTTTGTCTTCTCATAGACCGTGATTGTCTTGTTAAACATCTTATACAAGAGGACATGGATAAAAAACAAATAGCAGTCAGCGTTGCCAACTGTAACCCATAAATAGCTGAAAAACAATTGATTACACATGGCAATCGATTAACAATTGAAAGGGTACTCCACTTCAATCTGTGAACTGTGTTTTTAACCATTCTTGTTTTAATGACTATCGTATCTTTCCAGCAGAACGGTTATTTGATAGTGTTAAAAATAAAGTGAGATTTATTTGAGTTTATAAACTCGTTTTCTGATATAACAGTACGAGAAGCTCAAAATACGTGTAATTCTTGGGTTTGGTTTTCCTCAGTTGGTGGTACTAAGTAAATACACTAATAGAAATTAATATATTTTAGTTATGTTAATAGAATTTAGCATTTTGTGGTCAAATCTTTGCGATGTAGAGCTAAAATTCATATTTTAGTTATGAAATAGTGCAGATAAAGATCATTCGACTGTCTGACTCTCACTCCGGTGGAGAATTTATAGGTTAGAATTGATGTTATGATATTCCCTGTGATAAACGCCGGGGCGAAAGGGAATTTGTGCAGTACGGACCAAGCGACGTGTTTTCTTCCGGATTGAGGCAGGCAGGCAGGCAAGTGAAGTCGCAGTCCCAGAGGACCGACTGAGCGACCGACGGCTGCATTACGTCACCAGTTACCGCGTCCTAATTGCCGTAGTTACCGCCGTCACTTTGTATACCATCGAACGCAATCTTTTTTTGTTCTTTCGTTTCGTTACGTCATTGCTGCATATTAGAAGCAAATGTCACACACTGCCCTCAAAATAGTTGACCTCGATGAACTATCACAGCTGGCAGAGATGTTTACGCAAACACTCGTTTCTGGTGACAATAGAGCATTAGGTACAACGTGGTCATCTGGCATTTCACAAAAATTACTCCTTCCTTTCCTGAAGAGAAACCGCTTATACCTACGTATCGGGAAAGTGGGTGTGGTTGCACTACGGCTTTACCTCAGCGAGTGGACTTTGGGTGTATCTCCTTCCACTATACGCGGACTTTACCACTCTTTACCGGAAATTGTGCTTTCTCCATATATTCGTATGATCCTGAATTAAACATTTTCGTAATTTTAACTAACAAAAGATATTTCCATTTTTGGGGAATTAAATTCTCTCTCCGTTTTTCCGTACCATTTACCTATTGCCAATTTACATACGATCTACTGCATTTCGTAATCTCTCCCCCTTTTCATCCCCCTCATGCCCTCGTTACCCCTATCCTAGCCCATGCATACCTCATTCTGGCCTCTTTCTTACATACGTCGATCCCTGTTCCACTTTTACAAATTTATGATCTACTAATGCAATTTTTCATTAAAGCTACTTACAATTTCTTGTTCTTAGATATACTCCACCGTTGTTCTAATTTCCCCCCAGAAGCCGTTACTTTATCAGGAGGGTGGCGGTTCGATTTCCCACGACAATACATTCTGACTTCGGTTTTTCTGTGGTTTCACCTGTCACGTAGGCGAATGCTGGAGTGCTTGATTTGATGCCACGGTTTCCTTTCTATTATTTACTTATCTTTCCGGGGTGGCTTCAGGCACTTGGGTATGGCGGTGCCGGACAGATGGCGCGGATGATTGCACTTTGTAACTGCTGTTCTAGGCGCTAGGTGGCGTTGTACTTCTAATGGGTGTACCATATCGGATCCACAGTTTGGTGTATGCTCGGAGCAGGGACGAGGAGATCTTGCGGCCGTGTGATTCCCTCACTTCATCCCTTTCTCCTGGAGGTGTTACCACAGTGCTCGAGGTGTTCCCCTTTTCGACCGTTAACCTATTATAATGGGTGTCTCTGTGATCGACCGGTCAGCGTTCGCTTCTCAAACCAGGGTCACGAGTTGAGTTCCCTACTTTATCCAGAATCATTAGCTAACTGCAAGAGTCTGGAGCTGTAACAATACAACTGAAATTAACCTGGTTAAATATTGAGCATCTTCTAGCGATACGGCATGGGGATTTTCAAGAGAAACCCTTCACCCCTAACTACACTTTACATAGAAAATGATTAAAAAATTTTGAATTTTGTCAAGAATGGGTCTCATAATCTTGATGAAATTACCAAATGTTAAAGCTGTTTTATAAACGTATATCTTGAATCTTCTGGGAATAGATCCTGCAATGCTCTTTATTCTGGACGATCTTTGCATAAGTGATAAACTATAAGACATGCATAAAAGCAAATATCTGTAGATCTCCTTTGCGAAAAGTTTATCACATTTTCATTATCACCTCCTCTGTTTTTCTTGTGTTATGATCAGGTTAGAGAATATTGCTGGCTAACAGATGCACAACGCAATTTGACGCAATAGAGCCGCTATTCAAATGCTACGTATAGCTGACCTTCGCTTCCTATTTAATGCTATGTGTGGAGTCAGAAGGCCGTACCAATGGACGCTGATGTATGTTTCATGTGACTTAAGAGTTTAGTAATTAAAGTAAATCATTTAAATAACATTTCATAGACTATATCATCCTGCAATTCGTGAAAAAGTCTTAAACGCTACTCGCAAGAGTCAAAATACTCTTAATAATTAATCATGGCATTATCTTTTTTTCTGTGAAGCTAAACAATTCTGAAAATTTCCGAAACAGGTTTCTTAAATGGGAAATCATTCTTTTTTGGGGCGGGAGCGGGGTCTTCTTTCTGCTGATCAGGTAAAGAGAATGCATTTGAAAGCCCTGGCATAGCGACCAGATCTTAAAAGATTTCAAACATTACTTAAGTTTGCTGTATTCCCTATTCCCATCGTACCCTTAAGTAATTCTGTAGTAAAACCACAATTTCAAATGTTTATCTCAACTAACACGAAGAACGTATAGGAATAAGAGATTGTAAGAATGGCTAGTACAAGAGTAGAGAAAGTCATGTGAGTGTATCACATGAGATTGGTGTGTAGCTATTAAGTGTGGAAATGTGGCAATGTCAGAAGAGCGAAATGTGAATAGTGGGAAGTTAGTTGCCAAAGAGGTTGATGGGATTTAACTGTTGTTGCTAGAGAGGGTTGCGACAATTACAGTCAAGGTCACAGTTTTGCACGTAACTTTGTGATACGACCCGCATAACAGGTACGAAGGAGTAGTTGCCGCATGCAGACGGCGTCCAAATCAAACCGCATTTTTATCTAATTACAGTTGCAATCTAATAAACACAATACTCTAATGTGCTTCATTCACAGAAATTCCTCTGCTCGCTGCTTCACTAGCTATTCCTACAAAAGTTTATTTTTCTGAATAATTCTTATTAATCAGAAAAACCATTAACCTTGTATGTATAAGACACATGGCTAAGGCGATAGTCAGATGCCTATAAATCTGATATGACTTTCTCTACCCTTGTACTAACCAGTCTTACAATCTCTTATCCCTCTATATTCTTCGTCTTAGTTGAGATTACATTACCTTCTTATTAGGTACAACGAGAGTATGGGAATAGAGTACACTTGGAGCTATAGCTTTCAAATTCCGTTCTCGTTGCACGGTTACAACATAAAAAATCTGATGTGTACACTCACATGACTTTCTCTACTCTTGTACTAACCATTCTTACAAACTCTTATTCCTATATCTTCTTACTGTAGGTTGAGATACACATTTGTTCAAATTATCTTATTGCTTATTTCCTTGTAGGTACAAGGGGAATATTAGAATTCAGTAGGCTTTGTGCCATAGTCAAATGTTTGAGATTCTGTTGTCTTTGCACACTTAACATATAAAAAAATGAACAACAACGACCCATTTCACGAAAGTTCTAAGTTTTTCGAAACTCACACACATAACAAGGAATATCTCCGAAATGGTTCACCCTACAAGAAAATTTATTGAGACATAAATTGTGTATTTTAGTAAGATCTACATTTTTTGTATAGTATGATTTGGTCTATCTCTAACGGTTTACCAGTTATGCAAAAGTCGTCCAGAGTAAAAACGAATACAGAAAATTCAAGATGTACATTTCATTTGTCATCAAAATATCTCAAACATATGACATTTTAATAAAAATCGTTAGAGCCATTTTCAAGAAATACAAAATTTTCGAAAAAGTTTCCATGTAAAGGTTAGTTTAGGGTGGGGCTATTTTCTTTAAAATCTTTGTGTCGCATCCTTGAAAGACATTAAACTTAAATACCAACTTTGGTTTTTAACCGACTTTTCGTTTTTGAGTTATGCTGTCCACAGAGTGACAGACACACAGACAGACACACACACGGATTCAGGGGCCTCAAAACATATATTGCCGGTGAAATCTCGACATCGAATTTTTGGGTGGAATACAATACTTCCCCTACTTACCAGTAGAGAAAGTAAAAATGAATTAGGATGTTCCATTTGACAGAAGTATAAGCTACTAATTAAATTTTCCTAAATATATATACGTTGAAACTTAAACATTCCTTATAGGTGTTTAATAATTTGAATCTGCTTGGAATACAGTTAGGCTAAGGAACTTGAAGGATAAAGACGGAGGTGGGAAGCAAAAGAATAAGAGAGACAGACAAACATATTTTAATCTTATTTGTTGGTGCTCTAGCTGTTTCGTGCTTATTTACATTTCTGTTAAATGATGTGATAAAAGGCAGTGATTTGCGAAATGCAGCCGTTAGTAAACGGAACAGAGCTAGTTTAATGAATAGCAATAGGGAGCGCCTCTGAGCCCATTATTCCTTCCAAAAGAGATGGTCATCTTTTCTTCGCATGGGCAGAAAGACAGGGCTCTCCTACACATCCTCCTTGAGCCCACGTGTGGCGGACGATTTGCATTCACTTTCACCCATATACCTACGTTTTACAAACCGCTCCTCGCACAAGAAGTGTTAACATCGAGAAAACCAGAAGCCAGAAGCCATAACAGTGGACATTCCAAGGTTCTTACTCCAGGAACTACGAGTCTCGTTAGCCTCTTCCAAATTTATGCCATTCTGAAATCGTTCACTGCACCTCACTTCAATCAGGGAAAATAAACCCATTTTGTACAGGAGACACTAACATTTCAGAGTTACTTTTTTGAGATATCATAAACTAACATTTTACTTCAGTTTTATGTATAACTACCCGACGTTGTCCATGGTTTGATGATTTATCACTACAACATTTAGACTTAGGTTGTAGTTGTCCAAGTCTTGTGTTTCTTTGTTACTAACTGAAATACCCGACGTTGTCCGTGGTTTGATCATTTATCACTACAACATTTAGACTTAGGTTGTACTTGTCCAATAGTCTTGTGTTTCTTTGTTACTAACTGAAATACCCGACGTTGTCCGTGGTATGATGATTTATCACTACAACATTTAGAATTAGGTTGTACTTGTCCAATAGTCTTGTGTTTCTTTGTTACTAACTGAAATACCCGACGTTGTCCGTGGTTTGATGATTTATCACTACAATATTTAGACTTAGGTTGTACTTGTCCAATAGTCTTGTGTTTCTTTGTTACTAACTGAAATACCCGACGTTGTCCGTGGTATGATGATTTATCACTACAACATTTAGAATTAGGTTGTACTTGTCCAATAGTCTTGTGTTTCTTTGTTACTAACTGAAATACCCGACGTTGTCCGTGGTATGATGATTTATCACTACAACATTTAGAATTAGGTTGTACTTGTCCAAGTCTTGTGTTTCTTTGTTACTAACTGAAATACCCGACGTTGTCCGTGGTTTTATCATTTATCACTACAACATTTAGACTTAGGTTGTACTTGTCCAATAGTCTCGTGTTTCTTTGTTACTAACTGAAATACCCGACGTTGTCCGTGGTTTGATGATTTATCACTACAACATTTAGACTTAGGTTGCACTTGTCCAATAGTCTTCTGTTTCTTTGTTACTAACTGAAATACCCGAAGTTGTCCGTGGTTTGATGATTTATCACTACAACATTTAGACTTAGGTTGTACTTGTCCAATAGTCTCGTGTTTTTTTGTTACTAACTGAAATACCCGACGTTGTCCGTGGTTTGATGATTTATCACTACAACATTTAGACTTAGGTTGCACTTGTCCAATAGTCTTGTGTTTCTTTGTTACTAACTGAAATACCCGAAGTTGTCCGTGGTTTGATGATTTATCACTACAACATTTAGACTTAGGTTGCACTTGTCCAATAGTCTTGTGTTTCTTTGTTACTAACTGAAATACCCGAAGTTGTCCGTGGTTTGATGATTTATCACTACAACATTTAGACTTAGGTTGCACTTGTCCAATAGTCTTGTGTTTCTATGTTACTAACTGAAATACCCGACGTTGTCCGTGGTTTGATGATTTATCACTACAACATTTAGACTTAAGTTGTACTTGTCCAATAGTCTTGTGTTTCTTTGTTACTAACTGAAATACCCGACGTTGTCCGTGGTTTGATGATTTATCACTACAACATTTAGACTTAGGTTGTACTTGTCCAATAGTCTTGTGTTCCTTGGAGACATTTTAAAAATATTACGTAGTACGCCTGAACAAAGAATTAATTAAAACTCTTACAATACTATAAAGAACAAAAAATAAGCAAAGTAAAAAGAAGGCAAAGTCGCTATGCAAAAGCACTGCTGAACAACTGCAAATACTACCGGAAAAATGGCGGGTAGAGAAAACCGTAGGGTTGTAATACCTTGCATTTCTATTTCAGAAGTATAAAAAAGTTGTATGTACTGTTTGTAGAACAGAGTAGAAAAGGACATGTGAAAATGTTGCGTAATAGAAAAGTGAGTAGAGAAAAGCATGTGAATATAATACATTGCCTTTCTGTTTGTTATGAAACATGTTATGAATGATATGTTGAAGGGCGACAATACACATGTAAGTGTATTATACAATAGAAAAGTGAGTATAGAAAACTCTGTGAATGTATGATGTACAGTAAATTGAAAAGCATATAAACTTCCGTGAAAAAGCAGATGTGCCAAATTTTCATAGCGGTCGGTGAACTGGTGCTGGCATTTATTAATTTCATACATAATATATATGGAATATTGTTATTCACCTTTTTATCTCTTGGCTGTGTAGAGAGAACGGAATTTCAAAGCATTCATATAGTGACCAAGTACGACTATCGCTCAAAGCCTACTTACAGCCTAGGTGGCTCAGTTGGTTTGATGCTGGCCTACTGATCCGAAGGTTGCGGGTTCAACTCCGGCCCATGGTTTTTAAGCGTGCTTCAGAACGGCAGCTCCAAGGCAGTAGATTTACTGGCAATTGACAGGGTCGATAAACTACAAAATAACCTTAACCTTAACCCCAAAGTCTACTGTACTCCTCTTGCATCTAGAAGCCAATAAATAATACTATAATTGCTGCAAATTTTTATCTCAACTAATGTGAAGATGATATAGGAATAAGAATTTGTAATAATGGTACAATAGAGAAAGTCATGTGAGTGCAACATTAAGATATTTTGTAATATAAACCATTTCCGACATATCCGTATTTAATGGTTAGAATTCTTCTGTAGTTTGTCATTCTTGTGTACTGTCGGCGGCATTCAGTTGTTTCTCGCAATTGCTTGGAAAAGACCACTATACAGCGCTCAGTTGTTAAACATTTGACTGTCTCTATTCCCTTCGCATTTGTAATGAAATGCGCAATGGTTTGTTTGGATTTGAACAATAGACATTTGTAAAAGTAATTTGCTTGCGTGCTAATAAACGCTAGAGTGAGATAACGTAGGTAAGAGATGGGATTTTTCAAGAAGTGATGTGAAGAGTAATTTTTGTCGATTGCTGTACATAAGAAAATAAGTTGAAATCTGCTCACGTAGGATGTCGACTCGGCTCCAGACCTACTTGCTGTGTGCCTCGTGCCGTATTGGTCCGTCTGGAACACGCCATGCTATATAAGGTTCCTCACAGCTTCCTCCTTGCTCAACGCTGCACAACGAGCAGATACTTATCTCAATCGATATCTCGATATCTCGATTACACATTTCAACAAATCATACCTCTGCCCTGGCGGTTCACTGAGCTCTTCAGTAGCAAGGGACTCCCTCAATCTAAAAACGTACTTTTAGAAAAAGATACGTGTGTGTGTGTGTGTGTGTGTGTGTGTGTGTCAGTCTGTGGACAGCATAAATCAAACAGGAGAATTAGGTCAAAAACCAAAGTTGGTATTTAAGTTAATGTCTTTCAAAGGTGCGACACGAAGATTTTGAAGAAAATAGCCCCACCCTACACTACCCTTTACATGGAAGATTTTTCGAAAATTTTGATTTTCTTTAAAATGGCTCTAACTGTTTTGATTAAGATGTCATATGTTTCAAATATTTTGATGACAAATGAAATGTATATCTTGAATTTTCTAACTATAGCCCCTGTAGTCGTATTTACTCTGGACGACTTTTGTATAACTCGTAAACCGTTAGAGATAGACCAATTCATACTGTACAAAAAAGTAGATCTTGCTAAAACACTCAATTTATGCCCAAGTAAATGTTCTTGTAGGGTGAACCATTTCGGAGATATTCCTTGTTATGTGTGTGGGTTTCGGAAAACTTAAAACTTTCATAAAATGGAACATCGTTGATCACTTTTTTATATGTTAAGTGACTAAAGAGAACGGAATCTCAAAGCTTTAGAAGATTTGACTATCGCTCAAAGCCTCCTGTATTTTTATATTCCCCTTGTACCTACAAGGAAATAAGCAATAAGATAATTTGTACAAATGTTTATCTTAACTAACACGAAGAAGATATAGGAATAAGAGTTTGTAAGAATGGTTAGTACAAGAGCAGAGAAAGTCATGTGAGTGCAACACATCAGATTTCAAAGACGACGTTTTTCTTTTCTTTCGGGAGACCTTAAAACATCATTTTGGTGAAATCTCGAAAAATAATGTTTGACAAAATATGTTCCTACTTCCCATCAGTTCTTAGTTATTTTAGCATTATGCTTTAAAATGCTAGATTGAGTTGGATTGTGATTGGTGAATAAAGACACTGCGTGCGTTGGGATCAGAGCAATAACATAGAACCTTCTCGCATGCAAACAAAATCTCCTTAGTGATTGGTGCTACTGCTTTGGTATTAATAGTCTTGTCTGCGATCCAGTTTTAAAGGTAGGATGATGAACAGGATACAATACGGCCTTTGTATCCGTCATTATCGGGTTTCGTAGCAGCCTAAGGTGAAGATTACAGTTTTAGTAGCCGTAAATAATGCTTCTTTTAACTCCCCGCGCCGCGCTGCTCCGCGCTGGCCGATCAAGTCTAGTGGCGGCTTGCCTGATGACGTGAACAAGTCATATGGGCTGATTCCGGCTTCAGCACGCTTCACTTGCTTGCACTCAACATTAATAGAATGTCGGCTCTGCATTTCATTAATAACCTAACTATTACCTTTTCAATTACTTTATTATCACAAACTTATTACAAGGTATGGCCTTGCCCAACTCCGTTTTACACAATTATACTCCTAAAAACTCTTTTAGTACATCATTTTTCAACAGAAAACTGTCTGTTCTCCTGACGACGTGACGTCACGCCACGGAGTTTCTAATCTTCGGAAGCTTTCGCCATAGAAGCTACAACAATGCTACAATAAATTCGCGAGTAACCAAGTTTTAGTGAATTATAGAGGTGTAAGGACTATTAGACCTAAATAGGATCTCAGTTTGAAAACAATTGTAAGCAAATTAGTACCTTGAAAAGGTACACTTCATAGAACAAATATCTGCTGTTTATTTGTCTGGGAATAACACCTCATGACTTCTTCATTCTGATAACTTTTACACATCTGGTAAACTGTAACTGCATAAAAATCTGATATGTTGCACTCACGTGACTTTCACAAATTAACCATTCTTACAAACTCCTATTCCTATATCTTCTTCGTGATAGTTGAGGTAAAAATTTGCAGAAATTATTTTATTCCTTATTTCCTTGTAGTTCACCAGTTATGCAAAAGTTATCCAGAGTAAACAGGACTACATCAGTTATATCCAGAAAATTCAATATATACATTTTATTTCTCATGAAAATATCTTAAACGTACGGTATTTTAATCAAAATCCTTAGAGCCATTTTGAAGAAAATTAAAATTTTCCATGTAAAGGGTGGTTTAGGATGGAGGAATTTTCTTCAGTCTTCGCGCCGCATCCTTAGGAGGCATTAAACTTAAATACCAACTTTGGTTTTTAACCCACTTTTCGTCTTTGAGTTATGCTGCCCACAAACTGAGACTGACAGACACAGATACGGACCTTTTTCTTAAAATGCTCTTTTTGGATTCAGGGGGCCTCAAAACATATATTTTTGGGTGGAATACAATACTTCCTCCACTTACAGAGGAACAAAATAGGCAAATGTCAAGCTCTAGTACCTAATGATGTTTGGTTATTTGA
This sequence comes from Tenodera sinensis, assembly GCA_030765045.1. Lineage (NCBI taxonomy): Eukaryota > Metazoa > Arthropoda > Insecta > Mantodea > Mantidae > Tenodera > Tenodera sinensis. Next base: position 174,171,403 of record CM060966.1, read on the forward strand.
TGAAACATTGGTAGAAAAGACGACCTTGTATCGAGGAGTAATTTGCTCTGAATCAGAACGAGGACATCCTGGAAGAAGAGAGATGATGAGTTGTTTACAGCAAGACTGCTTGCTCTTCGGATTCGGGGAAGAAGACGTTACAAATAAGGACAATGTGGGACACCTGCACACAAGTCGATCGTTTGTTTCCGGACCTCATTGTTACACTGGAGCAACGATCACACAAATCACTGTTTTCTATTTTAATAAAAATCGCCTAATACATCCATATTCTACACCAGCGGTCCGCAAGTATCCGACTTATGACGTGGGAGCGGGCAAATGCTGACGGAGCACTCTGTGACGAGAAGCAGTAAGCATGTATAATGCAGTGGCGGCCCCTATTGTTTTATGCGTTACTAAAAGTAGTTTAATTCTGGATGATTCAGAGTCCAATATCAAATGTTAGTTTATGATGACTTAGAATTCATATTACTTTTGTTAATAATAAAACCATTGACTGGAGGACAATTCAGTGACACAACTTCCCAAGAGTCCGTATTAAACATTGTTATAATATTGGCGTGTTTTTCGTGTTTACCATAGCCGAAGTAGGGTAAGTAAATAAGTAGACAGACAGGTGGAGCGAGATGGATGAATGAACGGACGGACAGACGGATAAATAAAAAAAAAACTAAATAAATGTTATGTCTCCCAACAAGGGTACTTAATCCTGACTTAATCCTTAATTGGTTTTTTTCAACCTGTACAGTTACAGAGTGTAAAGGCTGCTACTTTTGAGTGGAAGGTTAATGCCTGACCTTCCCCAACTCTGCTGTTTGAAGCAGATGCACTGCGGAAAGAGACATTTACCGCGAAATGACGTCACAGAGCCAGAAACCTGCCGATCCCTTTTCTATACAAAAAAGAAACTACTCAAACAGGTAAATATGTGAGTCTTTGAAGTCATGGACATTTGGAGTGAGGGATTTTAAGTTAAAATCAGTCCACCTTTTTTTTTTTTTTTTTTTTTTTTGTGAGGAAATGACTTTTTCATTTCTCGATCATATTGCAGGGGCCAATAAGTCTCAATTGAAACTCATTTTTACTTTCCCTACTACGTATAGTTAGTAGAGGAAGTGTTGCATACCACCCAAAAATTCAATGTCGAGATTACATCGGAAATATATGTTTTGAGGCCCCCTGAATCAAAAAAGCATTTTTAGAAAAAGGGTCGTGTGTGTCTGTGTTAAACACCAAAGTTGATATTAAAGTTTACTCGTATCTTTTAAGAATGCGACACGAAGATTTTGAAGAAAATTCCTACACCCTAAGCTACCCTTTACATGAAAAATTTTTAGAAAATTTTGATTTTCTCGACAATTGCTCAAACGATTTTGATTAAAATGCCACATGTTTGTTTTTTGAGACAAAGAGAGAACTGAAAGACAGAAAATTGTGTGTTAAATTTAGAGAACACAACAGCTGTGAGTTGGATATCACGAAGGACTCTCGACTGTGTTAACGTCAGTAAAAGAGAACTGTTGTTATTCAGTTTTGGAAGAAAATAAAGTGAGTATAAAGTAACTGGTCTGGACTTTTGTCAGAATATTGATCCTACTGGCAGACGATACGATACGATCAATTTCAGTCTTGTAGAAAGAGTTAAGTTGTTGACAACCTCACCCACTCTTGCACTTCCTCGTCCACATGGAACCGAGGTCTTCATGGTACCAAAGTGTGGAAGTCTCCAGAAGGCGACGAAGTGTTTCTCAGCCAAATCTCTGAAGGTTCTTCCCTACATTATGAACACGAGTTTCTTCTTTTGTGATTCATCGGTTTTCCCGGATCTTACCATCTATCAGCGCAATCAAATAGGGTGCAATGGCTCAGTGGGTCTCTCCCAGACGCGGAATGTCATCGTGAACACTGGTCAAGGACACGCAGTTATCAGTAGAGCTGCGAGTTCTATTAATTACTTATCTTTCCTTGCTATTTAGATGATATGTTTACGAAGGACTATGTCAGTACTAATATACCTGAATTTTATCTTACATATTTCTGTAAATGTAATGTAAATACACTGGCTGCAGTCAAACTGTATACTCATGCATACAAACACTGAATGAGAGATTGGCATACAGTGGACAATTGAAAGGAACAGATTATCTATTGATTCACTTAGAGGTACTGTTTTAGTGAAGTGTGGAATTTCTCGATTATATTTCAAATAAGCTAGACGTTTTACGCAAGATTACTCCTTCAGAGAAGTATAACTGACTGTTAATGATCACATTTAACACTATGTTTCGGGGGTTTAAGAAAATATAAATGTATTTGCCTATGCCTGTATATAAATAACATTTAAATCATTTTGCATTGGGATCTCAAAGCTTTAAAAGATTTGGCTATCGCACAAAGCCTACTTTATTTCCACATTCCCCTTGTACCTACAAGGAAATAAGCAATAAGATAATTTCTGCAGATGTTAATCTCTAGTTTCACTCGTTGTTTGCTGAAGTTGCTAGGAGTTTCTGTATCCCACACACCTGCAAGGTGTTCAAGATCTCTACACAAGAAGTATTTTTACATCATGAACTTTGCTTTTACTAAAAGCAAAAGTGTGATTTTTGTGAGCGAAGGAGCAGCAGTTTCTCGGAGCAATATTATCTAAAAGGTCTCATCGCCACCATTATGGTCATCATCAGTGGGAAACAGCTGCACCAGAAGGGTGCGTGTTTCAGCTCGTTCCATTTTTAGCTGAAGAGTGTTCCCCCTTCTTTACTTCACACTCTGCCATCGTGTGATATCACTTTGTGTTGGTATGGACATCACTCTCTCCCTTCTTCTTCTTCATATCAATCGAGATAAACTTTGAAAGAATTGTTTTGTTCCATATTTCCTTATAGATACAAAGGTGAGCGGTATTTTGTGTAATCCCTCTGAAATTATTCCAATTGTTCAACACAGAGGCAGCAGAAATGATTCTCGAGGATAGAGGCAGCTTAGGCTAACTGCTTTTGTTGCAGATTCAACGACCAAGAGCAATAGTTTAGTTACGAAAGATGCTAAATATCCATTGCGTTGTAAAAGGAATCGTGACTTATATGTGATGTTCACAAATGAAACTGTTTTGCAAGTGATATTTAGCTGTGCTTAGACATTCCTTATCTACGACGAAATCCGCCACTGTAAAAGGAATCATATATAGACTGGCAATTTCTGAGTGCAAATAAAGTGTTTAGAAGTGATCTTAATTCATTGATAATTACATTACATCCGTACTACCTCTGAGATTAAAATTCAAGAATTCTCAAGCTCTCCGACTGATGCTAAACCGCGAGGGGCAAAAGTTTACGCTAAGATAAAAATTCTGTATCAACGGGAATAGGGGAACGCAGTAAACTATACTCCATCCAGCCATAGATCTGCACCTTGTATCCCTCCGCGATAACCTGATGCTATCACCTGCGACTAACACAAAGCAAACACCACGTGGACTCATACCTTGTATTTATATTGCAACAGAACGATATTTACTCAGGAATTTTAGAAATATCGCGTTACATTTAAGTATTCTTTACCAGGGTTATCGTACATCTTGAAAACTCACAGATAATCGCCGATATTTAAGGTACTATATTTTATGGTGTGCTTTGGTTTCGGCGTATTGCGAGTTCGCTGTTGATGGTTTGTGTTTACATCAAGTGCGGATCTAACGGCGGAGCGATTATAAGCGATAACCAAATTTTTTAAGAGCGGGTCACTATGAGATGCCCTCGAAATTCAATTCCATTTCCCCGAGAACAAGAAAAAAAGAATAACAAGCACCAATATTTCAAAAATTCAAACCAATAATAAGTAATGTCTCGGAAGTGGCTACTCCATGAAAATGAATTCAACACATTTTTTCACGGTCGGCGTCCTGACTGTTAGTTATGGTGTCAACACGCACACGCGCGCGCGCGCACGCACACACACACACATTTTTTTAAAAACTGTTTTCTTTTTTTGGACAGAGAGGGCCTCAAAACATGTTTCCGGTGGAATTTGGAAGTCGAATTTTTAGGTCGAATACAATACTTCCCCTAATTACTATACGTAGTAGAAAAAGTAGAAATCTGATGTGTTGCACTCACATGACTTTCTCTACTCTTATACTAACCATTTTTACGAACTCTTATTCCTATATCTTCTTCGTGTTAGTTGAGATAAACATTTGTACAAGTTATCTTATTGATTATTTCCTTGTAGGTACAAGGGGACTATTAGAATATAGTAGGCTTTGTGCGATAGTTACTTCCTTTAAAGCTTTGAGATTCCGTTGTCTTTGCACACTTAACATATCAAAAAATGAACAACGATGCTCCATTTCAGGAAAGCTTGTTTTCCGAAACTCACACACATAAGAAGGAATATCTCCGAAATGGCTTACTTTACAAGAAAATTTATTTAGACATAAATTGTGTATTTTAGTAATATCTGCATTTTTGTATAGTATAATTTGGTCTATCTCTAACGGTTTACCAGTTATGCAAAAGTCGTCCAGAGTAAATACGACTACAGGGGCTATAGCCAGAAAATTCAAGATATACATTTCATTTGTCATAAAAAGTATCTCAAACATATGACATTTTAATCAAAATCGTTAGAGCCATTTTCAAGAAAATCAAAACATTCGAGACATTTTCCATGTAAAGGGAAGTTTAGGGTGGGGCTATTTTCTTCAAAATCTTTGTGTGGCATCCTTGAAAGACATTAAACTTAAATACCAACTTTGGTTTTTAACGGACTTTTCATTTTTGAGTTATGCTGTCGACAGACACAGACTGACACAGGGACCTTTTTTTAAAAATGCTTTTTTTTTTTTTTTTTTTTTTGGATTCAGGGGTCTCGAGACATATTTCCGATGAAATCCTGACATCGAGTTTTTGAGTGGAATACAATACTAACCAGTAGAGAAGGTAAAAAGGCCACTACAACATTGGGTATTGGCCAGGGAGAGGAAGGTACGAGTAAATCCCAAGGCAAGAGAACCCGGGGCTGATGTTTCTGTGCAAGTGATCCATATAGCTAAGCTAGCTAGTTATCTATCTACGGGCTCTCTGGGGAAGATGAGGTACAAGCCAGTGCTTTATCGGAGACGCATCTCGTGCACGTAGTGTTCGGCATTTCGCAGAAACCTGTGTCAAGACATGGATGCAATATTAATCGTGTTAAACAATATCAATACTCGTTATCCTTGACTGCATATGGCTTCAGGTCTGTTACCCTGTCCTTAGGAAGGCAAAACAAAACACCGACACATCACATCATTTATTTACTTAACATCTGGCGATTATTGCAGGTCACTCCCCCACAGAGGAAGTCTCAGCTCAGCTTTACCTCATTTCAAACATTCACGTGACTCTCTCTGGTCGCTCTTCTAGAACTACTCTTATACCGATGTCCCAAGATTCAACCTTTTGGTCAAAAGTATTGTATACGTCACAAATGCATCGAGAGAGGCATGCAATTTTTACTTTCTCTACTGGTAAGTAGAGATCCTTGTGTGTGTGTGTGTGTGTGTGTGTGTGTGTGTGTGTGTGTATGTATGTGTATGTGTGTATGTGTGTGTCTGTGGACAGCATAACTCAAAAACGAAAAGTCGGTTAAAAACCAAAGTTGGTATTTAAGTTTAATGTCTTTCAAGGATGCAACACGAAGATTTTGAAGAAAATAGCCGTACCCTAAACTACCCTTTACATGGAAAAATTTTCGAAAATTTTGATTTACTTGAAAATGGCTCTAACGATTTTGATTAAAATGCCATATGTTTGAGATATTTTTATGACAAATGAAATGCATATCTTGAATTTTCTGGCTATAGCCCCTGTAGTCGTATTTACTCTGGACGACTTTTGCATAACTGGTAAACCCCCAGAGATACACCAAATCATACTATACAAAAAATGTAATCTTGCTAAAATACATAATTTATGTCTGAATAAATTTTCTTGTAGGGTGAACCATTTCGGGGATTTCCTTGTTATGTGTGTGAGTTTCGCAAAACTTAAAACTTTCGTGAAATGGAACATCGTTGTTCATTTTTTTATATGTCAAGTGTGCAAAGAGAACAGAATTTCAAAGCTTTAACAGATTTGACTATCACACAAAGCCTACTGTATTCCCATATCCCCCTTGTACCTACAAGAAAATAAGCAATAAGATAATTTGTACAAATGTTTATCTCAACTAACACGAAGAGTATATAGGAATAAGAGTTTGTAAGAATGGTCAGTACAAGAGTAGAGAAAGTCATGTGAGTGTAACACATCAGATTTTTAGAAAAAGGTCCGTGTATGTGCGTACATGGGCGTGTGTGTGTGTGTGTGTGTGTGTGTGTGTGTGTGTGTGTGTGTGTCTGTCAGTCCGTGTCAGTTTGTGGATAGTATAACTCAAAAATGAAAAGTCGGTTAAAAACCAAAGTCTTTATTTAAGTTTAAAATCTTTTAAGGATGCGACACAAAGATTTCGAAGAAATCCTAAACTACCCTTCGCAAGGAACATTTTTCAAAAGTTGTGACTTTCTAGAAAATGGCTTTAACAATTTTGTTTAAAATTACATGTTTAAGATATTTTATGACAAATAGTCGAAACAGTTTGAAGCTGGTCACTATCTGAAAGTTCGTTCGTTTGTTCTCTTTGAATGAACTACGAGGGGGAAACACCAATGACTTCCTGCTTGAATAAAGTATACGTGTTCAAAATTGAAACCAATAACAAGGAATATCTCAGAAATGGTCATTTTTAAAAATAGTATTTGATACAAAGCTCGTGCTTTAACAAGATCTACATTTTGGTATAGTAAGAATTTGTCTATTTCTTACGATTTACCAGTTATGCAAAAGTCAGCACTTCAGACGAAAGACGAGATATAGAGCCCATTTTTAATAAATACAAATTTTTCATGTAAGGCGTGGTTTTTTTTTTTTTTTTTGGGGGGGGGGGGGGAGCATATCTCTTATTAGAGATAGAACAAATCTTGATGTAATTCTCTTGCAACCTCTGCAGTTTATTGATTATTCTCGAATGATGCTGATCATTGATATAGTCAAAAATGAGCAAAGATATGTTGGATTGCTAATTTTAACACTGAAGCCGGCAGCTGCAACACAGACCGAAAGCCTTAGATTATCAACATGAAGCTATTGATTATCGGCCTATAAGCTAAATAGTCCTTTCACACTCGTATATTCCTCTTGAGAAATTCGTACACCCGATTGCATAAATATCGTTGACTGGAGATCAAATTTTATTTAAGGTCAAACATAAAAGGAGATCAAAATGCAATCGCATTGTCTAAAACTAGTTTAAGATCTATGTATCGCTTTGATCGTAGTTCGCAATGTAATGTCCGAGCGTTAAATTTTACAAGCGAAGGGGGAAAAAAAAAACATGTTGGCAGTTATTGTAACCGAAAAGTACAAAGACAGCGGAACGCCCCCCCCCCAACCCAAAAAAGAAGAAAAAAGAAAGAAAAACCTACGTGGTTTTTCAAAAAAAAAAAAAAAAAAAAAAAAAATTGCATGGAATGCTGTGGATTTTAATCCTAGATTAACTGATAGACCCAACCTCACGTGGGTAGATTAAAACTATAATGCCACGAGTGATGTGAATTTATCTAGAGAATTTTACTATCAGGAGTTGCATTTATTAACACTATTTCACGAATTAAAGAATTGTGTTATTTAAACGCTGTAAGATGTTTTCAATGTCAGTAGTTGGAGTATCTGCTGTCAATTTATAATTTTGTTAAAGAAATTGGTCAACTAATTCAATACATGCTTCCTGTTGTATTCTGTATTCCGAGGTTTTTCTCTTCTCATTATTTTGCTTCTGCATTAGATGCTTCACCGAAGCGAGAGTCAGCCATTTTTGACATTTAAACCTAGCGGCCCTGATGCGTCACATTACGTAAATCTACGCAGCTGAATGACAATGCAGCTAGATTCGCTAGCCTGATCACAACATAAGAAAAGCAGAAGAGGTGATAATTAAAATTCACAAGAAATTATAGTGAAATTTGATCGAGTTTTCGTGAATGTTTTGAACCAAGCGATGGATATTAATGCATGTTATTTTATTAGGACCGTTCTACAGAAATGCACAAGAAAATTATATTTGTTATGAGCGTTTCTGTCTTCTAGGAAATTATCTTCCACCCAAACACAACCTCAGATTTTACAATTTGTGAAAATGTTCCAGGTTATTGCTTCTCCTGTAAGCTTTTTCTGGCAATGATGCAACTTGAAACAATGCTCCTACTATCCAAAAAGCTAACAAAAATTCATTAGTTACCATTCGATTATTTTATTTAAAGCTATATAATTTATTTCTTCCTCATTTTAAAAACCAAATAACTATTGTGAAGCTTCTGCAGCTCTGCTGATCTAAGTTCAATCAAATTCACCAGTCAGATATGATCTTAGATCAAGATGTCGTGAACTCAGCATACTCTATATGGCTTGTTGCATCCGTTCTAAGGGATGGATGTTTCCAGTAAGTGGTGCCGCAATGTTATGGCCCACAAGAGTATAGATAGATTCTAAGACATTTCCGTAAGACTCCGGAGAACGTCTGTTGCGATGGATGTCCTTAGGTTCGTTGACTGACTTGGGTGCAGACTGTCGCACGAAAAGCTCAGCAAGGGACCGCACCCAAGAATACGCGGTCGGCTTGACAGCAGATTCCAATACCAACGACGCCCCTTCGCCTACGCTCTTCTTTTCCCGCCCCCCACCTCCTAAGAGATAATATCAGCAGACAAAAGGGCGTCTATGTTGGGGTGGGCATACCGGACATCGCCGCACCGAGTAGGACGAACAAATTTCACCAAATTCCTCTGTCGCAGACGGCGTCAAAATGTGACGAATTGCACTCTACGCGTGTGGGACATCCTTGAAAAGAGCTCTTGCAAATCTCTCGTTATGCATCGGATTGTTTCATTAGCGAGCGCCTCTAGTGCATAGCTGCCCAAAAAGTCGAGGTCTTGTGGCCCAGTGAGTAAAAACTCTCATGCGTTTCTCTACTCAGTCTTGTACGCACGCCTACTCCTGCATCCACTTTATGTTAACCGGGACACACATTTGTACAAATTATTTATGACATATTTTCTTGAAAGCCTTGGCTTTTAGAAGACCGAAAACAATAAGAGCGAAAATAGTATTACAACAACAAAAAGTTTTGTTGCACTCACATGACTTTCTCTACTCTTGTAGTAAACATTCTTACAAACTCTTGTTCCTATATCTTCTTCGTGTTAGTTGAGATAAACATTTGTACAAATTATCTTATTGCTTATTTCCTTGTAGGTACAAGGGGAATATTACAATACAGTAGGCTTTGAGCAATAGTCAAATGTTTTAAAGCTTCCAAATTCCGTTCTCTTTGCACAGTTAACTAATAAGAAAATCAGTTAGGATATTTCATTTGACGAGAGTTAATCTAAAATTTATTGTGTTTTAGCGTGATCTATATTTTTTGTATAGTTTATCAGTTATGCAAAGGTTATCCAGAGTAAACTGGACTACGTAGATTATATCCAGAAAACTCAAGATACACATTTCATTTGTCATAAAATATCTTAAACATACGGCATTTTAATCAAAATTGTTAGAGCAATTTTTGAGAAAATCAAAATTTTCAAAAAAATTTCCATGTAAAGGGTAGTTTAGGGTGGAGAAATTTTCTTCAAAATCTTCGTATGGCATCTTTGAAAGACGTTAAACTTAAATACCAACTTTGGTTTTTAAAGTACTTTTTGAGTTATGCTGTCCACAGACTGACATACAGACACACAGATCTTTTTCTAAAACTTTTTATTCAGGGGGCCTCAAAACATATTTCCGGCAAAATCTCGACATCGAATTTTTGGGTGGAATACAATACTTGCCCTACCTACCAGTAGAGAAAGTAAAAAATGGTGGATCTACTTTCTTTTCTTCCTCAAAGTGCTTCGGTCAGGCTACGAGCGTTTGTATATTTCAAGTAGCTTGCTTATTTCAGCACCACTATAGTTAGTTCCTATGTTTTCTTGCGATTCCATTGTTGTCCATTGTTGACATGCACAAAAATATTTGAGTATTTCTTTCGAATGTCACCAATTTTATTTAAATACGAATATTCAAAGTGACGGAGTTTAAATTACGACAGTGTTTTATGGGCAGTTTTGATACACGAGACTGGAACAAACCTATGACTAATGTTTCTTAGTGATTTGTTTATCATTTTGTAATATATCTATCTTATAATGCAGTCGCTACCAGTGTAGCACCATAATTTAGCAAACCATTAACAGTTTTAATCACGATAAGGTCTACTTATATTCGCATACAAACAAGAGTACAGTATTGTTTACCTTCCAGATGAACTTGCGGCAAGTTGACTGGCGGATTATTGATACGAAAACCAGAATGTATCAAAGTTTATGAATAAGGTAAGGGAATATACCAAAACTTAGGAATAAACTTAATAAACGTCTAACAGTTGAAATCTTTAACAGCAATTGTGATTTTATTAATCCAGCAGAGTGTTTTAGTTTATAAAGCCAACGCAAACCTAGAGAAAACGCCTTTCATCCTGTAACAATCACTATCACAGGTCCTTATGATGTGGAGAGTGGCGCTGCTGGTTCCACACATGGGCTCAGAAGCCCATACCCATGGAACCTAGAACCCTTAGGAACAGCAGCACACTTCACGTTCCCCCATTTTTTATCTTAGGCAGTTTTTCACTTCCCAGTTTTAACATGCTCTACATTTTTCCTTGGATAATTCTACATCGCTCTTTCTGGGCTTTGATCATTCTACTCTCCCCTTTCTTTGCCTTGTTTCATTATGCGCCTCTCTTTATATCTTGGATAATTCTGCGCTCCCAATTTTAACCTTGGATAATTCCGCAGTCTCCTTTTTAGCTTGGATAATTCTGCGCTCCCAATTTTAACCTTGGATAATTCCGCAGTCTCCTTTTTAGCTTGGATAATTCTGCGCTCCCAATTTTAACCTTGGATAATTCTGCAGCCTCCTTTTTAGCTTGGATAATTCTGCGCTTCCAATTTTAACCTTGGATAATTCTGCAGTCCCCTTTTAGCTTGGATAATTCTGCGCTTCCAGTTTTAACCTTGGATAATTCTGCAGTCCCCTTTTAGCTTGGATAATTCTGCGCTTCCAGTTTTAACCTTGGATAATTCTGCAGTCCCCTTTTAGCTTGGATAATTCTGCGCTTCCAATTTTAACCTTGCATAATTCTGCAGTCCCCTTTTAGCTTGGATAATTCTGCGCTCCCAATTTTAACTAGGGATAATTCTGCAGTCCCCTTTCAGCTTGGATAATTCTACTCTCCCAATTTTAACTAGGGATAATTCTGCAGTCTCCTTTTAGCTTGGATAATTCTGCGCTCCCAATTTTAACTACGGATAATTCTGCAGTCCCCTTTTAGCTTGGATAATTCTACTCTCCCAATTTTAACTAGGGATAATTCTGCAGTCTCCTTTTTAGCTTGGATAATTCTGCGCTCTCAATTTTAACCTTGGATAATTCTGTAGTCTCCTTTTTAGCTTGGATAATTCTGCGCTTCCAGTTTTAACCTTGGATAATTCTGCAGTCCCCTTTTAGCTTGGATAATTCTGCGCTTCCAGTTTTAACCTTGGATAATTCTGCAGTCCCCTTTTAGCTTGGATAATTCTGCGCTCCCAATTTTAACTTTGGATAATTCTGCAGTCCCCTTTTAGCTTGGATAATTCTACTCTCCCAATTTTAAACTTGGATAATTCTGCAGTCTTCTTTTTAGCTTGGATAATTCTGCAGTCTCCTTTTAGCTTGGATAATTCTACTCTCCCAATTTTAACCTTGGATAATTCTGCAGTCTCCTTTTTAGCTTGGATAATTTTGCGCTCTCAATTTTAACCTTGGATAATTCTGTAGTCTCCTTTTTAGCTTGGATAATTCTGCGCTTCCAGTTTTAACCTTGGATAATTCTGCAGTCCCCTTTTAGCTTGGATAATTCTGCGCTTCCAGTTTTAACCTTGGATAATTCTGCAGTCCCCTTTTAGCTTGGATAATTCTGCGCTCCCAATTTTAACTTTGGATAATTCTGCAGTCCCCTTTTAGCTTGGATAATTCTACTCTCCCAATTTTAAACTTGGATAATTCTGCAGTCTCCTTTTTAGCTTGGATAATTCTGCAGTCTCCTTTTAGCTTGGATAATTCTACTCTCCCAATTTTAACCTTGGATAATTCTGCAGTCTCCTTTTTAGCTTGGATAATTCTGCGCTCCCAATTTTAACTTTGGATAATTCTGCAGTCCCCTTTTAGCTTGGATAATTCTACTCTCCCAATTTTAAACTTGGATAATTCTGCAGTCTCCTTTTTAGCTTGGATAATTCTGCAGTCCCCTTTTAGCTTGGATAATTCTACTCTCCCAATTTTAACCTTGGATAATTCTGCAGTCTCCTTTTTAGCTTGGATAATTTTACGCTCCCAATTTTAACCCTGGATAATTCTGCAGTCCCCTTTTAGCTTGGATAATTCTGCGCTCCCAATTTTCACCTTGGATAATTCTGTAATCCCCTTTTTAACTTTTGGGTTTTTATTACAAAACAAAAGTATATATAAAGTGAAAATATCTCTTGAATGAATGGGGAAAAAATCAAACGAAGAATTCCATATTGCTGTTGGAGCGTTTGGTTTCGACATTCTCTAAGTTTTACGCTCGTAGTGCATATTGCATTTCACTCAAAAATTCAATATCGAGATTTCACCGGAAATTTATGTTTTGAGGTCTCCTGCATAAAAAAAAGCATTGTTAGAAAAGGGTCCCTGTGCGTGTGTGTGCCTCTGAACGTATAACTCAAAAATGAAAAGTCCGTTAAAAACCAAGGTTGGTATTTAAGTTTAATATCTGTCAAGGATTTAACACGAAGATTTTGAAGAAAATTTCTCCATCCTAAAACTACCCTTTACATGGAACATTTAGATTTTTTTTCAAAAATGGCTCTAGCGAGTTCGATTAACATGCTACACATTTAAGATATTTTGATGACAAATGAAACGTATATTTTGAATTTTATGGTTGTAGCCCTTGTAGTCTATTTGAAAAACTGGTAAACCGTAACAGATAGACCAAATCTTACTATACAAAGTTGTATATCTCGGTAATACACACTGGCTAAGTCTAAATGCATTTTTTGTGGAGTGAACCATTCCGGAGATAGGTACCTACTCCTTGTTTTGGGATACTGACACTTTTCTCAAATGCAAGGTCGCTATTCACCTTTTCGTCTTAGCCGTGTAAAGTGAATGGAATTTTAAAGCCTTGATATAGCGACCAGCTTTAAAAGATTTGACAATCGCTCAAAGCCTGCTGTATTCCCATATTCCCCTTATACCTACAGGAAATTAACAATAAGATAATTTGTACAAATGTTTATCTCAACCAACACGGAGAAGATATAGGAATAAGAGTTTCCAAGAATGGTTAGTAGAAGAGCAGAGAAACTCATGTGAGTGCAACTCAGATTTTTTAACCTCGCCTCAATTAAAGTATGTATATCCTCACTGGAATATTCGCCAAATGTAAGAGCTGCAAGGAGGAGGTGCTATAACGAAAGCGATGATACCACGTCCAAGAGCTAATATCTAAACATAAGTGGAGTGGTCAGTTAATTTGAAGTTGCACTTAAATTTAATCTTCAATGACTATTTATATACCAACTACCATGCACCAGTCTCATAAAAGCTTGAAAATGGCTCTGTCGATTTGAATAATTTCTTTTTTGTTTTGTTCGTCTCAATACTGGGATGGTTTAGAAATAAAAGTACATTAGGAAAAAGCTAAAGCAACAACCTAAAAATCTTCAAAATCGAAATTGCTAATTTTGTATGGCAATTTCACTTCGGATTACCTACTTTCAATATATTGCGTTTATGGTGGATTTATCCTTTAATACTGCACCTATTTCATTTAAAATCTTTTTCGTAAAAAACAGGTTGTGGATTTTGATAATAGATCGAATTTAATTACATTTTGCGAACATTCATTTTGATCAGCCGCTTCCTTAGGGTAATTTGACTTTGTAGGCTTAGAAATAAACAAAACCTTCACTCAATTTTGTTTTATTGGGACTGCAGGATTTGGGGCAAGCTTAGACATAACCACAAAATGTGTTTTAGTGAAACTCTAGGAATTAGTTTGAGGATTTCAATATTGTAAAGTTCTGAAGCTAAGTTCAACAAATTTGAGTGACTGAAAACAATTCCGTATCGGTTTACAGGGTTCATTAGGATGCCAAGGAGAGGACGAGTTGGAAAATCATCATTACAATCAAATCAATTTTAGGTGGTGCGAAGTTCACCAGGTCATGTAGTTCCAGAATATTTTACATTTTTTCTACGGTAGCATGTGTGCTGACAGTGTTTAGTTGTGGTGTAAGAAGAAAAATCTGATGTGTTACACTCACATGACTTTCTCTACTCTTGTACTAACCATTCTAACAAACTCTTATTCCTATATCTTCATGTTAGTTAAGATAAACATTCGTACAAATTATCTTATTGCTTATTTCCTTGTAGGTACAAGGGAAATATTAGAATACAGAAGGCTTTGTGCGACAGTCAAATCTTTTTGACCTTTGAGATTCCGTTCTCTTTGCACGATTAACATACAAAAAAAAAAAAATAAATAAATAAACAACGTTGCTGCATTTCGCTAAAGTTCTAAGTTTTCCGAAACTCACACACATAACAAGGAATATCTCCGAAATGGTTCATCCTACAAGAAAATTTATTGGAAAATAAATTGTGTATTTTACCAAGATCTACATTTTTTGTATAGTATAATTTGGTCTATCGCTAACGGTTTACCAGTTATGCAAAGGTCGCCCAGAGTAAATACGACTACAGGGGCTATGGCCAGAAAATTCAAGATATACATTTCATTTGTCATAAAAATATCTCAAACATTTGACATTTTAATCAAAATCGTTAGAGCCATTTTCAAGAAAATCAAAATTTTCGAAAAATTTTCCATTTAAAGGGTAGTTTAGGGTGGATTTATTTTCTTCAAAATCTTCGTGTCGCATCCTGGAAAGACATTAAACTTAAATACCAATTTTGGCTTTTAATCGACTTTTCGTTTTTGAGCTATGCTGTCCACAGACTGACAGACACACGAACCTTTTTCTAAAAATGCTTTTTTTGGACTCAGGGGGCCTCAAAACATATATTTCCGGTGAAATCTCGACATCGAATTTTTGGGTGGAATACAATACTTCCCCAACATACCAGTAGAGAAAGTAAAAAGAGGACTAAAGATCGACTTTTCTTGGTCTTCAGAAGTACCATGGAAATTGCACTGCGGTTTAACTAACCAGAAGTTTATAAAACGGTCCTGGAGTTAAACTTTTGGACATTATCTAGCGTAGGTGAGAGGGGTAGGAAATGGCATGTAGGTGTCTGGGATGGTAGAGAAGTGCACCCCAATGGCCGGGTCGGGCCGGGTCGGGCCGAACCAAGCCAGCAGCCAGACGGACGCACATGGCCTTCCTTCCTTCCCTATAAGTATTAGACCTTCACTTTATGCAAATAGGAGTAACACGTTAGAGGTCTATGTCAAGCGGGCGGAACAAGAGACTCTACGATCCTGGACAATGACATTCGTATTGCAGTGTGTAATTTATCACCTTACGGATTGCATAATAAGAGCCTACGCGCTTCATTTGTCTCCTGCAAGTTGAGACCTGCATTTACTTTCTCTGCTTCTCGCAGCACCGTTCGCCCAAAAATGCGGCACACCATTCGACTCTGTCTAATTGCTCTTTCACATGCTTAGAAAAGAAATTAGCTCTTCTTTTACACAAGTCGCGTGTAGGTTGGAATCACGTTGAAAATTCCAATGGCGCAGCCGAGATTTGAACCACAGATCTTCCGCTCACGTCTAGTTGCTCAAAAGAACTGAGCTCCCATGGAAACATGCCGGCCGGCACGACGTTATATCCCCCAAGAAACTCATTTTTATGTCAAATAAATCAAAACATACGACGAAAACTTGCAAGAAAATTACCACTAAAATATCTGTCTGAATAGCTTAACTCAAAAACGAAAATTCCTTAAAAACCAAAGTTGGCTTTTAAGTTTAATATCTTTCAAGGATGCGACGTGAAGATTTCTCCATCCTAAGCTACCTTTTACATGGAAAATGTTAGTTTTCAAATGCTTGTTAGGATTTCGATTAAAATTCCCCATGTTTAAGATATTTTTATGCCAAATGAACTGTGTACATTCAATTTTCTGGCTATAGTCTATTATAATCCTGTTTACTCTCAATCGCCACCACACACCATGAAACCTATAAGCACATCTGAAACATGAGAAGAAAGCGGAATGAAAGGGAAATCGTGCTAGACGAGAAACTCCAGCCTACCGACCAGTAAATACCACGAAAAATATAAAGTCAGAGTAGATTAATAGATTTATTGACATAGGGTGCGACCCTGGCCACTTATCCCATAGACGTACATAAATTACATTCTATTTTACAGTTTTTAAATATAAAACACTAACTTACAGGATGACAAGCAATCTCTATTCCTTAATGGTCGGACATGCACATGCGCAGTTGGCTTTCCTATAGTTCAAATGAATTTTGGGCGCAGATAGAAGCTTCCAGGATTGCCAGACTGCTCAAAGTGAGGTTACGTTCTAAAATGAGAAGTGTTTCTTACAACTTGTTTTACCAGACCTTGCCCTGTTTGCGTGGTGAGTTCTGTTTACACATAGCTGAAGCTAGAAAATGCTAACAATATTGGAGAAGTGTTTCTATTTCCAGAACTACGCCAACACGTGGTCCAAACAAGCTCACGGACATCCTAACATAACTATGTTACTACTGCCTCTCACTCGGAACTCTCATTTCATGTTACTTTCCTCCTCCTCTTCTTCTTCTTCTCCTCGAACGCTTACTCTCTTATATTACAATGTTTAGATAATAGCAAACCCAGGACGGGTGATCAGCCCAGTGTCTGGTATCAAGACGAAGAAGAACGAAATGAATTGTAGAGTTAAAAGAGATAATAAGAAATGTTACAATTTAAGTTAACTAATCAGCGACCGAGAAAAACCGCAAAAAGCTTGGGGTTTGAACCCGATACCTCCAGAATACGAGTTGTCCAAATTACCTCATTCGGTTTTTATTTTGTCGAAAATAACTTAAGTAATTTTGTTTAAAGTACCATATATTAAATACATGTAATATCAAATTAAATATGCTTAGATTTTTAACTTTATCCTAATAGCCTGTGATGTTCTCTGCATTCGAAAGGAATTTTATATATGTAATTATATTTTATATAATAAAGCAGTAGGAAAAATATTTTTATCAGATATTGCACACCTTCTAATAAACGGTAGAGGGTAGAAAAACTAAGGTAAACTGAAAGAAGTATAGCTCCACCAGAGGGAAGCCCTCTCTGAGCGCTCAACAACTTGGTCATCAGTGCCCTTATAAGACGGGCTATGCTAAAAGTCAGGGATGAATATAAAATAGGAATGCTAATAAACATAAATAGAGCAAAGTAATGAAACAACAGTCAGCAGTAAAACAAATTTATAGAGGTCCAAAGAGTAAGAAATCTGATATATAAAGTTCTAAATCCTTAAGTTGATGTTTACCATTGCTATAAACTCCAAAACGCCAGGACGTCTGCAAGACTGGCCGGTAGTTGCAGAGAGTCTCGAAGGTGCACCAGGGAAACACGCTCTAGCAGCACGTGAAGGACCGACAAAACTTTGTTACTTAGCGCATAAAGAGTGCCAGGATTTCCCTTAAAAAGGTAAAATTGCAATTGACCAATACGCAGTCGAACCAAGATCATCTCCCAACGAGATAAGCTGATTACCGCGGAGAGCTGACCACTCTTCGTGCCGGCACAAGTTTAAAGTCTTCCAAATACGAGATATCGTAATACTGGGCTCTGTAGTTGCCACCTCTGTTGCCAAATCCGCCATTTCAAACCAACGTGATCAGGAATCCACGCTGAGTGTTACATAAATGTCTAGTATTATGGAATAAGAAGTCTCTTACAACAATTCATTAAATACTCTTACTGCTGCAAATTAATAAATGCACGTTATAGCACAGTATGAGAAATACATCTTCTAACATGTTAGAAATATACACTTATCACCGAAAAATTTACAAAATACGATGGTAAATAATTATGACCTAAACTTTTTAAGTGCGTTTTCCAAATCTTCTGAAATTTAATGATGTTTAAATTAACATTATGTATATTGACAATCTATTTTTAAAATCTTGCGTAGGTACTCAATAATAAACAAATATTAATTTTATTGTTTAATTTTGAATTTGTTTATTCCTCAATCCAGAGCTAATCCTCAGCTATGCACAGAATGCAATAAATGTCACATTTTGAAGGACGATCAGAAAGAAGAGTTACAGTAGCAAATTCTATATATCGTAAAGTTCTCAAAAACGAATGATCTTGTATTTGCACGCAACATTGTAACGGGGAACAAACCTCCTAATATTCTAGACAAGAATTAGCAGATGTGAAAAATCCTCTGGACGACTGCAAGTACATAGAAATATAAAAATCTGATGTGTTGCACTCACATGACTTTCTCTACTCTTGTACTAACCATTGTTACAAACTCTTATTCCTACATCTTCTTCGTGTTAGTTGAGATAAACATTTGTACAAATTAATATCTTCTTGACACTACAAGGAGAAAATGGGAATACAGTAGGCTGTTTTGAGCGATAGTCAAATAGTTGAAAGCTTTGAGTTCCCGTTCTCTTTGCACACTTAACATGTACATTTTTGTATAGTATGATTTGGTCTATCTCTAACGGTTTACCAGTTATGCAAAAGTCGCCCAGAGTAAATAAGACTACAGGGGCTATAGCCTGAAAATTCAAGATATACATTTCATTTGCCATAAAAAAATCTCAAACATATAACATTTTAATCAAAATCGTCAGAGCCATTTTCAAGAAAATAAAAATTTTCGAAAAATGTTCCATGTAAAGGGTAGTTTAGGGTGGAGGACTTTTCTTCAAAATCTTTGTGTCGCATCCCTGAATGATATTAAACTTAAATACCAACTTTGGTTTTAACCGATTTTTCATTTTTGAGTTATGCTGTCCACAGAAGTGCTTTTTTGGATTCAGAGGGTCTAAACATATTTCTGGTGAAATCTCGACATCGAATTTTTGGGTGGAATACAATACTTCCTCTATTTTACTATATGTAGTAGAGAAAGCAAAATTGCTCTTTGACTATGGGAGTCTTAAAAAGTATACTTGCTGTGAAATGTTGGTATTCAGTTTTTGGATACAATTGTCTGCCTTCAGTACTTAAAGAGGGAAAATGAAAATGGGATTACAGTTGATGTGCTCATCACTACACGGAGCTTCTTTCATGCGTGTGTGTCAAAGTTACTAAACTTGCACGGAACCTTAATTTCACATTATAAACAATGTCTTCCCATGCACACATTAACCTGGAAGCGGGTTCATTGTTCTAAGTTTTATGTCGCTAATAAAGGAAGTCAGAAAACCATAACTTCCCACAACCTCGCGGAATTTTTCTCGCATTTCCTTGAAACCGGGCGAGGATATGTGGGCGAGTGTTTGGTACCTAGCGGCAAACGCTGCTCACTTGTTCCTTCATTATGACGTTCCCGCTAGGATGAAGTCTGGATCTTGCGTTCACAAATAACTCCATCATAATTTACTACATAAGGAAAACGTCTTCAAACGAACCCATGGAACCATTTTTTACCTTCTCTACTGCGTATAGTTGGTAGGGGAAGTATTGTATTCCACCCAAACATATTATGTCGATATCTCAGCGGAAATGTGTGTTTTGAGGCCCCTGGAGGCTAAAAAAGATTTTTAAACAGACGTTCGTATGTGTGTGTGTGTGTGTGTGTGTGTGTGTGTGTGTGTGTGTGTGTGTGTGTGTGCGTGCGCGTTTGTGGATAGCATAACTCAAAATCGAAATGTCAGTTAAAAACCAAAGTTGATATTTAAGTTTATATCTTTCAGGCATGCGACACAAAGATTATGAAAAAAATTCTTCCAGCCTAAAATATCCTTTACATGGAAATTTTTTTGAAAATTGATTTTGTCAAACATGGCTTAACGTTATGTTTAAAATATACGTTTAAGTTATTTTTATGGCAAATGAAATGTATATCTTGAATTTTCTGGCTATAGCCCCTGTAGTCGTATTTACTCTGGACGGCTTTAGCATAACTGGTAAACCATTAGAGATAGACCAAATCATACTATAGAAAAATATAGATCTTATTAAGATACACAATTTATGACTGAATAAATTTTGTTGTAGGGTGAACCATTTCGGAGATATTCCTTGTTATATATGGGAGTTTCGGAAAGCTTCAAAACTTTCGTGAAATGGAACATCGCTGTTCATTTTTTGATGTCTTAAGTATGCAAACAGAAGTAAATCTCAAAGCTTTAAAATATTTGACTATCGCACAAAGCCTACCGTGTTCTAATATTCCCCTTGTACCTACAAGGAAATAAGCAATAAGATAATTTGTACAAATGTTTATCTCAACTAACACGAAGAAGATATAGGAATAAGAGTTTGTAAGAATGGTTAGTACAAGAGTAGAGAAAGTCATGTGAGTGCAACACATCAGATTTTTTCTAAGCCATACCACTATTGAGGCGAACGAATCAAAAAAAGAAAAAAAAAAAAAGTATTTAAATCACTCGAGTCGTTTACAAGTTTTTGTGAGACCAACGCACGGTAATTGATGTGTGTGTGTGCGTGTGTGTGGAAAGTATTCGCGTTCCAATTATTGTAAAATGATTTGGACAAACCAGAATCCTTCGCGGGAATGTGCATGACTTACCAGAGTTTCATCGGCAATGGATAAATGTATAGGAACCCATACAAATAAAAATAAAAATTATTAAACTAATGATAAGTGATGTAAAGTGTGATGATTGCCATAGACCTTCGACGTTGAAACAATAAAAGCAGACAGAGGTACGTGGGAATGGGATATGCTGAGAACTTATGATGATGCGCCGTCCTCTCATTGTAGCCAGCTCATAAGGAAGGGACAAAGATGAAAATTGTACATCTGTAGGTGACCAGCTCTTTTGCATTGCATATTTAATTGCATTGCGACTATAAAATGCAACCATAAACATCCCTTTTTGCGAAAAAAACACGTCTCAGAAAGACTGAAGCAGTTAAAGGACGCAGGTTACAGTAAATCTTTCACTTAACAAAATAACGGTCCGTGAAAACACTAACGATTATTAGATGTGCTTTCTCAGCAAAGTTAAAGAGCTTGGGGAACATATCCTACGGTCAAGTGGGTAATTACACGGCATTTCTCCAACTTGAAATGAACAAGAGGCCAAATACCTGCCTACTACCGTTTATGATATTTTGAACCTGTCTGTATAATGTGACAGGTTCCTTGCTGACTCCTCACAATGTTGCAACATCTTCATCTTCTAATTTTTATTTTCTTTGCTTGATAGAAAGAAAAAATAGACGGAAAATCTCTAATATACCATCAAGCCATAGGTTTTGACTTTGTTCCGGCCAGATATATCGCCTCCATACAAAAACTGAAGAAACACACTGAAGGTAGAAGTGACATTAAGTCAGACGATTGCAGAAGCTATGCCACACTCCGTCAACCCTTTGCGTGCAGAATTTGGAAAAACGTATTGAAGGAATTTACCAAATGAGCCAACCGATTGCAGAAACTCATTGTATCACTACATAAGCAGGCTTCTTCATTAAAAAATTTGAAGAAACAGATTGAACACTTAGTGTTACATGAGCTAGCGGACAATAAAGATTGTGTATTAGCTTCAGGCAGGCCTTCAAAGCGTCATTTGAATAAACAAATTGCAACTTACGTTCCACATGAGCTATCCAATAGCAGGAATTTTGTTAAAAGCAAGGCAGACTTTGAAGAAGTGTGAAAGTAGATTTATTGGCAAGTAACACAACTGCCCAACATAGGCGACGTTGATATGATCCTGGCAATTGACAGTGTCGTTAACAAAGAAACTGTCTTAATACTCCATGCGGGGGCATTTATTTTTTCTGAAAAGCAATGTCACCAGAGAACTAGCAGAATAACAGGAAAAACAGAGGAGATGTTGCAACGCTGTGTTTCACTGCAGGCGGACTTAACCACTGTCTATCGTTTGTGATTTCTTTGATTTCATTGACTGAAGTGACACGCCCGTTGTGAACTGTGAAACATCAGCAACTTCCGAGATCAAACGATGCATGCGGTGTGCATTACTTGAGAGGCTGCTGATGATCAAGGAAAAGCGCATGTTAACCACAAGAATACCACAATACTAATTATTACAACAACTGCCGACTGCAAGAGTTGTATTTCATTCCAAGACAGACTTCACCAATGCAGAATTTGAAGAAGAAAATGTGTAAATTTATTAGAAAAACCTGCCGATATCAGGAATTGTATTTCAGCCTGAGGCAGTGTTCTCCAATGTAGAATTTGAAGAACAGATTGGAGACTACACACACGCCTTGTATTTCAGCCTGAGGCAGTGTTCTCCAATGTAGAATTTGAAGAACAGATTGGAGACTACACACACGCCTTGTATTTCAGCCTGAGGTAGTGTTCTCCAATGTAGAATTTGAAGAACAGATTGGAGACTACACACACGCCTTGTATTTCAGCCTGAGGCAGTGTTCTCCAATGTAGAATTTGAAGAACAGATTGGAGACTACACACACGCCTTGTATTTCAGCCTGAGGTAGTGTTCTCCAATGTAGAATTTGAAGAACAGATTGGAGACTACACACACGCCTTGTATTTCAGCCTGAGGTAGTGTTCTCCAATGTAGAATTTGAAGAACAGATTGGAGACTACACACACGCCTTGTATTTCAGCCTGAGGTAGTGTTCTCCAATGTAGAATTTGAAAGGCAGATTGGAGACTACACACACGCCTTGTATTTCAGCCTGAGGCAGTGTTCTCCAATGTAGAATTTGAAGAACAGATTGGAGACTACACACACGCCTTGTATTTCAGCCTGAGGTAGTGTTCTCCAATGTAGAATTTGAAGAACAGATTGGAGACTACACACACGCCTTGTATTTCAGCCTGAGGTAGTGTTCTCCAATGTAGAATTTGAAGAACAGATTGGAGACTACACACACGCCTTGTATTTCAGCCTGAGGTAGTGTTCTCCAATGTAGAATTTGAAAGGCAGATTGGAGACTACACACCCGCCGATATTGGGAATTGTATTTCAGCCTGAGGCAGTGTTCTCCAATGCAGAATTTGAAGGGCAGACTGGAGACTACACACCCGCCGATACCAGGAATTGTATTTCAGCCTGAGGCAGTGTTCTCCAATGCAGAATTTGAAGGGCAGACTGGAGACTACACACCCGCCGATATTGGGAATTGTATTTCAGCCTGAGGCAGTGTTCTCCAATGCAGAATTTGAAGGGCAGACTGGAGACTACACACCCGCCGATACCAGGAATTGTATTTCAGCCTGAGGCAGTGTTCTCCAATGCAGAATTCGAAGGGCAGACTGGAGACTACACACCCGCCGATATTGGGAATTGTATTTCAGCCTGAGGCAGTGTTCTCCAATGCAGAATTCGAAGGGCAGACTTGAGGTACGTACTACATCAGCCAGCCGATTACAAGAAGCTCAACAAAACCAAATTACTGCATTATTAATGCAATTGATCAAGGAGCGAAGCACGTATCCTGCACGAGCTTGGTGAAGCCCTATCTAGGAAATGGATCATTTGAAATGCAGTTCCAGTAGCAGCTTCTTGCTGTAGTCTGCCGTTTGATGCTTGCCGCTATTATCTTGGACTCCCCAAAGGGAGAGACAACAAACTGGTCACAAAAATCCCAAGGCGAGTGGTCATCAAAATAACGAGACTACTCGAAGGACAATAGCCGTCTTTCTGGGACGTGCATAACGCCATCTATTTTCATGTCGTATAAACTGCTGCACGTACTCATCTCATTTGTTTGCATCCTTGCTTTAACAGTCCTTAAATATCTTCCTAATGCACTCTTATAAACAGGATGGACAAAATTAAAGTATGTACACACTAGCTGACTTAATTAGGGGGAATTAATTTAGAGACAAGATCAGTAAAAACATCGATATCTGCAGATAATCAAATATTAATAGCAAAAAATCTGATTTGTTGCACTCACATGACTTTCTCTACTCTTGTACTAACCATTCTTACAAACTCTTATTCCTATATCTTCTTCCTGATTATTTGAGATAAACATTTGTACGAATTATCTTATTGGTTATTTCCTTGTAGCTACAAGGGGGATATTAGAATACAGTAGGCGTTGAGCGATAGTAAAATCTTTCAGATTTCAATTATCCAATAGTCTTATGTTTCTGTGGATGCATTTAAAAATATCACTTAATACACTTAAACTAAAAAATAAATATACGAATAAATAAAAACACCGGAAAGACACTTTGCAAAAGCACTGTTGAACAATTACAGATACCACAGTAAGAAAAGCGAGCAGGGAAAGCCGTGTGAATGTAATACTTTGCATTTATTTCCATCATAAGGAAAATTGCATGATTGTACAAGAGTGAGTATAGAAAGAAGTGTTTTGTAAAATAAAACTGAGTAGAGAAAATCCTGTGAAGGTAATATGGTGCAATTTCTATTTTATGTATATAGAAAATTGTATGAATTTTTTTAGAAGAGGTAGCAGAAAAAGAAATGTGATTGTGCTTGGCAAAAAGAAAAGTGATTAGAGTAAACTATGTGAATGCAATAGGCTTCATTTCTATTTCATACATATAGAAAATTGTATGAATTGTTTGCAGGAGTAGAGAAGAAAGTGCGTTTGTTTTATAAAAGAAAAGTGGGCAAGGAAAACCGTGTGAATCTAATTCGTTGCATTTCTATTTCAATTACCTAGAAAATTGCACGAGTTGTATGTTGAAGGGTGAGTATAACACATGTGGATGTGTAACGTAAAAGAAAACCGAGTAGAGAAAACCATGAGAATGTAATACGTTGCACAGTGAAAAGGATACCATAAAAATCTTTTCATTTTTAGAAAAAAGTCCGTGTGTGTGTGTGTGTGTGTGTGTGTGTGTGTGTGTGTGTGTGTGTGTGTGTGTGTGTGTGTGTGTGTGTCTGTCTGTAGACAGCATAACTCAAAAACGAAAACTCGGTTAAGAACCAAAGTTGGTATTTAATTTAATGCCTTTCTAGGTTGCGACACGAAGATTTTGAAGAAAACAGCCCCACCCTAAACTACCGTTTGTATCGAAAATTTTTCGGAAATTTTGATTTTCTTGAAAATGTCTAACAATTTTGATTAAAATGCGCTATGTTTAACATATTTGTATGACAAATGAAATGTATATTTTGAATTTTCTGGCTATAGCCTATATAGCCCTTGTTTACTCTGGAAGACTTTTGAATAACTCGTAAACCGTAAGAGATAGACTGAGTCTTACTATACAAAAGATGTAGATCTCGCTAAAACAATTTATGTCTAAATAAAAGTTTTTGTAGAGTGTACCATTTCAGAGATACTTGTGTCTGTTTCGGAAAATAAACTTTCGTGAAGTGGAACATCGTTGTTCATTTTTTTATATATTAAGTGTGCAAAGAGAACGGAATCACAAAGCACAAAACTTACTGTATTCTAATATTCCCCTTGCACCTACAAGGAAATAAGTAATAAGATAATTTGTACAAATGTTTATCTCAACTAACATGAAGAAGATATAGGAATAAGAGTTTGTAAGAATAGTTAGTACAAGGGTAGAGAAAATCATGTGAGTGCAACACATCAGATTTTTCCTTTAAAACAGTATAAATAGAAGCATTAGAAAGGAAGGAAGGAATGAAATATTTTAAGGAAAATATTGGATCCAATTCAAACTGAAAAAGGAGAGGAAAATGAAGACCTGTATAAAAGTAAAGAATGAAAAGATTTCAGATACAATCAGGAAAAGAAGAATAAGACAGTTCGGTCACTTAATGAGGAAGGATAATAATAGACTTACAAAACAAATTTTCAAGCGTGTATACGAAAGTAAAATGGTAATCAATGAATGCAAGGGATACAGAAAAACTTAAATGAAATGAAATTGACAGAAGGAATGATACAGGATAAAGCAAAGTTAAGAAAGTTAATACAATATTTTGAAGGTTTTCAGTTGAAAGAAAAGAACACAACTACAATTTGGACAGAAGAAAGAAGAAAAATCACAGTGATAGGATGAAGAAACATTGGAGAGATAGAAAGGAAAAAGTTTATATATCTCATATAAATCCTCTAGTAAGTACAGAAGTTTACTATTCGATGTCAAGGTTTCACGGAAGCAGAGTTTGCCTGATTCGCGCGCGCGAGAGTGTATGTATGTTTATGTGTTTAACTCAAAGGGAAAACTTGTAGAAAAAACAAACTTTATGTTTAAGTTCAACGAGTTCCAAGGATGCGACACCAAGATCTATCCACAAGACACCTCCCCACCCACCAGGGTTAATACTTACATGGAAAATGCGCAAAACCCACGTAGTGGGGAATATCAAAACGAGCTCAATTTATTTTCATTTACATATCATACATACATTCAATTTACAGAACTGAAGAGTAATACAGTAGAAACTCGAAATAACGCGGTTCTTGGGGCCATGCTTTAGCCCTGGTTATAACGGTTTCTGAGTATATCGAAATGTGAGGTTAGGAGTGGAGATGGAGGGAAACTTTCTCGGGATTGCGTGGAAAGAGTATGTAATTTTAAGGTCAGCATATAGCGCCCAGTTATTAAACATTCGACTATCTCTATTCCCTTTGTATATAAATCAAAATATGCAATACCGATGTCCCACAGCTCAATTTCTAGTCAGAAAAATTATATGCAACAAAAGTACATTAAGAGTTCGATACATACAATTTCGGTCCTACTTTTGTATCCAGCCTGATTTAGTTGTATATAACTTTTTCATCCAATGACATTGAAACAGTCAATCAGCGCCAATAACGTAACAATATGGTGGACTGCGCATGCGGGATATTCAGCTGTTGCGTATGTAGGAGTTTGTGTTGCGCTACTCAGTTATTTGTAGTTCTGTAATCTTGTACATATAATTTTGCCTTCAACACGATATAAGAGATAAATCTTGGTCAATTCGTATAAAATTGTGATAGTTTTCCAAGTCCTCTAACCTCAGTTTGTTTCATTCTAGACCCAACCGTGCAAAGAGAACGGAATTTGAAGGTTTTAAAAGATCTGACTATCGCTCAAAGCCTACTGTATTCCCATATTCCCCTTGTACCTACAAGAAGATAAATAGTAAGGTAATTTCTGCAAATGTTTATCTCAACTAACACGAAGAAGATATAGTAGTAAGAGTTTGTAGGAATGGTTAGTACAAGAGTAGAGAAAGTCATGTGAGTGCAACACATCAGATTTTTCAGAGAGGTATACTAGTGGCATTTTCTGTTTCCTAAGTAAACTTAAAATAAATTAAAGTATTTGGTTGATGTTACTACTTGCAGGGAAACATTTTTGTTTGTATGAATTTGTTGGTGTTAAAATGAATAAAGCAATCATCAAATAGGTACATAATTGAGTCTTTAGATAACACATTTGCCATTATCTTTGCAACTTAACAAATCAGAGCAAAATTGAAATGTAAGGAGGAAATTTCATACAAAATACAAAAAAGAGAAAGGGGGGGGGGGAAGTAAGTACGAATATGGTGTGTCAATGTGTGGTTAAAATTAAGCGCACGGGTGGCTTAAAGCTTTAAACATGGTGGGTTGGGAAGAATGTTGGGCCAAAGTTACGCACCATTCTACTGTGTTTAAAAACTCGTTGACCAAAGAAAAAGTTGTTGAACATCGTCAGGACCCCAACCTAGTGGTCCTCGTGGGTAGTCAAGTGATCTATGGCGGCGCCGTGGCCGAGCGGTTAGCGCGCTCGCCTACCACCTAGATGACCCGGGTTCGATCCCAGGGACCCGCATGTGGTATTCGTGGTAGACGAAGCGGCGTCAGGGCGGGTTTTCTCCGGGTGCTCCGGTTTCCCCATGCCATCTCATTCCACCGGTGCTCCATCTTCATTCCACGTATCATCAAGGTCACCGCCTGCGGTGCCGTAGTAGTAAAAGCGGGCGTTAAACACTACAACAAGTGATCTATCGCAATGCACTATGGGATGAGTCTAAGACCTCGTGACAAACAGAACCAGCTTGAATCAGCTGACTATCGTTTCTGCATCTTTCATGCAACCATGGAGAACTTCGTAAAGAACATTTCAAACAATTTGAAACAAACGTTTTTAGTTTCGCTGCCACATGCATGGTAGGTATAGATTCGAAACTTTTACCAGAAATACGCTTTGTGAAATCCTCTACATAAAAACGAAAAAGGTCCTTATATGCATATGTATGTGTTTGTGGACAGCATAACCCCAAAATGAATAGTTTATACAATATCAAACTTTGTATTTAAATCCTGCGACCTCCGAGGATGCAACACAAAGATTTTTAAGAAAATCCCCTGGCCCGAAATTACCCTTTTGATGAAAAATTTCACTAACCCAAAAATGATTCTAATGCATTTAATTAAGTTACTATATGTTTAAGATATATTTATATATTACGTCCTCTTTTTTCTGGTTGACTGCGCAAAAAAAGTTGATTCGTTAAAATGTATTTGACATTCGTTTATGTCAACTACATTTTATATGGATTAGCCATTTCCGAGATAATTCTTGTTACTGTTTTGAATTGTTTAATATTTATAGATGTTTTACTCAAATAAGAATAGTTGATATTTTCTCTCTCTCTTTCTTTTTCTATCAGTACATAGAGGTAAAGAAATTATTGCATTCCTCCCAAAGATTTGAGCGATAATCACATCTTAAAAGCTTTCAAATTCCGTTTTTTTTCCCCACATGTAATATATACATGTGAATGGCGATGTTCCATTTGACGAAAGTTTAAGTATTCCAAAACTTACACAAATAACACGGAATACCTCCGAAATGGTTCACTCTACAAAAAAATTATTTGGTCATAAACTGTGTGATTTAGCAAGATATAAATTTTTTGTATAGTAAGATTTGGTCTATCTCTTACGATTTTCGAGTTAGGCAAACGTCATCCAGAGTAAATACGACTACAGGGGCTATAGCCAGAAAATTCCGGTGATACATTTCATTTGCCATAAAAATATCTCAAACATATGGCATTTTAATCAAAATCGTTAAGGACATTTTCAAGAAAATCAAAATTTCCGAAAAACTTTGCATGTAAAGGGTAGTTTAGGATGGAGGAATTTTCTTCAAGATCCTCGTGTCTTCCTAGAAATAAGACACTGGGCTTTCTCACTGTTGTAATGCGTACAATGTTCTATATTGTTACAATAGTAATGCAACGTATTAGATTCATGCAGCTTTCTCTACACACTTTTCTTTATGTAGTATTTGTGGTTGCTTAGCGGTGCTTTTACATAGTGTCTTCCTCATGGGTTTATTTATTTTGTTATTTTTTGTATTTTATAGTTTCCTATAGAGTTTTAATTAACTCTTTGCTTAAGGGTCTGAACAAATATTTTTTAATGTCTCCAAACAAACACAAGGCTTTGGTTAAGTGCAACCTAAGTGTATGGGATAAATCGTGAAACTTCGGGCGACACCCGCTATCTCATTTAGCAATATAATCAATTTACAAAGTTACTGCGATAATCTTAGCGAGAAAACGCGAAATCTAATGTTTACATTACGATTTGTTCCCGAAACTAATGCCCAATACTGAGATATGTAAACTTAGGGACCGATTGTTAGAAGATCTAACAATGTCTTAACCCTACTGCATTGTATCTACAGAGAAAGATGCAGCAAGACTAAATATGCAAGTCTTTATCTCAATTAACATGAAGAGGTTAGGAGAACAAGTCTTGGTTTATTAACGATGGGTAGAGAAGCTCATGTGAATGTAACACATTGTAGAAGTGTTTATTGTGATATGATTGCACTGTAAGTGCATGAAGGTGAAGAAGTGGAGGTATTACGTTAGCAAATGTTGGCGTCTCTGCCAGGATATTCCTGTCGGACTTGCACTAATGGAAAAAACATGACAAGGACGTTTGTACATTAGTCATAGCAACACGTAAATCTAATTTTATACTTGTGAACGCGTGTCACATGCGTATGTGTACATCTCCATATGGGCGAACAAGTCGCAACTATCAGCAACTAGTGATTCTGTATCGCGTAGACTACTCTTAGACCGGCCACTTTGGGTTTTTCGTGGTTATCCCTGCTTCCTTCACCTCATGCTCCAGGGCAGTGCAGTGTCGGACAGGTGGTTACTTTTCTGTCTTCTCTTAACCGCCTCACGCAGGCCGAGTTCTTCCCAATTCCGCCAGAGGGAAGCCTTCTCCAAACAACACACCTCTGTGACCAGGCTTGAGTTGTCACTAAACTATATTAGGTAATGGAAGTATTGCATCTTCTTCTTCTTCTTCGCCTTCTGCCTTTACAGCGTAGGGGTGGCCCTGTTATTCTCCTTCTCCATAAGTTTACAACACGGCACCTGCAGTTAAACTTTTGGTTTGGTTTAACTAAATTTCCAAAGTACTCGTATGTTTCTAATACTGATCTGTTTTGCGAAGTGCCTAATCGCACATTACCTGTATCATTCATGCTGCCTGTGATGATCTTTATCAAGAAGGAAACATTTGGGCTGATAAGAGATTTTGTCGAAGCTGTGCGTCAGTTGATAAGAGCTCCTCGGCGGCTCGTGCAATGACATAAGAGGCGAGTGATACAATCTCGTCATAGGCGCCGCCTCACCGACACGTAGAACAAACAGCAATTATGTGTTCAGCTCCAAATATACCACCTTGGGAGCAAACTTACTACTTTAGCAGTGATTCACTCAAGTGAAAAATGGTCAAGTTAGAGACTTGATTTTGTACACAGGCATTACCAGGAACTAAAGAAACATGTGCACCAAATTTCATTCCAATGTCTAATCACATTTCTAATATATTAATCTATATCAATTTTATTAAAATCTATCTCCTCCAACAGATGTTGAACAACAGCATTTATTTTTTAAAATTTTTATTACCTTCTAACAAATTAAAGGAAGGAAATTTTGACACAGTGAATATCTTTTTCCCTTTTTTTCACCCCTTTAAAAATGTGTTTTGCCCCCCCCCCCCTAGGGGATTGAAACTTCACAGATATGTCTTTAATATATGATGCATTTTTTGCTATAAAAATCCAAAAATCGATTTTTTTACCAAACAGGCTAAAATATCACTTCGGTATTCCCTTAAAAGAAATGCCTAATTCTGCTAAGAATTTGGTGAAAAATTAATATTACTTACTGTACTTAAAGGAAGAATTTAAACCCTTAGGATAGTATAAAGAACAAACAATAAAGAAAAAATCTGATGTGTTCCACTCACATGACTTTCTCTACTCTTGTACTAACCATTCTTACAAACTCTTATTCCTATATCTTCTTCGTGTTAGTTGAGATAAACATTTGTACAAATTATCTTATTGCTTATTTCCTTGTAGGTACAAGGGGAATATTAGAATACAGTAGGCTTTATGCGATAGTCAAATGTTTGAGATTCTGTTGTCTTTGCACACTTAACATATAAAAAATTGAACAACGATGATCCATTTTACGAAAGTTCTAAGTTTTCCGAAACTCACACACATAACAAGGAATATCTCCGAAATGGTTCACCCTACAAGAAAATTTATTGAGACATAAATTGTGTATTTTAGCAAGATCTACATTTTTTGTATAGTATGATTTGGTCTATCTCTAACGGTTTACCAGTTATGCAAAAGCCTACTGTATTCTAATATTCCCCTTGTATCTACAAGGACATAAGCAGTGAGATAATTTGTACGAATGTTTATCTTAACTAATATGGAGATATGGGAATAAGAGTTTGTTAGAATGGTTAGTACAAGAGTAGAGAAAGTCATGTGAGTGCAACACATCACATTTTTCGACATAGTGCCCATAGCGTTTATGTAAGAGAAGCACGGATTCATCTGCAATAAAAATTAGTGGTCGTTTGCGTAGCATCGCCTCTTTCAGTGGTTCAAACATTTGCTCATCTCTCGAGCCGAGGTCTGGAGAGTATAGCGGATGTGGAAGAGTATCTCAATGAAGCATCCAGTTGTTGCATGGGTAGTATTTTGGAAAAGTGACATCGCATTCCAACGATGTATACACGTCATTCTATAAAAATCCGCTTAACCTACAAATTTAATATATTATTTATTTAAGTACGCTTTTAAAGTGTAATTAAACAATATACATTATGTAAATTGTACTAGAGTGCCAATAATCATTGGAACAGTACACATCATGTTATGCTGAGAACATTGGTTAAAGTGTGTATAAATTAGAAATATCGAGTACCCATAACATTTGACTGATAGAGGGAGACATCATCCTGATATAGGCAATTTTGTGATATATTTTGAAAGTGAATTCACGAACATACCTACGGTCGCGCGGTAGCCGAGTGGTTAGACCATTCCCTTGTTACCAAAGTGGCGCGGGTTCGATCCCAGGCAAGCGTATGTGGGATTTGTGATGGACGAAGCGGCACTGGGGCGGGTTCTCCGGTTTCCCCCGCCATCTCATTACACCGGTGCTCCATCTTCATTCCTACATCATCGGTGTCACCACCTGCGGTGCCGTAGTAATAAAAGCGGGCGTTAAACACTACCAAAAGAAAAAACGAACACACCTGTTGATCGTAAGCTTTCTTCCAGAGTTGGCAGCAGCTCTGGTTTTTGTGAAGCTGTCCTACGAGAGAAAAGTTTTCAGCCATTTTGATTACAATCGAGTCATATTTTTATTATTTGTTTATCGTATATCATGAGATTACCTTATTTATAGGTATATTTATTCATGTTATGTCAATACTCAGAAATGATGTAATATTGAGGTGACTCACTCATATTTAAAAAAAAAAAAAAAAAAAAAAAAAAAAAAAAGCCTTTATTCGGAAAAATGTATCAAATTTCATTTTCACCTTCTCTATCTTTCTTATGTTATGATCAGGTTAGAGAATCCAGCTGCACTGTTCTACAGATGCGCAGCAGTTTCCGTAATTTGACGCACCAGAGCCCCTATGTATAAATGTCAAAAATGGCTAACTCTCGCTTCGGTGAAGCATCTAATGCTGAAATAGATAAATAATTCGAGGAGGGAAACCTCAGAACACAGAATACAACAGGAAATATGTTTGGAACGAAATTATAAACTAAAAACAGATACTCCTGCCACTGACGCAGTCAATATCATCTTTTAAGAGGTTTATAATTACAATACAGCATTTAAATAACATTTCATGGTTATATCATTCTTTAATTCGTGAAATAAATGCAACTCGTGATAGTAAAACTCTGTTAATAAATTGACGATCATTCGTGGCTGAAATATTCAGTAACGGCAGTGATTCCGAATGAGCTTTATCAGAAAATAAAGCTATTGTCCTTCATCATTCAGGAACTTACCTGACCAGAATCACGAAGTTCAATATATCCAACAGGAAATTAGTTGTCAAACAATACCGAATAAAACCATAAACTACAATTAATATCGTTTATCAAAGTGGGTTAATTAAATGGGAGGTATTTACTCAATTTTTACTTTCTCTACTGGTAAGTAGAGGAACTATTGTATTTCACAAAAAGTTCGATGTCGAGATTTCACCGGAAATATGTTTTCAGACACCCTGAATCAAAAAAAAAAAAAAAAAAAAAAAAGCATTTTAGAAAAAGGTCCCTTTGTGTGTGTGTGTGGGGGGGGGCAGCATAACTCAAAAACTAAACGTCGGTTAAAAACCAAAGTTGGTATTTAAGTTTAATGTATGCGACACGAAGATTTTGAAAGAAATTGTTCCACCCTAAACTACCCTTTACATGGAAACTTTTTTAAAAAATTTTATTTTCTTGAAAATGGCTATAATTATTTTGATTAAAATGACATATGTTTAAGATATTTGTATGACAAATCAAACGTATATTTTGAATTTTTTGGCTATAGCCTATGTAGTCCTGTTTATTCTGGATGACTTTTGAATAACTCGTAAACCGTAAGAGATAGACAAAACCTTACTATACAAAAATCTCCCTAAAACACACAATTTATGTCTGAATAAATGTTTTGTAGAGTGAACCTTTTCGGAGATATTCCTTGTTATGTGTGTGAGTTTCGGGAAACTTAAAACTTTCGTGAAATGGAACTTCGTTGTTCATTTTTTGATATGTTAAGTGTGCGAAGAGAACGGAATATCAAAGCTTTAAAATATTTGAACTATCGCTCAAAGCCTACTGTATTCTAATATTCCCTTTGCACGTACAAGAAAATTAGCAATAAGGTTATTTCTGGAAATGTTTATTTCGACCGACATTGAATCGATAACTTGGGCAAAGATGTTATGTGCGAAGATATGTTTAATTGCGAATTTAACATTGAAAACGGCAAGTGAATTTGTCTTGACAGAACCGAAATTATCAACAGGAGGGCGTAAATAATTAAGAATATGTTGATTATCGAGCTGTAAGGTAAATAGTGAGGAGCATGTGCAATGGTGGTGCACTTCACAGTTGCAAAACTCAAGCAAGCATGCGTGCTGTTTCAAATGTCAACACGATATAAATAAGGGAAACATCTGAAGGTGCAGTAGCACTATTACAGCATTAGACTAACAACATGTACACCAAACTTGTTCCTTTTACGGCAGTCAGTCAGGTAGCGAACGAAGCAAGACCATAAAATCCTAACACCCACATAAAAATTTCAAGCCAAGAACATACTTTAAACTAATTAACTTTACCATTTTGTGCCACCTTTGACTCCTTTGTCCTAATGATCCCAATTCGCTTTCGATCCTTGCAGTTGGATGGGGTTAAGGAAAGAAAGTTCTCTGCAATGTGGGGGGAGGTCCTGGGTTCGACCTTCCAAACTCACCTTGCGATTCTCGTGGCTTTTCCTTTTAAGGGAACAAAGTAATCTGAACATGCAGAAATTACATCTTAATAAGTTAAATTACCACTGCTATTAAAACTCTCAATGGTTTTCCCTGACATTTTAATGTATTATTCTATAAATCATGAAAAC
The DNA here is from genome assembly GCA_030765045.1 of Tenodera sinensis. Taxonomy (NCBI): domain Eukaryota; kingdom Metazoa; phylum Arthropoda; class Insecta; order Mantodea; family Mantidae; genus Tenodera; species Tenodera sinensis. Next base: position 174,206,632 of record CM060966.1, read on the forward strand.
TATTTCAAGTGATTATTTGCATTGGTAGAGAGGGAGACATGTACACCGAAGTGAAAAAGGTGATTTTATAAAGTATTGAAATTATAGACTTAATTTTTTGCACAGGCGTTTCTAGCAACTAAATAATTGTTGCACCAAATTTTATTCCAATATCTAATCCCATTCCTGATATATTAATTTATTTATAGCAATTTTATTGAATATACCTAATTAAAATCTATCTCCT